>JAMXBD010001341.1:0-396938 GCA_024138025.1 Combretum micranthum
ATGTCTGAATTGTAGGTGTACTTAATTTTTTTTTTTACGTCCACCTATTACATTTGTTTACAGTGCATGACTATGTATAATTAAGTCATACCTATCACATTGGTGGTTTGTTACGGGTTTGGCAAGATCAATGCCATAATATCATCTTCATTGGTGTCTCGTTGTGGCTTGATGCTTCTTCAATTGTTGATTCTGCAGAGGTTTCATTGAGGCTTGCCAAAGCCATTTCCAGAAGTTTCTTCATTTGTTATGGTGTTTTGGCTTATGACATTATTGACATTATGAATCCCTTATCATGAAGAAAAGTAGTTTGTTATATTGCTGTTGATGAAACATTGATTGAATGGCTATTTATCCATTTGATAATAGCATTCTCATCAAGTTTATCCCATAGTTTGAAGCTATCCCACCACTTGACTGTGTATCTTTTGGTGAGGATAGTAGATGCATTTTTAGTTTTATATTCATAAAACCAAGTCATTACCTAAGAATCACTAATGTGCAAGAAAAACATCATTTCTTTTTTAAAAAATATTTCATGGGATTTCAAGGTATAATATTTTGAAAAGGCATCAAATCCTTTTCGTGCATTTTGATGGATGATCTCATTAGTAGCTCTAAATTCATCCTACCAGCTTGCAAACTAGTAGGGGAGGTTTCTGGAAGAACATTTCTCAAAGAACATGAGCCATGTGTGAGATCCTAAATCATTAGAATGGAAAAAGGTGTTCCACCATGCTTGCTTATAATCCTAATAATTATATTGCATGCAATGATTGGGTTGAGTATTAGTCACCGAGACTTGGAATTTGATAGGCTCATAAGGTTGGCCAAATTTGTTAGTCCATTCACTAAAGTTGAAGACTTTATGAATTCTAGCTGTTGAGTAAAGAATTACTCCATTTTGTTGAAAATGCTTAAAAGAAATTGACTTGGTCTCAGTTAAGATTTTCTCACAAAATTCCAAAGTTTTGTAAAAGTCATTTGGAATGAAATTAAACTTATTTGAAAATATTTTGTTGGCATATTCATAAGGATCATTTTCAAATATAATTTTTTCTGCTAAAAGGATATATTTGGAAATTTGTTTAATAAAAAATGCCAAATTTTTAAAATTTTTTTTGGGGACTAAGTCTTTTCTGGAAGAAGAGGCCACCTCAGTAATTTGGATGTTTTGATGTGATTTTTTACGAGAAAATTTCACATCTTCTTGTTATGCTTGCACAACCATTTAAGATGTATTAAGAGGTTTTAGTTCCTCTTCTGAGCATTTTGCCACTATGGCTATTGATGGGTTTGGTGTATGTTTTGCCTCGAGGGCCATTATGGAGGTGTTTTATTGACTAAGGACCATAGAAATTATTTTAATCAATTCTGGTTGACAAATTGGGATACATCTTCTGTGAATTGGGAAGATGTTTGATTAGAGGATTGAACCATTTGAGATGGTTCATTCATTGTTGGCTGAACCTCTTGAGTGGATGGTTCATTAATTATGACACGTTTAGTGGCAGTGAGCCAAGATCTAACATTAGTTAGACCTTTCATTTTGAAAGGGTTTTCCTTCCCTTTTCCTTTGTCTTTCTTAGGAGGCATCTCCCTGCAAGAATTCATGGGTAAGGAAATGAGGAAGTGTATTGGATTTTCCATTGATATGTTCAATTTCGAAATCAAAACAGGATAAAATCTATTTCCATCTGGCAAAAATTTGTTTAGAAGCTAAGTTTTGAACATCATTTTGTAAAACATTTTTGGCTTATTTGTAATCAACCTTTAAAAGAAATTTTTGGTTTAACAAATCTCCTTAGAATTTTGAAATGGTTAAAACAATTGCTAAAATTTCTTTTTTAATTGTGGAGTAGTTCATTTGACATTCATTCCAGTGTTTGGATACAAATTGGATTACACATTCTTTATTGTTATTAATTTGTTTAAGAAGCTCACCATATCCTTTGTCTGATGCATCTGTTTTACGATTTTGGGTAAAGATGGGTCAGCAATATTTAAGCAAGGTATTTCTTTGATTTTGGTTTTTAGTAATCTGACTATATTGGTATGTTTATCAGACCACTAGGGAGGATTTTTCTTTAACCTATCATGCAATGGTTTACATATTATGCTTAGGTTAGGGAAAAAATCCGAGACATAATTAAGGTTTCCTAGAACCTTTGGAGGTAGTTTTTATGCTTAATTTCATCAGGAAATTTACAAGTGAACTCTATTGACCTTTGAATAGGTAATATCGTTCCATTGTGAATGTTGAATCCTAAAAATCTAACTTTCGTTTGAAAGAGAGATAATTTTGTTGCGAAAACAACAAGTCCATTTTTCTTTGCAACATTCATAAATAAATTTACATGTTTGAAATGTTGATTTATATTAGGAGAGTATATCAGTACATCATCTATGTAAATTATTATGAAGTTGGAGAAATCATTAAAGATTTCATTCATGATTTTCTGGAATTCAGAGGGTGCATTTTTTAAACCAAATGGCATCACATTCCTCTCGTACTAACCAAAGGGGACAGTAAAAGCAGTTTTATACCTATCGGCTTTATTGATTTGAATTTGCTAAAATCCTGATTTCATATCGAATTTTGAGAAAATTCTTGCATTATGAAGATGGTTAAGTATATCTTTTTTATTAGGTATTGGATACCTGATCCATTTGAGTGCAGTATTGAGAGGTTTGTAATTGATCACTAATCGAGATGTTCATCTCTCAATTTCAGCATTTTTATTGACATAAAAAGCTGAACAGCTCCATGGAGATTTACTTTTCCTGATTAAGGATTTTTGTAATGAATCATTGATTCTTTTTTACAATGATTTAGAACGTCATTATTCATTTGAGTTGGTCTTGCCTTAGCGGGAATGTTTTTCTTATCGAAATCATTCTCATAGGGAAGATCAACAATATGACATTTTCAATTCCAAAAGGCATTTGGTAGATTTGAACAAATTGACTTTTTTTGATTTTGTAGTTTGAAAATACTTTCTTTAAGGGATTTATTTGAAAGTTGTTTTTCAATTTTATAGAATGATAAGTCATTTTGTAAAAACATTACATGCTTTTCTTTGGATTGAATCAAGCAATTCAATTATGAAATTGAATTAGCCTTTAATTGATTTAAACATTTGGTTTTTGGTTTTGAGACAAAATTGAAGATAATTTTATTCCTCAAATATTTGGTCTCAATACCTTGTTCATTAACCTTGAAATGTTGGATAAGATTGATGAAAGGGGTTTCTAGGATAACATTCGGCTTAAGATTCTTAACTTGAATGAAAGCAATGTTATAGAAAATATTGCATTTCATTATCTTAACATTTGATATTTGAAATCAATTTGCAATTTGTTACCAGATGCTAAACTAAGGGGTTGGGTTGTTTTTTCAAAATATTTTGTTGGTATCATCCCTTCTCTTATGTAGTTCAGGTGCTCCAGTATCAAATAATGCAGTTGTTTCCAAAATAAATTCATTGTTGATTTTCAACATGATATTGATAATCCATTTTCTTATGGTTATCTCTACTAGTTGTAGAAGATAATCATTATTAATAAGGTCTTCCTCATTTTTTGAAACGGAATTTTCTTGAATTAGTTTTTGTTTTAATTCAAGAAATTCTTGTTGCAATTTTATTTACATTAATTTTAATTCTTTTATTTCTTCTTTCTGAATTTAAATTTCAGAATGAAGATCAGCAACGGAAATTGGGTTTTTTTGTTTAGAGTTTCCTTTTTCAAGGATTTCATTAAGATTATTGGGTAATTTTGGTACAATATGAATTGTACTTCGTTTCTCTATATCCTTTATGTATTTTTGTTTTTCATTTACAGACATTTGATCTAATCTAAGAAGAATGTCTTCTTCTTCTTTGGTTAGAACATAAATTTCATCCGAAGAAGTGGATTCAATGTCTTTAACTTGAATCCCATCATTTTCAGAGGGTAACTATGAATCTAAAGATGAATAATCATTTTCTGCAAATATTTGCAGAAGATGCTCCATTGTTTCTTCATCAAGATTTAATTCATTGATTTTGTTATTGATCTTACAGTAGTTAGCTGTATGACCAATTTGTCCACACTTAAAGCATTTGAGTTTCTTGTAGGATTTTCCCTTGTTTTTATAAGGTTTATCATACTTTTGTTTTTTCTCATATTTGTTTTTCCTAAAGAATTTCTTTTTGAAATTTCTTTTAGGTTTTTTTCGAGAAGAACATTCTGAATATTTGGTTTTCCTTTTTAATTTGTCTTAATCAAAGGAAGGATCATATTGAGCACAAAAATCAACAAGGCTTTGGTGTTTTAAGTGTTGTTCATTTTTTTTATTGTTTTTGTGGCCTGATGTTAGTACAAAGATTTATTCCAATCTTTGAGTCATATGAGGCCAATTCTCCATATGAAAGTTGATCATAAGGAATTTCACCATTGCAATCATCCATTATTTTATTTCTAACTTGTTCACCTATTAGTTTAGGTAAACCTGCTAAAAATTTTTCTTTCCAGAAAGCTTGATTACAATCATTTCTAAGGAGAACTCTTTGAAAGAATACATCCTTATATTAGCAAAATTCTCCCAATGATTTACATTTCATGTTAGACAACAATTCTAATGACTTATCTCTGAAGTGAGATGGATCGCTAATAAAATGTTGACTAATGGAATAAATTAGGGTATGAACCATATGTTGGGTTGGTTCATCATTATCATCAAGAATTTTTATGCCTTCTTCATCAACTTTGTATGAGGTAAGGATAAAATTTCTTTGTTCATCGGTTAGATAATTATCCCACCAGCCATTTAATTGTCCAATAAAACCAGAAATTATCATTAAGGCAATTTGATAATCATCTATATCTTCATTAGATTTATTGGTGTTTGAAAACATTATCATTTGATTCAAAACATTAAGGATTTTTTGTTCTTAGGCTCCATCTATGTTCCATTCATAGGTAGATCTTGTAGAATAATTGTTTTGATAATTGTTTTCATTATTTTCTTCAATAGGAATATTAGGAGGGGTTAGTCTCTGATAATAGAGTTTTTGAGGTTCTTTCCAAGAAATTCTATTGATTTGGTTTAAAGATTTAAAATCTTTCATTGATGAACTATTAACAGTTTCGTTATCAGTTTCATCTAAAACATTTAGTCTTTCAGAAGAAGTATCTTCAATGTATACTCCTTTGTATTTAGTTGAAGAACTTTGGGGAGTGTCCCCAATTTTAGCATTTTTTAAAGCTTTCAAGAACTCCTTAGAAGGATTTTTTGGTGCTTCAAAAGGTGTTATTAACGGTGTCTTAATCTCCCTTTTTTCTAAAGCTTTTAGAAAGTCTTTAGAAGGGTTTTTGGGCATATTAATCTTGGTATCTTTTTTTAAAATAATTTCCATTTTATCCAATTGTATACCTATTGTGTGTAGGTGTTGGTTGGTAAATTTTTTTGTTCAATGATTTTTCTCATTCCGATTTCTTCTTTATCCAAAGATTTGAAGGATGCCAGAATTATTTCATTATTCTTATAAACTTGTTTAATTTGGGTAAGAGGTGGATGGTTATATTCAATTATTTGTCCATCACCTATTTGCCAAGTGAAATAGTGGTTTATAACATTAATTTGTTTGGGGGCCAAATAGTATTCTTGGAACCAGTCAAAGAATAAAATTTGGATCAGGTTATCAAACATGAATTTATAATATTCATCGTTGATTTCGTTTTTGTAATTAGAAAAAGTATTGAAATACCATTTTTAATTTTCTCATTTTTGGTAGATCCAAACTCTTTGTTTAGAAATTCTCTGTTTGGTTCAAAAGGTTTGTCTAAAACATTTAGCTCTAGATCCATAATTTCATAATCAGTTGGTTCACCATAGTCAGGTTCATTTCCAGTTTGTTGGAATATTGTTCTTGGTAAACCAAGGTTTTCATTAATAATCCCTATTAAAGAGGCATTTTCCTGACTTCGATGTTGAATAATTGAAGGAGGGTTTGCAACCGTTGGTGCAAGTAGGTCAAGTGATCTTCTTGAAGAAGAAGATAGAGACCTAATTTCCAAGTTTCTTCTAGGTAAATCTAAAGATTTTCTAGAGAATTGGATTGTAACTCTTCCTTCAAGTGTTGTATAACATTGGAAGGTTCAGTGTTATACACAATTTGTTTTGGAAGTGGGTTGTCAACTTCCCATTGTTGAAGCAGATTAATTTGATCCCATTAAATCATTTTTGGTGTAGAAACATTAGCTTTTGTTAGATCCATTTGGATTAAAAAGGTTTAACCTCTCCTATCAACCTTAAAAACCTTAGATCCAAAAGCTGTTTTCATTAATTTGTAATATACTCTATATATTACAGCCATTGGAAGTGATCCTTCCATCATTTTGTAATTATGGGTCTTAATCTATAAGATTAAAGACTTCATAATTGTTTTGTCTTTTAACCCAATGGTAACGTTTGGGTGACATTCAAATTGAATTGGTCCATTTTAGGCTAGTTTCTATTGCAGCATGAATAGATCTTTCATACTCCAGTTCTGTAGAGTCCTTAAGTATCATTAAGACTGTAGTATCTAGTCCTAATTTAGTAAGAGGTTTGGCTCCTACTTGGATTAAGCTTATATGAATATAATTATAGTCTTTAGCATATTTTTTAATTGATTCTTTGCTAAGAATCTCCATAGAAGTTAAGCCATCAAAAATAGGGACATCCTTTTCTTCTATGGCTATAACATAATCATTTTCGGAAAAAAATTTCCATTTTGCCATTTGGTAAATCTCATTATAAGCCAATTTTGGAATTTTCCAATTATCTATGGTTTCATCGAAATCCTTCGTATGGATCTCGTTTCTGTTTAACATATTCTCTTCTGAACCTTGCTCTGATGGAGCAAAGCTAGAAGAAGACATAGATCTTTTTAATAAATTCATTATGCAAGACTAGCTTATCTAAATTTATAATACATTTTTACAGGACTAACTTATCCCATTATGTGACTTCCAATTTATGACATTCTTGCTACCTTTCCTTAAGATATATGCCAGGCCTCAGTAGGCTTGTCGCACTATAGGATTGACACCTACGGTAATCGTCCCAAGTAAAATTGTAATATAACTTTAGATCACCACTTATGATAATCGTCTACTGCAGTAATGAATTTATTAAAGTTGATGTTAGTGTCAACCCAAATTAATATTAGGCTTAAACCATAAACCTTTACTTAGGGACATCCCATGGATGAGTTGGATCAAAAATCACCGGGTGTTATTTTATGGTGTAAATGTTAAATTTGATAACTTAATTTTGCACTAAAATATAATTTAATACTTAAACTTTGAAGTAATTAATTTAATATTCAATAAAATTTTTTATAACTATTTTTATTTTTTTATGTCGTTTACTTTTTTGCATATATATTAATGTATATCCATGTAAAACGTTAACCATATACCAATTACCTTACTAGAACAATAAACGAATTATACAACAAGATAAGAACATGACCATTCGAGTTGGCAGATTAATATTGATGTTGTTAAACAATAAGATCATTTGGTAAAAAAAAAAAATTGATAAACCTCTTAAATTACATATGTTTAGTTTTATACAATTTTATAAGAATAAAAGGACATTTAGTCTATTAAAATGCTGAAATAGTTATAAAATTAAAACCAAATGATAAAGTGAATGATATTATTATAATTCATTTATGGAGCAACCACCATAGCATTAATTCCGCACCAGGCGAAGAAGGAAAATGCATTATATATTGGTGAAATTTTTTATCAAAAGATAGTGACACCAATGATATTCATTTGACGCGGTTTGCTTTTGTTTCACTACTTTCAATGAAACATCACATCACGTAGTAATTACCTTACCATAAAACTAAATAAAGTACCTTAGTTCAGGGAAGGAAGTAAATAACCCATCCCTAAAATAATAAATAACTCTGAACGATTTAGAGAACTTTATGGCTTTTCACTTGAATGATTATTTTCCCACCAAACGCTAAATCGCCTAAGGAATCGATCAAAGGGCATAATTACAAGTTTAGATTTCATGCCGTATTTAGGGGCAATATTCTTAGCATTGACTGCACACTAGGCTGAGAGGTGAAATGCAATAAAATAAGTAAAATTGTTTCATAATAATATATATAACTAATAACCTAGAACGAGGAGGATATTTTTTTATTTTTTTTAGGAGATTTAAACATAGCCCATTTTACTAATGATATTGTATATAATAGCATCTTCTTTAATCTCTCAAATGAAAGACAGGATATTTGAATCTCCCTCTTCTCCATCATAGTCAAAAACACCTAATCCATTTCACTACATTTGATACCACTAAGCTACATAATTATTGATCGGTAAATAGCTTATACGTGTAATTTTTTTTATTATTATTTGTGTGCTATATTGATTCTTGAAATAATAAAGGAAAATTGTAAATTATCCCCTTTAACTTTTAAAGCGTACTTTTTTATCTTTAAACTTTCAAAAATAGACATAGACAAGGATTAACATTTTTTCGTTAAAAAAATAGCAAGAATTGCAAAATTTCTGTTGAACTTTCATTGACATACAAATTTACCCTTTAAACTTTCATTTTATGTGGTAATTTCCCCCTCCCCTCCTCCCTACCCAAGCTTTCAAAGTACACATAAAAAATGTTAAGAATCTTTAATCATAACAAATATTGAAACTTTAAATAGTTAAAAAATGGACTTTAAAAATTCATAGGATGAATTCACACCTAAATAAAAGTTTGTGGGGGATGTTGCAATAATCTCAAATAATAATGCTAAATAAAAGAAAGGATAAATTGAAAGCACATCATTTTATATTTGCTTCAATGCACTTACAACTCATTTTCTTCATTAAATAACCCTCTCTAACTTTCATGTGAATTCATTCCTTAAACTTTTATCAATGTATGGATTTACTCCTAAATTCATTAAGATAAGTGAAGAGCCTTAAGCATTAATGTATGATCCCTTATAAGACAGAGGTCTCATCCTTTTGTGTGTGTGTGTGTGTGTTCTTTTTTCCTTTATTTATTTTTTCTTATTATTCATAATTGACAAAGTTAAACAAGTTTTCTCTATCTTCATGTGTTGCTTTTGTGATGAGTTAATTTTTTTTTTTTAATTTTATAAAACATCTTTATCCCTGGATATTTACAGGAAATTTTGAAAGATATAAGTGATGTGATAGTTGCTTATGCAATTAAGTGAGTTGTTTATACAAGTAACCCTCCCACTCCTCTTCCCATTATTCATTTTATACTTATTTAATTTTTACAAAAAACAATCCCCTTATTGGTTCATTCACACTTATTTAATAATCATAAAAAATATAGATATATTATTTTAAAGTAATAAAACTAAATAAGACCCACAAAAATTAAAAAAGAGTATGTAGGTAACTCTCTTAAAGTAACCAAAGATAAAGTAGAGAGTTACTCAATAGGTAGAGTTGTTTCAGATGTTGACATGATAACTCCTTAAGCAACCTAAGATAAAGATGCTCAAAGATAATCTCATTGGTAATGTAAAGAAAAAAAGTCATAAGATCCCTCATACACATGGAGAAGTTTTAAAATAGAAGAAGTTCTTAAGATATTAATTATGAGAGGAAAGAATTTTATGAGTATTTGATTTCTTCACTGTGTGTGTGTCGTTTCTTTTTCTTTTTCCCTTTTTTATTGGAAGAGATGAAAGAGAAAAAAATCTAATTGCTAAGAATAAAATGAAACAATATAATATAATTGATATATAGTAAAAAAAGGGAAGGTGAAAAGATAAGATATAGGAGGGATTAAGTAGGTAATTAAATTAACTTATTTTCTTTCTCTTTAATATTTAAGGAAAATAATTTAGTATTTTTTACAAAAAAAAATCATCTAAATCCATTTCTTCACTCTTACTCACTCTTTTAAATTTAAAAAAAATGAAAATCTTTTCTTTCTTTCCTACTTTCTTTTGTTAGGAAAAGATCGATATTTTCCTCTTGCCAATGCGATAACAAACAAATAATAATAAACAAAAAACAAAGAAAACAAATCAACACCAAGATTTATGTAGAAAACCTCAAATCAAGGAAAACCACGAGACCACCACATGTACAAATCTTCCACTATTGAAAATGGGTTTTACAATTTTTCTCACTAGTCACAGTAGTGGATTACTCAATCTCACCAACAACAAGTGGAATCAACAACAAATGATTTTTCTCTCTCTAGATTCTCTCTCTAGGATATGAGATAGTCTCCCAGTGTCTCTCTATCTATACCCTAAAGACAAATAGGAACAAAAATATAACAAAACAAGGGAAAAAACGCATAAAAACAAGGCTACGGCGTTAAGGGCGGTGGTGAAAATCGACATTCCCAGATCGACCATACGTAGACGACTTTGCTGCCTACATCAGTGGCATACCTCCCTTACGCTAATGGCATTGAAGCCAGCGTAGCCAGTCTGGAGCTATCAGCAAAAATTACAAATTCAAGACAATTTCAAGGTCATCTAAGGTAGGTGATGCACATGTCCAATCTGCCAGCGTACCCCTGTTTTTACAAAAACTCATTGTTTTGCAATTTTCTTCTAAGTATATCCATATACTTAGGATTTCCTTGTCATAGAACCATATGAGTTGGACCTATAACCCAACAATCTCCCTCTCCAGCTCATATGGGGGGTTCTAAGACTCTTGCTGTCTTTTTGAACCTAATAAGTTTGTCTTTAGGTAGAGCTTTGGTCATTATATCTGATGCATTATCATCAGTATGGATCTTTTCAAGCTTCAACTGCTTTGACTCAAGTACATCCCGAATCCAATGATTATAACATCAATATGTTTGCATCTGGAATGGAATATTGGATTCTTGCTAGATATAAACACTTTGGCTGTCACAAAAACGCTTCAAATCTTTCTGCTCTTGACCCAGTTTTCAAAAAACTTTTTCATCCACAAAACTTCTTTGCAAGCTTCAATCACTGCTACATATTCTATCTCAGTAGTAGATAAAGCAACACATTTCTACAACTTAGATTATCATGAAACAACTCTCCCTTGCATATGTAATTAGATAACCAGAAGTAGACTTCTTGGAATCTAAATCTCCAACATATTAGTATCTGAAAACCCTTCAATAGAGGCTTACTACCTCTACACTACAGACATTACCTGGAACTACCCTGAGATATGAGAATCCATTTAACAGCTATTCAATGCTCTTTACCTAAATTCGAGAGAAAACAACTTACAATACCAACAGGATGAGCAATATTAGGTCTTACACAAACCATAGCATACATTAGACTCTCAATTGCCGAAGCATATGGGATCTTTATAAACCCCTGAATTTTTCATAATGCTTAAAAAATAATCCTATAGTTTGAATCATGTCAAAACTGAATTCTAAATAAGATAGAATATGAAAATTCTTAACTTTGAGATAAAGAGAACCTTCAAAACAGAATAGAAAATCCAACAATTGTTCAATTCAACATCTATACGCTAACCAAATCATCTATTTGATCCCTAACAGACAAATCAAAACTATATATCCAAATAATACTCAACGACAAAAATACTAAAACCTTAAACCCTTCATTGAATTTTAGAATAAAAATTTTCAATTACCACCAAAAGTCAAACAGAGTCAACCCATAACCTTAGACTCGATTAAACAATCCGAAAACTAAAAAATATTAAATAAATCATAAAAAATAAAGTAAAACGTAAATTTTGAATAAAAAATATAACATAGTCAAAAACCCTAAAATTTTATGGTCTTATGAACAAATAAAAAAGTTAGAAGTCAAACCAGAACCCTAAAGCCAACCTAGAACAATAACAAAGTCTAGTGAATTTAGATCCACCAATCTCGTGCTCGAAACCCTTAAACAATAAAATTAAGTTAATAATATGTTATAGTTCATAATAATATAGTGAAGCTTAAAAATATCATATTCGTCGAAAGTTAGTTTGTTTCGGACCCAAACAGGAGCAAATTTCAAAAACCATGTCTCGGTGCACTGAATAGTAAAAATATTCGGTAATACTATTAGACTCGTAATAATATGAGGATTCCAATAATATTTGTTTTAGAATTTTTTAGAATCTAAAAATATATGATATAACCTGTTTACATGTATTTTTATTACTATCGATATTTTATTTGTCTAGTCTACTACTCATTATACTATTTTTACTATTCACTATTATTCATCTATTTCTACTTTTCTTTATTACCTATACATATACTTTCTTACAATTTATATTTCTAATACTACTTTATATCTTTCATATCTTACATATATTATTTTTCATTGCTAAAATTAAATTTTTTATCACATTTTTCTCCTCTCTTCACCTTGCCATCCACTCTCTCTCTTTTTCCCTCCATTTCATTTTCTTTTTCTTTTATTTAATTAACTCATAATTCCCTCCACATTTATCTATAAATACATCTTCCCTCCTTCACTTTTTACACATTTTTCTTTTACCATAACAAAATTCTACCAAAATCATTTTTCAACTCCTCTCTAAAAAATTTCTTCCCAACTCTCTCTTCTTCCTACATCATCACCGTCACCATCACCTTCTCCATACAACTATCAAAGCTTTCTTTCTTCCTCCATCTTTACATAGCCTTAGGTAAATGTTTCTAAACATTCTTCATGTTATGTAACTTAACATGATCATAGTGTGTGTTTCTTGAACCCATGGGTAGTAAAGAAGCAATAATATGTTCATGTTTTGTTCTTGTTCTTGTTCATGCAAAAATTTTATTGTTGTGTTGATATTATATTATGTTCTTTTATTACTTCTAGTCTAACTTATATGTATTGCCAAATATAGCTATGTATATACATATTCTTAGAGCCTATAAGTTCACTAACAAACTATTATTTAATGCTTTGTAATTTATTTATTTATATATTTATTTCATGCTATTATAATAAGACTAGTCTTTCTAGTTTTAAACTTGTCCTCATCAAGTCCAAATAATTTTCTTCTTTCTTTTAGACTTGTCCATAATCTAAGTCCAAGGAGCCTTAAAATAAATTAAAGACTCCCATGATCTTCTTATTTGTTTTCTTATTTTCTTAAAAGACTTGCTTATGTCTAAGTCCGGGAAGTCTTGATACAAGTTAAGACTTCCCAATACTTGACTTTTATTATATGCTTATTTCATTCCTATATCTTTCATATTTATTATTTTTGCCACGTTATTTAATTATAAACTCATGTTCATACATGATCATATTGTTGTTGTTGTCTTAATAAGAATAAAAGAATTCTTTCTTTGATAAAGAAAATAATTTAAGCTTACTATAAAAATGTAATTTTATCACTTAGGAAAAGTTGTATTAAAATATAAAATTTTTGTTCCAACAAAATGCTTTTTCAAAAATTTTAGACAAGTTCGTCACAAATCTTAGTATTGTTATTATGCAAAACTTTTTAATTCTTTGCTCTCTTTCAAACTACCAAAATAAAATTATTATTTAAAACCTTAAGATTGATAATTCTTTATGATATAAATTTTTTAAAAAAAACTTATTTATAAGATTATCACCAATAGTTAACAAACACTAAGAACCAAACAACTTTTCTAAGTCAAGTTTAAATTAACTCATTAAAAACCCACTTAGGAATAAATCGGTGTGCAACTTAAGGAACTAAGTTTTATGAAAAAAACCTATTTTCTTTTATGAAATCAAGGAAATACAAATAATAGGATTTTAACAACAAAGGTCCATGTATTAAAAAATTATGAATTTAGAAAAAAGTTATTTTGAGAATAAGAATCTAAAATAAGCTATTTCTTTAATTTTTCTCATAAGCCAAAACTTAAAACGTTTTTATACAACTTATAATGATTTTTCCTCACAACCACATAAAGGTTCATATTTCGAAAAATAATTGGTTAAAAGAAGTTTAGCGTAAAAATGAAATATTCATGAACTCAAACTAAATATGGAAACATGAATTTCTTTAATTGAGTTTTACGTTTATAAATCCAAGAATTATAACTTTGTTGAAAGAATAAACCTAAGAAATTCTTTAAAGAAATCACACTTGGGTTTTTGTCACAAAATCATATTATATAAAGTAAATTATTAAGTAATAATTTATGAATAAATATAAGACCTTTAGAAAAAATACATATATTGAATTATGATTTTCTTGTTAATCAAATCACATATTTACAAAAATAGCAATTTAAATCACAAGTCAAAGAATAACGCTACACTAAACTCTCTCTTTCATTAAAATTGTTTACAAATTTTATTTCTAAGACAACATCACTAAAATCACGCATATAATATGAGTCTATATATATTAAAAGGATTTTCCAACTATATAAACATTCATGTGTTTGCTATGGAATTTTGGATGAAATAAAATCGAGAAAAATTACAAATTGAGGCTAAAATTTTCGTGTTAGAGATGTACCAGCCCTTTTTCTAACCCAAACGACTTAAAATGTTAAAAATAACGTTAGAAATGAATAGATATCTTCAATTAGATAGAAAACGACATTTTATATGCGAAATTCGAGTTAAAATGAGTAAATTATAACCATTTTAAATTGGGATTTCACATAATCCAAATTTTGAAGAAAATAACAAGATAGAATTAAAAAGTTTGAGTAGAATTTATATGAAATACTCATCCCAGGTATTTCTTTTATCTAGGTGATGAAGAATACGAGATTTCTCTTCTTGATGATTACCATGACTAAGAAGATTATGATATGGACGAGTGAATTTTCCCTCCTAATTTCGTTACCTTACTCGTGCTTATAGATAGTTACACTAGATCTATAGGTATAAGAAAAATGAATATGTATGGGGTATGGGTTTATATGGTTATGCCTTTATGTATATGTGCCAATGGATGCTAAGCATATTGGAATCCACATAATTATTTAAGTATATTGTTAATATTACATATTGCTTATGTATGTATGATGTTTGATCACCTTTAAGTTTACCATAATTATACTTGGCCTTTATATAAATCAAATGGACACGCATTGCATTCCTTGAGTCACATCATAAGGACTGCTACTCCTACATGAGGAATCGAAAGGGTCATAAGTCAAGCTCATTCTTAGAGAACTAAGGCGCGGAGGATACATTCTAAGGATGAATCGAATCGATTGATCTCTGAGATCAAATACTCGAGGACTAGCAGTGAATATGACAAAGATCTTTGTATCTACACTCCCCAACCTTCAATACGAAGAGGTAAATTCATTGTATATATGGTTTTTGAATAATCATATATATTTATATAATCAAGTGATTGTTGCATAGCATATGCATGAAAATTAATAAACTTATTTAAAATCATAGCACGATTAAAAGGGAATAACTCACTAAGCTCGTTGTAAACTTACACCCCTAAAAGCTTTTGTTGAAATAGGTATGTTTGCGGTTACAATCAAGGATCGAAATATTAAGGAAATTGTGGGCGAATCTTTGAGCTCTTGTGGAAGAAGTGGAACCATAGGATGAATTTACCTTCATGTAATTTATTTATGAATTATATATGATATGTTAATGTTTGGAGGTTTCTAGGAAGTTTATTTGTGTAATCCTAAAGACATCAGTGGAGGTGTGGCCCTAAGAATTGTAATTGACCTTGCCTATGTTTTATGTTAAGTATTCTTCTTATTTTGTTATTCAATTCTTATCAAAGTAAATTGCATTACTTTGATGTGTTGTACTCCTTGTGCATGATATGAAAGCCTTTGTATGACTAAGAAAGTCATTCCTAGGCTTTAATATGTATACAGTAGACTACCACGTTTAACGTACACCTCGGGTCATATATCGGCCAACTGTCCACAAAGAGCTATCACTATAGCAGGTCCTCTACAGTCCAAAGGAGTAGTAGGAATGAGGGGATTGAAAAATGAAATACCAACACCAATAAAGCTACTACAACAGCTAGAGTTTTTGCTATGCATGCAACTCCAATTGATGATGTGGAGATAGAAGAGGAAGATGAAGGAAACATATGGGAAGAAATTGACCCTGATAACTACGGTCTCATTGCAGGTATGTAGTTATATATATGCTTAATTTAGAGTTATAGTATAAGACACAGACACGATTAGATGCATAATAAATACCCTTATGAATGAAAGTAGCTGTAATTAATAAATAATAAATAGGGACAATTCAAGTGAAAGATCAAACTGTATATGCCTTGTTTGACATGGAAGCAATGCATTCTTTCATAAATACTGGGTTAGCAGGACGTGTAGGACTACCAAATGAAATCATGAGTAGAGAGTTGGGGGTTACTACACCAACGGGAGACCTAGTGATAAGACGAGATATGATAAGGAGTTGTTCATTTAAGATGGGGGATCAGGAATCACTTCTAACCTGATCATGATAGATGTGTAGAAGTATGATGTTATTTTGAGTATGATATGGTTAACTGTTGTAAAAGCAAAAGTTGACTGTCACCTCAGATGATATCTTTTGTTAACAATCAAGGAGAAAGAAAAGAGTATGGGGGTGAGATACTTAAAGAAGTAGGAAGCAAGATAACAGCAATTGAGGTTGAAAATGAAGAGAATGTGGAGTTAACAGATGTATTCTTAGAGCTACAGAGGGTGAATCAAAAGAAATAGATATTCATACTATAAGAACAATATGTGAACATCTGGATGTATTTCCAGATGAATTACCTAGATTACCCCAACATAGAGAGGTGGAATTTTCCATTGGCTTAATACTTAGAACTGAACTAGTATCAAAAGCTCGTATCGAATGGCACATGTGGAATTAAAAGAATTAAAGTGTGCAATTGCAAAGTTGTTAAATAAATGATTTATTAAACCAAGCATTTCACCATGGGGGGCACTGATATTGTTTGTTGAGAAGAAGGATGGTTCAATGAGTCGGTATTGATTACAGGGAATTAAATAGAGTTACTATCAAGAACAAATATCCTTTACCAAGAATTAATGATCTCTTTGATAAATTGAGAGGATTAAGGGTAGTTTCTCGTATTAACTTAAAGTAGGATATCATCAAATTAGAATTAAGCCGGAGAATATACCAAAGATTGCATTCCAAACTAGGCTTGGTCATTGTGAATTTTTAGTCACGCCATTTAAACTAACAAATGCACATAAAGTTTTTATGGACTTGATGAATCGAATCTTCAGGCCTTTACTGGATATTTGTGTGATTGTATTTATAGATGATATATTGATGCATTCGATGAGCAACATGATGAACACTTGACAAGTGCATTGCAGATCCTGAGAGATAATAAGATGTGTGCCAAATTATCTAAATGTGAATTTTGGCTTAAAAGCATACAATTTCTTGCACATATTGTTTCCTATGATGGGATATCTGTGGATCCTACGAAAGTTAAAGCTATTGTAAAATGGAAAAGACCTCAAATAGTTACAGAAGTAAGAAGTTTCTTGGGATTAGTAGGGTATTGCTGGAAATTTGTGAAGGATTTCTCGAAGATTGCATGACCACTCATACAATTAATCAAAAAGAATAAGAAATTCGAATGGAATGATCAACGTGAACATAGTTTTCAAGAATTAAAGAAGAGACTAATATCAACACCAGTATTAGTCCTGCCAAATGATAAGGATCCATATGTTATATACGGTGATGCATCCAAGAATGGTTTAAGATGTCTATTGATGCAAAATGGGATAATAATAGCATATACTTCTAGACAGTTAAAACCAAATGACATAAATTTCCTCACTCATGATCTGGAATTAGCTGCTATTGTTTTACACTCAAGATTTGGCATCATTACCTGTATGGACAAAAATGTGAAATATATACGAATCATAAAAGTTTGAAGTATATCTTCACATAGAAGAAGTTAAACATGAGGCAAAGAAGATGGTTATAATTGATTAAAGATTATGATTTAACCATCAACTATCACCCTGGCAAAGTGAATGTTGTAGCCAATGCATTAAGTCAAAAGAATTATAGGGAAGTAGCCTCAATGCTAACTAAGCAAAAAGAACTCATTAAAGAGTTTGAGAGATTAAATTTGGAATTTTCAATGCAAGGTTTAGAAGCCGAAATTGGGAACTCATTCTTGGAACCTACTTTACTTCAAAGAACCAAGGAAGCTCAAAAGGAAGACCTAGAATTCCAAAAAATTAAGCAAAGAATACCACGAGTTAAATATAAGGATTTTCATGTGGATGATGAAGGAGTACTGAGAATGAACAAGAGATTGTGTGCACCTCTCAATGTAAGCTTGAGGAAGGAATTAATGCATGAGGCACATTATTCTGGATATTTTGTACATCCAGGAGAGACAAAGACCTATCAAGAGTTGAAAAGTGCATATTGGTGGAATGGAATGAAAAAGAATGTTGCTGAATTTGTAGCTAAGTGTGATGAATGTCAAAGAGTAAAGGCTGAACACCAAAGGCCCAATGGATTATTGAAACCATTGCCAATTCCAAAATGGAAATGGGATCAAATTTTTATGGACTTTATATGTTCATTACCAAAGACAAATGTAGGATATGATGCTAATTGGGTCATTGTGGATAGACTCACTTAATCAACCCATTTCTTGTCAATTAACATGATATATCTATTAGAAAAGTTAGCATGAATATATTTAAAGGAAATTGAGACACTGCAGATTGTACCTGCTGGTATAGTGTCAGATCGAGATCCATAATTTGTTTCCAGATTTTGGTAAGGATTACAAAAAGCTTTGGGAACACAACTAAAGTTCAGTACAACAAATCATCCTCAAACAGATGGATAAATGGAAAGAACCATTCATACATTAGAAGATATGCTAAGATTATATATCCTATAATTCAAAGGGAATTGGGATCAACACTTACCATTAGTGGAATTTGCATATAATAACAGTTGTCATTCAAGTATTGAGATGCCACCATATAAAGCACTGTATGGTAGAAAAGTGTCGATCACCATTATTCTGGGATAGTTTTGAGAAAGTGATAGTTGGACTTGAATTGGTACAAGAAACAATTGACAAAGTCTTTGTGATAAAACAAAAAATGAAAGGAGCTCATGATAGGCAAAAGAGCTGGGCAGATCTAAAAAGAAGAGAGTTAGAATTTATGGAAGGAGATCATGTCTATTTGAAGCTAAGTTCGATCAAAAGCCTTCATAGTGGAAAAACAAAAGGAAAGCTAAGTCCCATATATATTGGACCATTTGACATATTGGAAAGAGTTGTAAATCTGACATATCGCCTGGCATTACCACCAAACTTATCTAGTATACATAATGTGTTTCATGTGTCAGTACTAAAGAAATATGTACCAGATCTAGATAAAGTGGTTGGGTTGGAACCAATTGATCTCAAGGAAAACCTAACATATGAGAAACACCTTGTTCGAAAATTGGACAGTAAAGTGCACACTCTCAGAAACAAGGATATCCGTTATGTCAAAGTGTTATTGGATTCCTGAATTGAAGAAATGACATGGGAATTGAAAGGTGAGATCAAGAAAAGCTATCTAGGGATGCAAGCGGGGCGGGTCGTTATAGGGTACTCGACCGCCCAATTAGCTAAAAACCCTATAGGGTTTTGGGATTAAAAAAAAACCCGATAAGTTATAGGGTCGGGTTTTGGGTTTATTATGTAACCCCGTTGAGAAAACCCGACCCGGTATAAATTCAAAATATTAAAAAATTAAAAATATTAAGTTATTAAAGTAAGGATCCTATTTATATTATATGTATGTGAAAGTAAGTGGAAATGAAGTGTTTGCATCATTTTATATGATATTATTGTCTAAAATTCATTCTTTCAATATAAGTGTTTGTATCATTAATAACTTAAAACAAAATTCTTTCTTTTGATTTTTTTTTAAAGAAAAAATTAAAAATCTTGGAGTCGAGTCGGTTATAGGTCCCTTAAATCCTAGCGGGTCAGGTTTTGGGATTGACAAAAAAAACCCGATAGGGTTTTTCTTGGATTCTGGGATACCCATTAAGTACTCGGGTCGGGTTCGAGTTTCAAAAAACCCGTCCCGAACCCGCCCCGGTTGCATCCTTAAAGCTATCGTCATCTTTTTGAGAATTCAAGTATGTATTCAAGCTTTAGGGACAAAGCTTATTTTAATGAGGGAAGAATGTAAACCCTAAGATTTTCATACAATTAGAAATGAGTAGAAATACGAATATAGGAAATAGAAAGTTAATATAGGACTCAACAAAGACCATAGAGTAAAATCACAAGTAGATATGAACTTATTTATATCTATAAGCCCTACAAAATAGTTCTATATATAGTAACAGATATCAAAGATAGAATCTTGTAGCCAGTATCGAAAATTCAAAGTATATAAATAATTTAAATGAGACTAAGTGTGTTAGAAAGTAAATAATCAATAAAGCTTATAATTAGAAAATGGTAAATTAAAGATAAATCGTTAAGGTTATAAATATACAATAGAAACAAAAACAGATCCATATCTCATAATATAGACTCCAAATAAGTATTTAGACCACACTGTTGTTCTAGTTAGAGAATTTTAAAACTATTAGAGATTAAAACAAAAATTAACTAATTAAGCTTGGAAAACCCTAATCGGGTGATATAAAATCCTAAAAATAATTAATCGTGTATATTTTAAACCCAAAGTCGAATTCGATAATAATCTAAGAAATTTGTAGAAGCTTAAATAAAGTTTTGGAAAGAGAACTCTCAAATAACTATCATAATTGTGCCTGTTTAACTTGGTAAACTATCTTACAATTTAGATAATTAACTAATTAAATAATATTATACTATTATTTGCTTGAGTTTAGTGGAAATTGAGGAAGAAGAACGGCTGGGACCGTCTAGAATTTTGATAGCAGAATTCTTGGGACAAAATGAGCCAAGTTAGGCAATAAAAGTCAAAGTAAAATTTGATAAAACCAATGAAAATGAGCCACACAATTAATGCTAGGAAGATTCATGCAAAATTAGCTACAATTTGGTGAAGAAAACCCTCCTTCTCGGCTAAAATATGCTAGTTTTTGTTTTCCTCCTTTCCTCTCTCTATATATAGTGTTAATTAGCAAGAAACAAGCCACTTAATTTGCACCAAAACAAAGTCTTTAAATCACCAAAAAATCAACTCTAATTCGTCCTCCATCAGCCCTATAAACCACCAATATAGTTAACAATCTAAACCTAATAATTTAACTCGATTAGCAAGCCCAAGCTTAGGAAATGAGCAAGAAAGGTAAGTGCAAAATTCGTTTTAGGTTAGTTTATATCTTGAATATTAGCTTGAACAATGTTATTGTTAATTCTAGGTTCGTGTCAAGTTCTAGGGGAGAGTTTAGAACTTTCAAATCAGCTCAAATAAGGTAATATCTAGTCTTAAAACTCCATTAATGCATTATGATAATGTAGAAGTTAGAAACTATGTAGTATGAGGATTATAGGATGTTACATGTGTTATTAAGTCACGAATAATACTTGTAGACCATGTGAAAACAACTAGGAGTAGCTTTAATACAAGTATAATACATATATATTATATGAAAAATAAGTTACGAATGAAAGAAAATTGGAGAAGACGATGAACAATGGCTAAGTTGGCCTTACGCCAATGATGTAAGTACCTAACACTAGTGGCGTACGTAGATAGGCCGACGGTGCATGAGATGGCATGCACTTGAATAGAAGCTATGTAAAATTTATTTTCACGCGAAATGAACGAACGTTGACAAATTGGAGTGCAACACCGATGGCATTAATGCAAGCGTACGTTGTAAAGCTGACGACTTTAAGCCAGCGTACGCCGATACAAAAAATATGTGAAATCTACGAACATCGGCATCTGGAACTTAATGCTGGCGGCGTTATATGCCGGCATACGCGCAAAATACCTCTGAACGAAGTCTATTTCGTTCATAACAGTTTATCAATATATATATGTATATATAAGAGAAGAAGAAGAAGAAATAAAACAAGAAAATAATAAATACAAATATTTCAATACTAGCATGTTTAACTAATTCTTAAATGTTGAACTTTAAAAATAACTTTTATAAATAGAAAACATTATTATTATTATTATTATTATTATTATTATTATTATTATTATTTATTTTATATTATTATTATACTAAAACAAATAAGAATAAAATATGTTAATTGTTTAGTACTTGTTTTATATTGGTAAATATAGAAGAATGGAAATTTAGTATAAGCTAAAATATTAAATAATATGATTTCTAAAAATAACTAGATAATAACATAAAGTCAGATCAAGAGAAATATGATGAAACTAAAACGATAGAAAATAAATATTAGATACAATAATATGCCAACCAAGAAACGTTATAAAAATAATAATAATAGTAACGATAAAATATTGATCTGTTGATTACAAACTCTACAACTACCTAATAAAAATATAAATATCAAATAAAATCAAGAAAAGCAAAATGAAAATAAAATATTAAATAATAATTGTTACAATAAGACCATTAAAAGACTAATATAGTAATGGGAATAGAATCAAATACCAATACAGGACACTTAAACACTCATACGAGTTTAGTTATATAGTTTATGTTTTATTGATGAATATTTTTATTCATCTCAATAGATGATCTTGATACTATTGAGAACTTTTCAATAGACTACTATGACTAGTCAACATGAGTAGGTGAGTAACTTAGATCTATTACACTGTTTGTGCTTGTATATAGTTACATATATAATGTAAAGATAATAATATGGTTGCTATGAAAGTGCGTTGTGAGTTGTTTGTTTGATTGTCAAACCATGATAACAAAATGTTAACAAAGATTGTTAAATGACTTGAGAAAAGCATGATATATGTTGTGTATATAATGTATGATCACCATAAGCCTGATTAAAAATTTATTGGCTATATAATTTGAATAGTAATGCATTACACGAACTGCATTATTACATATTCAAAAAGCGTGACAGCCTACTACATATTAATATTTCGGTTCTTTATTAATGTTTGATTTTTTTAAAGTGTTCGTTTTTCCAAGTTTTCTTTGTTCCGTAGTTTCGATGGGAATTAAGTAGCAATAAAGAACGTCTTTCGTAGTATCGCTTTGAAATGATTAATACTCATGGAGTTTCTAAGGATTGATGCAAGAAATGGTCAGTTAAAATACAATTAAGTTAAAAGTGATAACTCTAAGACGAGAAATCATTACTTTTTGTATGTACTTAGTCTCCCCTGAGTAGATGAGTCATAAAAATAATTGTTCTTTAACCCTAAGAAGTGGGCATAAATTTTTTACCTATTTGGATTATAGATCATCCAAGCTTGTATTTGAGCATATGTTTAACTTTTTGCATTACATATGATTTGTTAATAAACTTGCTTGATGCGTAATATGTCTGGTTATTCACTGAGCCCATGATTTCGCTCACACTCTTAAAGACCTTTCAGATTAACTATACGAGCTTGGTTGGTTACTTCCAAGAGCATGACTCCGGTAAAAACTTAGAGGCTAAAAGAAAATGGGATCTTCGAGTTATGTTATTTATTTTTATTTCCTAGTTATAAAATAGTTAATATTTAAATTATTAGCTTATGTGTTTGGAGACTTATATAATATTATGGTATGTAATATTATTATGATATTCAGGATATGTAATGATGGATATTTTACTAATTTATAGCTTACATATATTTGTCATTTCTTATCGATGCAACTAAAAGATCCTGTTTTTTAAAAATATGTCATTCTTTGAAGGTAAACTAGTAAAATATGTAAGTGTGGCTTGTGTACTACTACTACTAGGATACCCTCGGGGTGTGATAGCTTCACCCCAAAAAGATTTAGGCAACTTAGTTTGTGATAACATGCACTTCACATTCTTAGTGATAGTGCGATTCATTCTTTCAATAACACCATCCTACTGTGGGGTCTTTGGAACAGTATTTTTCAGTTTTATCCCATAAGCATTACAATACTCCTCAAATGGTCCTTTATACTCTCCACCATTGTCTTCTCTAAACAAATCAACTTCCTCCTAATTTCTCATTCTACTTTAGAGTGATACCACTTAAAAACATTCAACACTTGATCTTTGGACTTCAAAGCATAAGTCCAAAGCTATCTAGAGTGATAATTAATAAACGTAACAAAATATGAAGCACCACCTACTGACCTGTCTTTCATATAATAAACATTTGTATGAACTAGATCTAATACATGAGCTTTCCTGGAAGGTAGATTTCTCTAAAATATAACCCTTTGTTGTTTACCAGCAAGACAATTTGTGCAAGTCTTTAGCGGAATACTTTTGATATCAGGTAGAAGCTGCTTCTTTACAAGCATCTGGAGCCCTTTCTTACTCATGTGGCCAATCCTTTTGTGCCACAACTCCATAGAAGCTTCATTTGTCAAATTGACATCTCCTTTATCTAGTTTTGCCGAATTTAGGTAAAGGGTATTAGATTTCTTTCCTTTGGCAATAATAAGAGAAACGTTGGTGAGCTTCCATCTACCCTCACCAAAGTGACTGTGATAGCCATCATCATCTAGCTTTCTTGCAGATATCAGGTTCATGCGAATGTCTGGAACATGTCTCACATCTCTGAGTATGAGCCTGCAACCAGTATTAGTCTCCAAAATAACATTTCCAATGCCTGCAATCTTAGAAGTTTCATTATTTCCCATCCTAACATTGCCAAAATTATTAGCAATATAAGATGAGAAAAAATCACCAAGTGCAATCACAAGAAAAGAGGCATCAAAATCAATTACCCAGTTACTATCATGACCAGCTAAACTAACACATTCCTCATCTCAGGCAATCACAATCTCACCATCTACTGTTGCAGCAATAGTGTCTTCATTTTTTTCTTTGTCTTTATCTTTACCCTCATCTCTCTCCCACTGTCTATATTTTCTCTTATAGTGCCTTAACTTGTCACAATAGAAATATTTGAGATTCCATCTTCCTCTTGACTTAGATCTTCCCCTGGATTTGTCAGATCTATCATATTTGTCATTTGGGCCTCTATTCTTACTTCTACCTCATCTGCGTGGCTTGTCAGTAACAAGTGCTCGAGTTTCAAAAGTCATACGTACATCTCTTCTTCTAGCTTCTTCATTTATCAAACTATCATTTACCATCTCAAGTGTAAGCGTTCCATCTAGAGCTGAATTGTTAATAAACACCACCAGTATCTCCCAGCTTTTAGGCAATGAAGTCAGCAACAATAGTGTTTATATTTCATCATCAAGGACAAGTTTCATAGCCATCAGTTGATTCACAAAGCTCTTGAAACACACTCAAGTGCCCAGACTTATTGGATCCATCCTTGTGTTTCAGATTCACTACCTTCCTTATGAAGTTTTGTTTAAGGCTATCTGCCGTTCAAACATGGACTCCAGTTTTCTCCATAGGACATTAGCCCTGGTCTCCTGAGCAACATGATGGTACATGCTTTGATCAACCGACCGTCGAATATATCCAATAGTCTTTCTATGTAAGATCATCTGATCTCGATCAGACTTGTCATCTGGCTTTGTAGCATCACCACCTAAAGGTAAATACAAATCTTTGCAATACGAAAGATCTTCCATTATAGATTTCTAGATTGAATAATTTGATGAGGTTAACTTAATCATTGATCCTAATGGTTCAACCATGATTACACTTTCTCTAATAGAAAAATAAGAAACCTTAAAAACCTACCTTTTTTTGAACCTGACACTCTGATATCACTTGTTGGGAAAAGATCCGACATTTTTCTCTTGCCAATGCGATAACAAATAGATAACAATAAAAAGAAAAAAAAAAAAACAAATCAACACTAGGATTTACATAAAAAACCCAAAATTAGGGGGAAAACCACGGGATTGCCACATGCACAAATTTTCCACTATTAAAAATTGATTTTAAAATTTTTATTAGTCACACTAGTGGATTACTCAATCTCACCAAAAAGAGGTGGAATCAACAACACATGGCTTTTCTCTCTTTAGATTCTCTCTTTAGAATATGAGATAGCCTCCTAGTGTCTCTCTGTTTTTACTCCAAAAACAAACAGGAACAAAAATATAACAAAACAACGGAAAAAAAAAAAAGCATAAAAACAAGGTTGGCATGTGATCAAATAAAGGTTGGCAGCATTAAGAGCGGTGTTGAAAATCTGCATTCCCATGCTGGTTTTACATCGGCAGCTTTGCTGCCTACACCGGTGACGTACCTCCCCTACACCGACAGCGTTGAAGCCAGCATGGCCAATTTGCAGCTCTTGGCAAAAATTGCAAAATTAATACAATTTCAAGACCGTCTCAAGGTTGACGATATATATGTCTAATTTGTCAGCATACTTCCTGTTTTCACAAAAACTTATTGTTTTACATTTTTTCTTTTAAGTATATCCCTTATATTTGGGATTTTCTTATTATAGATTCATATGAGCTAGATCTACAACTCAACATCTTCTTCCTCTCTGATCCAAAACGTATGCTTTATGGGATGCTCTAAGATAGGCAATGCCTTGTAATAGGCAAAATTGTTTTAACAAAAGACTAAAGCCACTAAATATATTCGGTTAATTATAATTTATGACATAAAGACGTGGCGAGTTGACGCGGTTTTCTGTTCTTCATCATTATCCAATGCATAACACAGCAACCGCATACCAACTACACCACTTACTACCCTACCCATAACTTGGACAAATTCGACTCAGGCAGGTAAATAAATGTGGGCTGAATCGGGAAAAAAAAAAAAAAAAAGGATCACGTGGTTTGATTTTTAAGTTGATATTATAAAAATGTATTGGTAAATAATTTGTGAGTATTCACCTTATAATTGTAGGTTTTTGGATACAAATTTAATTAGAATATAAATATTTAGATTTTATTTTTTTTTTAATTTTAAATTTTAAGTGACTAAAAAAGATGATTGATGTTTGCAAAAGAATGCTGATGTGATTTCAATCGAAAAGTTAGTATATGATAAAATTAAGCCCACGCTCACCGTATGTAAACTCTCAATTCTCTTTGCTGAACCCTAAAACAAAAGCTAAGTACATTCCGTTTACTCGCATATCGTTTTTTCTCGTGTTTATCGTGTTTTTGCTTTTTGAAACCCTATTCTAACTTGTTTGATATGCTCCTTTGTATTTTTGAGCTAAAGTACAAAATTTCTGAGTCTTCCAGGTGCTTTCCCGTTATGACTTGAGTGTATCTAATTATGAGATGTAACACGATAATTATATCTTAATCATATTTTGTACCGTATTAGTTTTTTTCCTTAATCATTTAATTTTAAAATATCGATTTAATGATAAATTTTGCTAATTTTTAGAAATAACTAAAAATCTTTTACGGTCTCGTCAATGTATGTCTAATCAATCATCTAATCATTAAATAATATAGTTATGATATGTTAAATATTCAGTAGTATAGTCACAATTAGATAAGAATTGTAATTGATTCCATTAGAAAAAAATAATGAGACCATGAACTTTTCTATTAACTAGTTATATAACCAAATTCTATAATTATCTAATTAAATTTTTATCATTTTTGTAACTAATTACCTTGTCTATGTATTATAAATTAATAAGTTTAAGACGGTAAATTTATAATATTAAACTTGTGGTTAATTGTAATAAAATGACCGTGTTCAAGTACCAAATGCCCTTATTTAAAACTCTCAAATATTGATTTTCTGCTGTGCAATTTTTTATCAATACAAACTTTTCTTATAAAGAGAAAAAAGAAGGAAGAAAAATCATCCTTTGAATAATAATAATAAGAATGGGGGAAAAAAATTAAAATCTAGAACGATTTTGAGAGAGACTTTTGCTTTGAAGAAGAACGAGCGAGGTGATTACGGATCCGAAACCCGTGTTTAAATCTGATTTAATCTTGCTCAACGTATTCGGTACGTGAATTCTAGGATGGCTTTTAGCGGTGAGAGCGAGACTACACGTGTGGGACCCTACTGAGGTAGCTGGTTTTATGTCAAAACGCTGTCGTGTTCTAACACCAGATCTTCCGCTGCTTGATGGTTCATGGTTGTCTCGCGGCACCGCACAAGGTCAGCAATGTTTTAGCTTCTTTTTATTTTCATTTTTCTGGGGATTTATATTTAAAGAATTTTTATTTCAGTACTTATGTCTTGCGTTTTAAAAACACATCAAAAAATGTTTTTTTTTTTTATTATGAGAAATTCCCAATCATTAATGCCTCGTGGACTTTTCTTTATAGAACAAGGAGGATATAAATTTCTACTTGATAAGAATGTAGTAAAGGAAAGCTTTCATGCTGTCATCGATAAAACTGTCAAGTTAATCATTTAATCATTAAAATAATATAATAATTAGAATATTAATTATTTTAATACTTTATGATTAGGTATGATATAAACTATTAAATAATAATAGGATCGGTTCCGTCAAAATTAATAATAAAATTATAGAATTTTATTATAGTAAAGGTACAAAGATTGTTACAATGTTGATTTGGCCCTATAGAGTGGGGAAAGAAGTAAATTTCAATTTAATATGAATTAATAGAGATGTAATAACTATTATATGTTGATTTGGTATAAAAAAGATAAAACAAATATTATTAGAGTAAACTTCTACAATGTTTCTTGTCTTTATTATATATAAATGATATTTTTATAGATTTTATTTTTAAAATAGGTGTATTTTATGATAAAAAATGAAAATAAACAGCAAATAGTAATTCGAGTGGGTAGAATATGAATTGCTATTTATTATTTTGCGTAATATCATTCCCTCAAATAAATGCTATTTAAGTAAAACGATAAGATGATTAATAACTATTCCCCAAGTAAACCCTTATGAATTATGTTTTAAAATGGATAAGAAGCAGAAAAAGAAAATATGAAATGAAAAAAAAAAGCAGGAAAAATAACAAGAGTTTTCATACTTTTTATTTTAGGACCTAATATTTTTAATTTGTTAATTTAAAAACTTATGATTTTATTTATTTTTTTTGTTCATTTAAAAACCTTATTTTAAAGATAGGATCGCGACGATATATAAATATATCCATATATTGAAATTTAGGTAACCATAGGTTTCTAAAAATTAAAAAAAAAAGAAAGGAAAAAGAAGTTGGATCTTATTGTGTATCTTTCCTTCTTCTTCTTCTTTCAACTTTACCATCACATGGGATTTTGTCAATACTCCTCATTTGTTTTTTTGGGTTATCATTTGTTTCAAATACTTTAAAGTAAAAAAGAAAAAAGAAAAAACATAAAAGAAGTATTTTGTACCTTGTTATAATTTTTTAAAAAATTGATTATATATCACAAACCTCGTGTTTAATCGTTTATTGAATAAATATTAACTCTTCCCTTTTTATTAGAGACAAAACAACATCCGAGAGAGGAAATGTAAATATATAAGGACCGACTGGCATGATTAAGTTTAAAGAAAAAAATGGTCGCAGTCGATTTATTCATAAAATTGTAATAATAAAATAAGTATTCTCAGGAACATCTTCCAATTAAAGATGCCGATTTGGCGAAAAGAAATAATAAAATAAGGGACCTCCGATTAATGCACTTGCCAATGGATTTTTTTTTTTTTTTTTTTTATCATTACAATAGAGAGAGGGATTTGAATGTAAAACCTTTACTTAAGAGTTCAAGAAGATATTACTATACTACAATATCATGGCCACTTGCTAATGAATTTTGAATGTAACATTTTCAACATTTTTTATATCGGTATATTCTTCTTGGGCGGAAAAAAAAAAGTGCAAATCTTTTCGTTTTTCTCATAAGATGTGGTTTTAACATTAGCGGTTTTTTTTTTTTTTTTTAACTAAAAAAACAACCACCACTTGTTTTACATTTGTTAGGAAAAAGAGTAATTCAATCTTTTTTTTTCCCCTTAAATAAATAGTATTTGTTCCACGAAATTATGAGAATCTTAATTGAA
Source organism: Combretum micranthum (assembly GCA_024138025.1). Classification (NCBI taxonomy): domain Eukaryota; kingdom Viridiplantae; phylum Streptophyta; class Magnoliopsida; order Myrtales; family Combretaceae; genus Combretum; species Combretum micranthum. Next base: position 29,972 of record JAMXBD010001341.1, read on the forward strand.
ATTAAGTAAAATAATCAAAGAGTTTAGATTATTACGTTAGAGTGTTAAAAAAAAAGGAATTTTGGTTTTGGGAATAAATTCATTTATAATATTAATGTTTCAAGTGGTTAAATATAGCAAACTATGTTTTACAAGAGAGTTAAATAAAATATTAATAATTAACTATTATTGAAAATTAATGAAACTTTATTAAAAACTAATTCAAGTATATACTTTAAATGAATTTTGTAAAATATTAATAGCACATTGCATTAATTCAATTTTACAAAAAAATGATTTTTTTAATCATTCAAAATATTGATATCTTAAATGAACTTACTTCAAATATAATACTTTTCTTATGTAATTTACCGTATTAAAATTGTAAAAAAGATTCCAAATTTTGATGCCCATGGTTCTTAAATATATTTGATAGCAAGAACTTTCTTCCATTGCGATATTAAATTGTTAACTCTTAAAATACATATACATATATATATATATATATATGTATGGAGCTATTTATAAGTTATTGATTAACAGCAATGTTTGTGTGTGTGTATATATTTATAACTGTGAAATAAGATTTGGTAATTTCGAAAGTATGTCTTAAGGGAAGTATTAGAAAGTATATTCTAAGTGTTGCACGAGTCAAGTTTGAGCTAGTAGAGATTACTCCTGTAAACAGCAAAAGACAGGTCAGAGGGGCGCCGAGGGTTGTCCGACACAGTCACTCCAACGCTCTAGTCATTATGTGAGTAAAAATAATGATAGTGCAAACAGAATGTCAAATATATTATTTTCCTAGTTGTAATCTACACTACTTTTCCTATTCACTCTCTGTTTCTTTTGGGGATTTTTAGGGTTTCAGGACCATATCAGGATACCTAGTACAAGGCTTTGTACTATGTATGGAAATGGTACCACGATAGGAGGGCTTGGCGTCGTGGACCACGGTCAAGCAATTGGTGTCCCTTCGACCATGAGATGTGACTAGGTCGTGAGATAAGGATATGAAGTCGAGTGGAGTCGAGGATGAGCTGTTCGACCCAACGAAACGATGAACTCGAAGAGATTTCTTGAGGTGTGGGCTCAAGGTCAAGTCCCACACCAGCTCGTATGACTGAGGTGTTATGTTCTCCAAGACGAACTGAGCTGTTTCTTCTATGGCTGCTAAGGGCAAAGGTTACTGATCCCCAAAAGACCAAGTCGGTCTAGAGTTATATTTTACCGTCAACACTAAAAAAATGGATTTGAATAAAAACTTCAATGCTTAATACAATGGATATATAGATGAGTAGCTTGATATCATAAAAGAGGAGGATTATTTATATATATATAGATATATATATATATATAGAGAGAGAGAGAGAGATAGAGAGACATATACGTAGGTGTATATATAGAGATAAATTAGAGAAATTGTGTAAGAGAATGAATAAATAGAGTATAAACTGTAGAAAGCGTATATTAAGGAAAAAAAAAACTCAACCAAAAAAAAAAAGAAAAAAAAAGGAGTTGAGTAAACCCTTTATTGGGATAAGATAATCTGCACATAGTATCTAAAAAATTTATGATCTTTCAAAATTCTTATAAAAAGTGAATGTTCCATAAAAAAATGTAACTCGAATATAATGAGGAAAAAGTCCAAAAACTAGATCATGTTTTATTTATTAGCAAAGACTCTTTTAATCAACTAATATGAATATATTAAAAAATTTTATGGTCATGTTATTGATTTTTTAGGGAGCATAGAAATTATCCCTTGGCTTATTACACAAGATCTTCCATATTAATGTCTATGATTCTTGTCCAATCTAACTATCTAAGGAAGTGGACTATTTCCTTTCATTCTTTTTTTCTTTTTCATCACAAATATAATTTAAGTTGGAAAAATTAAACCGGTAAGAGTGGTTAAGATTGTTTTAATCTAATGATATTAATACTTATCTTTTATAAGATTGATTGAAACTTGTACGATCCCATAAAAGGAGTAAGAATAAATTAGTATTTGATATATTCAATATTTTTGTGTGCGATTATTATGAGATATAAATCAAAAGTATTAAATAATGAGCAAAATGATCTTGTTAAAAGATACGGCAAAACCACAGACTTCCCCTAATATTAACATATTTGATTCCCTCCCTCTAATTTGTGACATATAAAATAGCTAAAAAAATATGTAATTGCAATAACTATTTATTATCCTATATCATCCTACAACCAATTCATTAATCTTTAGCGGAAATACAACAGAATTCGAAACTCCAAATCGTGTGTCCTCATTCAAAGCTTCTTTCAATTGCTCTTTACAGAACTGTGTAACGTTCTATCGTTTCATTACCATTAGCAATAAATTCACGGTCTCCTTTCAACTTATTCCTGGAGACTTCTTAATTTCAGATACATTATCTGATACTATGACATCCATATCAATATAAATTTCTCCTTCTCCCATTGATAGAGCAATTTTTTTGAAAAAACACTAATGCAAGGGACGCTTAATGATTTCCGTACATAAAACATTCAACAGAAAATGAAACCAAGCAATTCAATGTCCTATCAAATCTAGTTCTAGGATTCAAACTCCCATAATGTTAAATTTGTACTCAATTACCATACAAACTTATCACCAATGCAAATTCAAGTGCAATCTTTGTACCCATTAAACATTCAAAAAGCAATGTAAAATCATAAGAAAAACAACATATATTAAAACAAATTTACGATAAAATAACACACCATAGAGTAGACTTCTTAATAGATAAAGTGAAAACAGTGAAAGTGGGAGTGAGAGAAAAAAATAAGATTGAGCCGTTATTTTCAGGTAGATATATATAAGTGAGAGGGAGAGAAGGAAAAAAAACAAAGGATGGTTACTCTAGATAGAATGGATGGTTATTTTAGATATTAATGGATAATTGTAATATTAAAAATTTTAAAAGTTTGGCATAAAAAATTGGAGTTGAAAGAGATGGAGCTTAAATATAATAGATAGATAGATAAATCTGTAAATTAAATAAACTATTTATTAATTATGTTTATTAATTTCTACTCAATAGTCAATAATAATCAAATAGAATTTAATCAAGTGTGAGTTTAAAATTTTACATGGTACATTACCTTGATTGGATCTTAACTCAAAACATCTTTAAATGGTGGTTGAGGAGTAATAAATTGATCAATCAGGAGCCTGTAGGATGATGGTGGAGCACAAGGCTACAGTGTACCATGGACTACCCAACAGCACCAAATTCCGACTCCGGTTCCTGACTTTAATGGGATTTGGAAATTTTCTTCCAACGTGGAACATAGCTGTTATTCTTGACCAGAGATAAAATGCAACCATGGTTAAACCCTAGTTAAGCTAAACCCACTAACCCAGGGTTGAGAACGAGAACGGGTCCCACTCCCACTAAAGCCCGTTATAAAAGGGCAGCAAGGAAGCATCCCATTTCACTCCTCACATTCACAACGTATTTTACTTCTTACGTTCATACTTTTGATGACACGACCCCCTGTTTTGGTTCTTTCTTTTCATTAGCTTTCATTTTTGGTTCTCAGCTCCAATTCGCAGGTAATTTCCGATGTAGTGTGATCTCTTTGCTTTCACATTGTTTACCGTCATTTCCAAGCAACCTATGATAAAACGTATCATGGTCAGTGCTCTGCTAATGACCCATGTTTTAAGTCCTCTTAACCGAACCATCCATTTGAGGTTCGCCTGTTAAAATATGTTACCATATTTCAGCTTACATGATTGATCGGATGATCTCGACATGTCGAACGTAAGATACTTGCCGAATGAGACATGGTTGCTGTGTCCCTTTAATTTTTGGGTAGTATAATGGTCCTCTGCAACTCTGAAAAAAAATGTCGGTGGTAAAAATTCATGTTTGCCCTACGTCCGATAAAAATTGCTTATTTTGCGTGATGTGGTATGCCTTTGACCAAATGGTAAAAAATAGGAGGGATAAAAACTGAACAAATTTATTCTTATTCACGTATGCATATCCGATGTGGCTCTGAATTTACAATCCTTATCGGATATCTAGATTTGTTTTGTTTATTATAATAAATATATATATTTATTTGTTTATTCTTATCTACTTATATTGATAAAGATAACAGAGACAGAGAGAGAAAAGTAGAGAGTAAAGATGGCGTCGGAAAATGGAAACGGAGAGTTCAGCTTCGGGAATGGGCCGGCGAGTTATGGGCTGACGAAGATAACGACACATAAGAAGCAAAGCGGCAACAACCAGGTGTGCCACGATGACAGTGCAGAACCGGTGAAGGCCCAGACCATCGACGAGCTCCACTCCCTTCAGAAGAAGAGATCTGCACCCCCTACCCCCATCCAGGGCAGCCAGGGCTCCTTCGCCACCACCCCCAAATCCGAAGAAGAACGCCACAAGCAGCAGCTCCAATCCATCAGGTATATACCCATATATACATACATATATATATCCCCAGTTAAAAAGTTAATTACTGTGAAAGTTCTGGTTTAAAGTTTATAAATCGATTCTAAAATCAAATCATTTCTATTTATTGTCTGGTATTAGGTTGTCTAAATTTTTATAAAATTTATGATATTATTGTTACAATGGATGATAATCTTTCTCACAAGTTAACACCATTTAGAGCATCAACGTCGGAGGACTCATGAAAAATTTCTATGGCATCGCATATGTATAGATGTCTACATCCATTAAGATTTGTAGCTTTCATATACTTTTAACTGATACATTTAATAAGATAAAAATATTAGAAAAACATAAATAATCTTATTTCTTTTAGAATTTGTAGGTTTTATATTTTTTTAAATAATATATTTAATAAAATAAAAATATTATAAAAGTTATAAATAATCTTATTTTTTTTATCTTTAACCAAAAAAAGAAACCTAAAAAGTATAAAATTATTTTAGTCCAAAGAACCTAAAAAAATAAAAAACCGACACTTTTCGTACAGTATTTCGTGTCAAGGTAGGTATACAAATATCTTCTCAATTTTATATTAATGAGATAATAGAGGTTTAGAAATCCTATCTTAATTAATATCTCTATTCCTATACGTAACGGGTGTCTTAGAAGTAATCCCAAAAGTTGTTATTTATTTCGTTTTAGAGGAGGTCACGAGCCATTTTTCAAAGCCTTAAATATGGAGAAAAGTTTAAAAAGTAAAAATATATAAAAGGGAATAATTAAAACGAATAAAAGCTGTGAGGCAGGACCTAGGGGACCCACCTGATACGGTGCAACATAGGATAGGCAATAGGAATTTGTTCTGCACTTTTGGATCTGACGGTGCAGACTAAATTATAGTTTTGATGGGATTATCATGTAGGCTGGCCTGTGCAATCTCGTAACAGACTAAAATATGTATTAATTTTTTAAACCGATCTTGGAAAATAAGGTCTTTGATATGGAATTTCGCAATAAAATTGCAATTAGTAGCGATTTTCATAAAATAGGAAGTTCGGAAAAGGAAAAAAGAAGATGCTGGGATAATAAAGGAGTGCTTCTACGGATTGTTGAGTTAATTAGAATATTAATTATACTAATGATTTAATTATAGTTGATTATCATGTGAACCGTTAAATAATGACGAAATTTTTTTTATTAAATTTAATGATAGAATCATAAAATTTTTTTTAATAATAAATGTATATTCGGATTTTTATGTTATTCAAATCTCTCATTACACATTTCTAACTTTTCTCCTGTTTTGGAATTTAGCAGGCTTTCTTTTACATTACTTAGATATGGTTTCACGTTACTTATGTGGAATTCAATAGTTGGGTCCCTTTGCTCCTGCCTTTATCGTGCCGCTGGAATAATCTCCAGATTTGACTAACGTGAAAATACCTTTAAAATACACAAAAAAAAAAAAAAAAAAACATAAAACTCCATAGAACCATTAATAAGGTGGGATTCGACCCTTAAGAGAGTTTCTATCAACTGTCTTACATTAATTATCTCACCATCAAAATAAATATAATTAATGAGAAGTATGAATCATTGGCTAAAATTAATGATGATACATAAAATTTTTTTTAAGTTTTAAAAGTTATAATAAATAGTAATTAGTTAAAAAAATTAAAATATAGCTACAATTAAAATTGTGTTTTTTAATTGTGATTAGACGACATTTTTATATTTGTTGTTAAAACAGTGCATCCTTAGCCTCGTTGACGAGGGAGAGGACCGCGAAGAGAGGGAGACCCGGCAAGGAAAGCTGAAACGCCAAAAGTGGCCCATGCTCCCGTGCACCACTTCACACCAACCATCGCCGTCAGTGACAGCGCATTGAAATTCACCCACATCCTCTAAACCTCTCCCTGCTGGTCAGTGGTGCCCTTTATTTACATATTACGTAGTCCTGCTGCAATGCGGGTTTCCTTATAATTTAGTGGTATCAATATTCGCTTTCAAGTAGGAGAAATCGGATTCAAATCCAAGAATGAAAAAGAAATAATTAATAATCATTTTTAATCTTCTATTTTTTTATTAATGTTTGCTGTCCTAGGTTTCTTGTCCCCATTTTTCTGCATTAGTAGATTCAACGGCTTATACATATCTTGATCTTAAAATAATATTAGAGCAATTAATTAAAAGTTATATGTGATGTCTTTTCACGTATCTGGGAAGATTATTATTATTATGATGATCATGGATTTTATTAAATATTGAAAGTCAAGTGCTATCGTGTTTTTATGGGTTAATCACGTGTATTATTATGATAATGATAAAGTCGTGTAAATACAAATTACATGATGAGAGCAAAATCAAATCAATATTCCATATTTGGACTTTCTTAATATTTTTAAATCATTTTTTGCAGAGCTGTACGAGCAAAGCCATTAAAGTATGAGAAAGGGTCGTTCATCACATCGACTGGTGCTCTGGCAACTCTATCCGGTGCTAAAACGGGTCGGTCCCCAAGAGATAAACGTGTTGTTAGGGATGAGATCACTGAAAATGAACTTTGGTGGGGAAAGTAAGTACTAAAATTTATACAATAATGATAATCAATTAAAAAATATTTCTGATTTTTTCTGTGCATTTTTATCAGAAATAATGTCATGAATTGTACTAAATTTTAGCAAAATATGCAATAAAAACTTTAAAATTGATCGATAGCTCATTTTTATTTTGTAATAAATACCTACATATTATTATTATTTTTTTTAATGTATTGACTCTTAAAATATATTTGTTTTGATATGTTTAGGGGCTCACCTAACATTGAGATGGACGAGCATACTTTCTTGGTTAACAGAGAAAGAGCAGTCGATTACTTGAATTCATTGGAGAAGGTAATTTACATAATATATATATATTTAATAATATCATTACATTACTTTCTGCACAAATTCAGCTTTTCGATTGTAATTTTATAATTAATTACAAGACTCTTTGAACCAACTCCCTTTGTTTATTATGATGGAAAGGGAATGAATAAAATAAGGAGTAGGAGCACATTTATATATATTTATTAGCTTTTAGGTGACAATGATAGGTCTAGTGTTATCAACTTTGTCCATATCTTCAAGCGCCGTGTTGGAGTGTGGAGGCATCCTGCCCGTATTCCTAGTACGTGTTCCCGTGGAATTTGTCATTTCTTATGAGGGAATTTATTAATGCACAGGGAATTAGGGAATTGCTTGGCAACTTCACCACTTAATTTGTATTGATATACCACATGTATCGATGAGTGGTAATTATATATTAACGATATTTTTAATGTATTAAGAAAAGATTAATTTATTTTTATTTAAAATATTGTCAATATTTATGGGCAATGAAATATTCACATATGGTGTTAGTACCATCGAAAGTTAATTTTAGTATAACATAGCACTGTTAATGCTTTATTCCTACAACTTTGGTGACATAGACAACATTAGTGGATGTTTTTTACATATGTAGGACATTGTTCAAAACAGTTGCAAGTATTGATACCATTGAGAATAACTTGGTTCTGGGAATATGATGCTTGCTAGATGCTTTTTAAGCCTAGAAATTCTCCTATTCCATATTTTCATTTCGCAGTTTTGATAATTAATCAACACCCATGAATATTTACCCAAATGAAAATTAAGACTGACATAAAAATTTCACTATGCTGGAAACATAGTAGCGATTTAGTTGAATGAGTGCAAAACTTAGGAATGAAAGGAGCACAATACAAATAATGTTCATCGTTGCAACCTAATGGCATGAATATACCGATTTGCAGGTCTTCATTAATGATCAGTTCCTGAACTGGGATCCGGAGAACAAAATCAAAGTGAGGATTGTATCAGCAAGGGCTTACCATTCCTTGTTCATGCACAACATGTAAGTAAAACAATAGAAACTAATAGATTCCTTCTGCAGTAATTGTTTTCATGTACTGCCAAGGCCCCAGCCAGATAAGTACCCTTTAACGATAACTCGTTCGATCCTAATTCCCGTCATTAGTATTATCCAATCCATGGGGGAAAAAAAAGGAAAAAAAGATAAATGTGTATAAAGCAAATAGTGTGTGCAATTCCATAACCGGGTCGGTCGCAGGTGTATCCGACCCACTCTGAAGAGCTGGAGGATTTTGGTACTCCGGACTTCACTATTTACAATGCTGGCATGTTCCCGTGTAATCGTTACACACATTATATGACATCCTCCACTAGCATAGACCTTAATCTGGCTAGGAGGGAAATGGTCATCCTCGGCACACAGTACGCCGGGGAAATGAAGAAGGGTCTATTCAGTGTAATGCATTACCTCATGCCTAAGCGTCAAATCCTGTCCCTTCATTCTGGATGCAATATGGGAAAAGATGGAGATGTTGCCCTCTTCTTTGGACTGTCAGGTATAGTATCCATCGGATCGTCCGGTCCCTGCAATTGTGGAGCCAATCCAATCCCCCTTGCCATATGATATGTCTCCTCTTTTTTACTCTCACTCTCTCTAAGCTGTCCTTGACACTTCCATTTAGAGACTATAATTATGGAGAGTTTTGAGTCCTTCCTTTTCATCTGTTGCTGATGAAATGCATTTGAATTTAGGTACTGGGAAGACTATTGTCACTGATCACAACAGATACCTGATCGTGATGATGAGCATTGCTGGAGTGACAGCGGCGTCTCAAACATAGAAGGGGGTTGCTATGCCAAGTGCGTTGACCTTTCAAAGGAAAAGGAGCCTGATATCTTTAACGCCATCAAGTTTGGCACTGGTATATTTCTTTTTAATTCACTTCTTAACTTCGGGTTATGAGCATATTATTTTCTAGTTTGATGATTAACTTTAGACTAATACTGGAGCTGGATTTTGTTGGCAGTGTTGGAAAATGTTGTGTTTGACGAGCACACAAGAGAAGTTGATTATTCTGACAAATCGGTAACAGTACTGCCAACCTGCTTTGTTTTCCTTATCATTAACAACTACTTTTAAAGTTAGCAACCTTAACTTTGTTAAGAATCTGATGTTAACTCTCAACCCTTGTTGCAGAGAATACCCGTGCTTCTTACCCGATCGAGTACATCCCGAATGCCAAAATCCCATGTGTCGGCCCTCACCCAAAGAATGTGATCCTGTTGGCATGTGATGCATTTGGAGTACTTCCTCCTGTGAGCAAGCTGAATCTTGCACAGACAATGTATCACTTCATCAGTGGTTACACTGCTCTGGTACCTACCTACCTACCCTTTATGGATCATGAGTTAGTTTAGCCATTTGAATTCTCTGCTTCTAATCGTTTTCAAGGGCTAAGTTGGATGTGCTCATAATACTCTACAGGTTGCTGGAACAGAGGAAGGAGTAAAAGAGCCAAGAGCGACATTCTCTGCTGCTTCGGTGCAGCATTCATTATGCTGCATCCCACCAAATACGCAGCTATGCTTGCTGAGAAGATGCAAAAGCATGGTGCCACCGGATGGCTTGTTAACACTGGATGGTCTGGTGGCAGGTAGGTTTCAATCATGCACAGCCAGCCTATGTTGGTGGATTTTCCTTTTAATTGGTTCTAACCACTTCCTTATTTGTGCAGCTATGGAAGTGGCAACCGCATCAAGCTACCATATACAAGGAAGATCATTGATGCTATTCACTCTGGAAGTTTGCTGAATGCAGAATATAAGAAAACCGAGGTGTTTGGGCTCGAGATCCCAACGAAGGTTGAGGGTGTCCCTTCAGAAATCCTGGATCCAATCAATACCGTAAGTTGGCATTTCCTTCTTCCCTGAACTCAGTAAAGCTCAAATTGAGATTTTGCAGGTTTTAAGATTCTGATGCCATGATCTGTTGTTGATTTCGGTAGTGGTCGGATAAGGATGCCTACAAGGCAACACTCTTGAAGCTGGCTGAGCTGTTCAAGAACAATTTTGCAACATTCACCAACCACAAGATAGGACAGGACAACAATCTGACAGAGGAGATACTTGCTGCTGGTCCAAACTTCTAAAAACTAAGAGGTGGTTGCAATGCCATGAAAACAAAAATGTGAAAGGTTAGGATGAAGCTTGAGAGTGTAACAGGGGGTTATAAAAAAATTAAGTGAATATGGGGGGGTATGGTAGATATCATCATATCTTCTGAGGTTTTGATGGATAAGTTTGTAATGTTCTCTTCTTTTTTTGCCCCTCTTCAGTTGACTTTTGGTTTATATTGATAATGGATTACATCTCCCTATTGTGTTTTCCTTACGCTCTTGTGTCATCAAAATTTCCTGGGTGTGACCATCCAATATCATCTTTTGGATTTACACAAAATACAGAAAATCCTAACTGTTTTGTACCATCTATAGAAATTATCTGAACAAGACTTTTGCAACTGCTTGGCTTATAAGTGATTGTAATTCAACATATCACCAGACACGTAGCACTAGAATTCAATACGTGTCTCAGAGTGTAATTAATTATTAATATATTATTGTAAAATCGCGTTTTGAAAAACAAGATATAATAATTTATAGATCAATCGTGCGAATAAAACATGATATGATGTTTATATGCCGTTGCTTATTCGTGATTTGTAATCGTATTATAGGAGTTAATCACATATCGCGATTAGCAATCGCAATATGAATGTTTTTATTTCGTTTTACGAATGCGATATTCATGAAATTATCGCGACTACAACACATGATATACAGTATATATAATATTTGTATATCCTCATTTATACACACGACTTAGCAATTGTATATTGGTTATTATTTTTATTTTGACCTTAAATAAGTAAACATAAAATTATTTCCGTAGTACTATGTATACAATATATATATATATATATATATTATGTTAAAAACAGTTAAAGTATCTTATTTTCAAAGTCATTACGGATGTGGAAAGTTCCTCCTGGTCTCCTGAGTCATTAAAAAGTAGGGATGCAATCAAGCGAGTTTTTATATGGTTTTTGATCCATGAACCCGATAAATATCCTATAGGTTTTGGGATAGGTTATAGGACAACCTATGATGTCTTATAGGATTTTTGGTCGGGTCATGGGACAAATATGAAACCTGTTGGGAACCAAACCCATTAAAAAATTAAGTTTATTTCAATTAATAAAACTAAAATTAAATTAGTTTTAAGTTTATGTATTTTAGTTATTTTAGCTATTAGTCTAATTTAATGAATGGTATACGCACTATTAAATTTGTAGTTCAATTTTATAAATGGGTATATGCATTTTCTAAATTATAAAGCATTTAATTTTATAATATTTTATTTTAATTAATCATGATGACTCATTGAAATAGCTAATAGAAAACAATTTTAGAACGATTTATTTCATACTCAAATATTAACAAAAATTTATTTTTCCATGAGTAGACAAGAAGAAAATTATGGATATGTATGTTATGAGAAAACTATTTTTTTTTATAACTTTAACATAAAATAATTAAAGTTGAAATATTTATAGGCCTGTCGAGTTCGAGTTTAGGTACTCTATAAGGTCTATTGGGCAGGTTTTGGGTTTATGGATAAAAACCCTATAAGGTTTTGGATTGGTTTTGGGAGGCCTAAAGGGTATTGGGTTCGAGATTTGTAAAATCCATCGTAAACACGTCTATACTTTGATTGAGAAGGATCCTCAAAAATGAGGTTTTTGTATTATTGGTGTTGTTGTTATATCGAAATAAGGGTATTGTGTAAAGTAAGTGTGACTCATAAATGTACAAAAAGAAGCGAATGCTCTCATGTGAAAAACCTTACAATAAAATGGTGAGATTATTTAAGATGTGACTTCTTTAAAGTGCTGATGTAGTACCTTAAGGACGTTACGAAGAAATTATGGAATGTGAATTCTCTTATGTGAAATTAATAATAGGAAAGTTAAAAGAATTTATAATGCTCATGATTACACATTTTGTTGTTTTTACGTAATTATCTTAACAAGAAAATTTTCTAATCCAGTTTAATGTTAAAGGATATAGTCTCACCACACCACCACCACCACCTCCTCCTCCTCCTAGGAGCCCCCACCCAAAAGAAGATCGAGATATAAGTATAAAATTAGTGAAACAAAAAATAAAATTGAAAAACAAAATTCGAAAGTAAGTATATTAAAAAGACAAACCTAACTATTTCATACTCATCAAATGACCTACTAACCACCAATAATTGGAATAAGTTAATTATACAAATTTTCAAAACAATTCAAGTTTAATTAAGGACAAAAAGGGATTAATTTTTTCAATTACAATTTAAACCCTATGCCAAGAATAAAATTTGTCAAAATTTAATAACTATTATGCCACATTTGATATGTAGGAATTAACCTGAAATGGCATTACGATTTCAATTTCTATTCCTATATTTGGATATATTTTTAGAAACTAGAATCATGATCCTTAAAATCGATAATTTCAACTCTGAAAGGCGGAATCACAACTTCATTCTGTTCTCATTAAAAATTATTATTACAAATATGTTTTTATATTTTTAGTTACCATATGTATTATAAAGAGTATTTTTTTTTATATAAATAGCATGTCTATTTCATTCCATTCCATGCATGTATCTAAATAAAAAAAATAAATTTATCACTCTGCTACACATTCAATTCCATTCCTCATGTTCCAATCCATTTTATTTAGAATAATTTTTGCATATAAAACATTACATTCTATCATATTTGGTGTGCAAGAATGATCTTGAGTGGAATGAATTTGGAATGAAGTGATTCCATTCAATCATTAAGTTTGATTGTGTCATGTTCGGAATGGAATGTACACATTATACTAACTGACTAAAATATCTTTGATTTACAAATTTGCATATGTATTTGTTTTGTTATATTTATATATAATATAGCTCATATAACAAAAATATATTTTATATATATGTACATGTATATATTGTTTTATTTGCACATTATCTTTATTTGAAGTGAACGACACATCTCCCATCATTTAAAAAATATACAAAAGTATGAATTATATAATAATTATAGTGAATTTATATCACATAAAGAACACGTGACATCACCATTTGAACTATCACCGCATGTTGGATATGTAGTATCGCAATATAATGAGAATGTATATCGCATGTTAGTTATGCGATACACTGGTTAACCTATATTGTATGTCTACTATACAATATACTATGACTACAATAATATTGCATTTTAGTAATGCAAAATACGAGTTGTTGATACTCCATTCTTGACCATAGGCCTATTCGAGTTGAACCAACGGGCCCAAGCCTTGGCAAAATTCTTGGCCGCCTCGGCATCACTTGTCACCTTACATGGATAGCTCAATCAGTTTCAACCAGTAGATAATGGGAACGTGGCCTCTCCCTACAATCCCTGCTATGGCTCCTAACTGCTCATTCGCCTAGTCATCACTATTGCGATAACTGCCAAGTTAGTTGCTTATAAATACCTACTTGCCTCTTCGAAGATAGGTAATGTTGCACTCAATTATCCTCTTCTTACTTAGAACATGAGTTGACTATGACGAACACTAATTTAAGCATTGGAGTGACTACACTGGGCTCATGCCCAACGTGCTACTAACTTGTTCTTTATTTTGTAGAAACTCTAATTGGCTATGGTTTAAGCCCATTCTCTCCAAGCCTAATCTCTATTGGATTCAAGTAAATGACACATGTAAATTTTGGTATCCAACATTGATATTCTTATAATTTTTTATCCAATTAGTATTTGTGTAATTTTTCTTTTTGAAATGGATTGGTAAATAAGAAATTATCTCTCTTTATCTGATATATATTAATTGTACAATGTACTTTTTTTTTGGTGTATATATATATATATATAATGGGATAAATTACACTATAAGGCTACAATATTTGGGAGTAAGTTCATTTGGCCTCATAATGTTTTTAGTGGTTAAAAAGAGGTCAAGGAAATAAGTTTATTTCATGTCACAACATTTTGAGTAGTTATAAAGAGGTTATAACGTTTAGAGAAGTGAGTTAATTGATGTCACAATTGGCATGTATCATAATGTACTAGATCTTCTAAGTTTTAATTTTAAATATTCATCTCTTGACACGTGTTAATGATCTAATTAATTCACTTCTCTAAACTTTATGAATTTCTTATGTAATATACCATATACAATGTATATATGTTACAAATATATATAACATTTTACATACATATATATGTAAAAGAATATATAATATACACAAAGGTTATATGTATAGCATATATAATAGATATATATTTATATATTTTTGCACAAGATATATTAGTTGTATATAATGAATATCATAAATAGAGCCAATGTGATAATGGTGATCATCTGAAAGAGGGAAATAAGGAGAGTGGGAACCCTTGGTTGGTAGCTAGCTTAGACCCAATGTGATACTGGTGATCATTTGGAGGGTAGTTAGATAGATGGAGAGCTTTTATCATTAGAGCATCCTTAAAGAGGTTTAGAGCACCTCCGTTGAGATATAGAGAACCAAAGAGGTCTACTTGTAAGAGGATGAACTTAGGAGAGGACCTTGGTTTGGGTCCTTTATGTACAGATGGAAGGAAAGTGGCTTTCAGCCTAGTGAATGGCTTGAGGGCCATATGCTGAGACAATCTGGTGCACTTAGTAGGCTTCATGGACTTTGTTATTGGTTCATTTTGCTAGTGTCGTGCTTTTTGAGCCATGATCAAATAAGTCCTATCAACAATCAGTTATTAATTGTAATCAAATTGTCTTACCCATAGAGAGCTATCTTACTGATAAGGTTAGTTAAGGATATATGCATAATTATACATTTAAAGAGCTAGAATGGAATCGTTGTTCTTCACAACTTTAGAGATGCATATGCAGAGAGTTGTCCTATTAATAAGGTTAGTTAAAATAATTTATTAATTGAACTAAAATGTAATCTTAGCTAACTAATTATGTGTCAATTTCTACTTGGTTACTTAATCTAGTATGTTGCAGGCTTGGTACGATAGTTAAGCACTTAGTTCTCATAAAACATATAGGCAAGCTCATCAAATAGTCGATAGAAGAGAATTGTGGTAGGTAGAGTCAACTTAAGTAAGAAGGGTTTTATGGTTGGGTTTGGATAAAGCATCACATATGGACTATACTAGTTAATGGTTAGATTCGACAATGACTTCATAAGAGTATTTCTCTTAAAGAATAGGATCCCCTTTTTTGTGTGTATGGAGTCACCTTTTCATGTTCATTCCTTGGTTATTCCATATGCTGAATTTTTATATGACTCATTTTTATGAATCATTAATCTCTCCTTATTTTCGTTCATTTTTATGAAATATTGATATCTTCTTTTCTTTTTTTTCAAATATTCAAAATGCTCATTTATTTAAACTTATTACCAACATTGATATCTTTTAATATAATTTTCGTTTGATCATGTTTAATCAACTATAGGTTCATTAAAGGATATTGGGACTTGGTTACCTAGGCTTATGGACTTTTTTGTAATGATATTCGTTTTTCAAATCTGGTGTGGCTGATACATTTTTATAAGTTTTGTAAACTTTCAAATTAAATAATGAATTTTTAGATGAAATTTAATCAAACTTTTTATAAACGTAATCATGTTTTATTAAGTTAAAATATGATTATATCTTCCTAGCTTGATGGAATATAATTAGTTAAGTGGCATATATGGCAAAACTCATCTATAAAGTTCGAAAAACAAAAAAATCATCTCAACAAAACACAAACATAATAACATAAATAGGTCATCAGTAAAGTTGTGTCGTCAAAACCATGTCATATGCCCTTTTATAAGTTTTGTTTGAGGGAGCAGAAGACTTTGCTTACTTTCTGTGGTCATGCCTCTTATAAACACATGGAAATGGAGCCAAACAAC
The DNA here is from genome assembly GCA_024138025.1 of Combretum micranthum. NCBI lineage: Eukaryota > Viridiplantae > Streptophyta > Magnoliopsida > Myrtales > Combretaceae > Combretum > Combretum micranthum. Next base: position 46,269 of record JAMXBD010001341.1, read on the forward strand.
TTTTTTGAAAAATGTACCTAAAAGACTCTTCCGGTATTTGCCTTACACATTTTATATAAATTGTAGTTGTATTTGAATAAATTAGTACCATATAGTATTTATAAATACAATATGTGAAAACACTTGTGTGGAATTAATAATACAAAAGTAGATGAGCTTTTAATGTTCTTGATTATATTTTTAGCTCTTTTTTTTTATAATTTTCTTTTAACAGGAAATTTTGATTTTAATCCATTATGAAATTTCTTAAAATTATAATTTTAAATAAATAAAAAATTATTTTTCTAAAATAAGAAGAAAAACTCATGTTACTTCATTAAAAAAATGATTTACTATTTTAAAAATATAATCATATGATAAGAGATTTGTTTTTAGCTGGCATAACAAATAAAATGTTTTTAAAATAAAAAACATGTCTTAGTTCTGTTTTTTTTTTTCCTTTTTTTGTAAATTTTTTTTACCAAACATGTCTTAATATATAAATTAATTAACAATAACAAAAAATAATTTTTAAAAAGCAAAATCCAACTATAGATAAACATTGGAATATTTCTTTGGATTTTGCACAAAATCCTAACTGCTTTGTTCCCATCTTCATCTTCATAAATTTCAGAAATAAAACGAAGCCATCCTAAACAAACACAATCATTAGGCACAAGAGTAAAGTTGTATCACATAGTCAAAAGCTGTGTGAACTTCCTTCAATTGATTTTTATTGGAAGGAGAAAGAAGACGAAGACTTTACTCTCTCTTTCTCTCTCCTTGTGTGTCGTCATCCTCACAAAACGACATGGACCCAAACGGCACAGACACGTTTCATGGTAAAAGTAAAACAACACCGACACCAACAACAGCAACATTAAATCCTCTTCCTCCTCCTCCAAAACCCACCACGGTGTTGCAATTTTCAACCAAGGAGGCATCGCATTCAACACAACTTGACCCGGACATGGCCAAGAAGGCCCTTAAGAACAATCCTCAATCAACCCATTCTTGGTTTACTCCTAAAAAGTAATTGGGTCTCTTTCTTTTTGCTCTCTTTTTAAGTAAAGTTACGTTCTTTTTTGTTTGTATTGTGATGAATAGTAATACCCAGTTTTTGTTAGATTCAAAGATTGAGTCTTTTTTAAAGATGGAATGGTTTGGTTAGGATGGGCAATTGAATTCAGAATAAGGATTGAAACTTTGGGTTAAATGAGCAATTGGGTTTGGATGATGATGATTGGTTGGTTGGTTGATATCTGAGTGTGTAATGTTTGATCCTGGGGACTCTGTTTTTGAGGTGTATATGCTATGAACCAAGTCCTTTTGCTGAGTTTGATTCAAGTTATAAGCCTGAGATTGATTGTATTTGAAAAACAAACCAGTGGGAGCTTTGACTTATGAATGCTCATGGGCTTTCTGTTTTGATATTAAGTGATGTTACTTGCACATGGAGTTTGGGATAAAACATGGGCTAAACCTTTTTTGTCATTGCTGAAGTTGCTCTGAATTGATCTGAAGTATGCTTGTCTTTTCGTGAGAGAACAATTTGAAGTGGCTGTTCAGGGTTCAGTCTGAATGTTTTAGACCTAGCTTCTGGCAATACTTTTTGCTAAGCTCCCTTTTTATACAAAGGTCATGGCCCTGATGCTGATAAGTTTCATGCATTCCGCCACTGTTTTTAGGCATTATCGGTAGGAAATTGGAACACATAACAGAATCAGCATTCGGTTTTTTGTATATATCAATTATTACTGTAACGCTACTGCCCAAATATTTGCTTTTGTGTAGGGTTCTCACTATAAAAGAGGGGTATTTCAAAGATTTTAGAGATGATTTTGTATTGCTGTTCAACATGAATAACAGGCATTAGGTGTTACTATGTAGTTGATGTTCAGATGAGCTGTCTGTACTCTCTTTTCTCTACTTCATTACTTTCTTTTTCTTATGTGAATGATTACGTATATGGAATATGTAGTCAAGTCAAGTTTGACACGAGCCCATTGGTACTTCGATTTTTTGCATTACATGCCACCACAAAGCTGTTTTGTAATAATAAGAATATGCATCATATAGGAACAACAGAGGAAGCTAGATTTCAGTCACTTGTGAACCAATGTACTACCCATCTGACCTTCATGAGTGATTACATTTGTACTATGACATTGAAAGACAATTAATCCTACCCTCCTATGTTGATGATTTGTTGTTTAATTTTTATGAGGCGAATTATGATTTTATAATTAGCTGGAACTTAATTGCACTTATATATGCAATGTTATGTAAGGAAAAAGATCCATTTTATATGAACTGATTGGCTTGAGTTCTTGCTCTATTGATACTTATTTTCATTTGTTGATGCAGGTTGCTCATAATATTTTGTGTTGTTAACTTGATAAATTATGTGGATCGAGGAGCGATTGGCAGCAATGGTGTGAATGGAAAGAGGAAGACCTGTACAACAGCAGGAAAATGCACTCCAGGCACTGGAATACAGTATGTTTTTCTGTTAACTTTGATATTATTATTGTACGTTGATTAACCGACATATTGTACTGGCTGAATGATTGTGATAACTGTAGATGATCTCCCCAACATGGAAGTTGATGCTTGACCTTTAATATAATATCTTCCACCATTTTATTAACTCTTCTGCTAGAAATCTTTAGCTAGTTGTTATATTTATTAAACTTTCAAACATAGGTGAAAGTCCTGAAACATTTTTAATTTCTCGGACTTCAACAGTGATGTAGTGGTAGTTCTTGGCAGCCTTTAAGTTGTGTGCTTCTCACTACCACGTTTGGTTGGTGGAATAGGTATGAAGAGATTCGAAATTCTTGAGTGAATGGAATAGAGATGTGATAGCTGGTCCTTAAAGTTTATTTGAGGTCTCTAGTAGATACAGAAATATGTTGGATAAAACCAAATAATAGCTATTCCCTTGGTCCTATAAAGGAATTGCAATTCCTTATTTTGTGAAAACAGTAATTCCATATGATAACTACTCCACCAACCAAAAGCAGGAATAAGTCTGCAGGGAAAAAATAGCTATTATTTTCCACCCCTTATAAAATCAACCAAACATGCCATCGGGTGTTTATTAATTAACCTGGAATTCTGTTTTCTGCTTCAAGTGATGTCCTTGAAATAGTCCCACCGCCAGTATTCTCACTTACAGAGGTGTTGATATTCTAGGAACGATGATTTATCCCTTCAATAGGTCTCCCATGGTAAACTTAAATATAGCAGCAGTACCTTTCTCATGTATGAATGACTGTATGTCCTCTTCCAAATTGTATAAAAGTGGTGTAAAAGATATCAATCTTAATTTAATGTTGGAAAGGGTTCTGGCTTCATAATATACATGCTGGAAGTAGGCACTTGGGTGAAAATCTAATGCAACTGGTTAGGGGAAGAGCAGGATTTTAGACTATGTTATATGCTGTTGTGGCATGTTCATCTCAATTGCTAATTTGTGTCTAGTTCTTCTACTTTTCTCAGAGATCCTTATCATCAATCTATTTATGTTTCTCTTTCTTCACAAAGGGTGCTGATAAAATTTTATTCGCTGCTTTGGTTTCATGCTGATGCTGGATTTTTCCAGCATACTGATGTAAGATAGGAAACGAAATTGAAAATTATAAATCAGTCATCGTGCATTTTTTCCACAAACATTCACCTATTATAGACTGGGTGGTGCTGAATAACATGGAAGAAACACCATTTCAGCTAAATCACCCCAAAAAAAGGCCGTCTCATATAATGACATTGCAACAATCACATTGACTTGCTTAAGAGTTCTCTTTGTTGACTCACAAAGGAAAATGGAGCATGTAGAAAACTCATAGCTTGCATTTGTAACATGTACAACTGAGAACCCACAGCACTAGTTCAACCTGTTTGACATTTGAGCCACAAATTGGTCCTTACTTTCTTGTGTTGATTCCAGGGGGGATTTTAATTTGAATAATTTTGAAGATGGTGTTCTTTCATCTGCATTTATGGTGGGTCTCCTTGTTGCGTCCCCAATATTTGCTTCGTTAGCGAAACGGTAATTTTTTTCTTTTAATATATTTTCTTACAATCGACATGTATATTCAACTATATGAGGCTACTTTAGCTATCATCTTTATTAATTTAAAAAATGAAAGAGGGATGCTCTATTTATACTAGTTAGGAATCTTGATCACTATGCATAGTTGTGTTTCAATTTGCAATATTGGGTTCTCAAGTTTATCATACCTTTTTTCTGCATTTGTTATGCAGTATTAATCCCTTCCGGCTTATTGGAGTTGGGCTGTCTGTCTGGACAGTTGCTGTAGTTGGATGTGCTTTGTCCTTCAATTTCTGGTTTATTGCAGTATGTCGTATGTAAGTCAGAAAGAGTTAAATTGGCCTTACTGCATGTCAAACAAAAGCAACTTACTATATGTGCGATGATCCTATCAGGCTTGTTGGTGTTGGAGAAGCCTCTTTCATAAGTCTTGCTGCTCCATTCATAGATGACAATGCCCCTGCAGCTCAGGTCTGTGATGTGTTCACTAAATTGTCTTTTCCTTTTGCTTTCCCCCTGTTATACTCAGCTGAGTAAAAACTAAAAATAAGTGTATTTCTGTTGTATTCCATCAGAAAACAGCATGGCTTGCAACCTTTTACATGTGTATTCCAGCTGGAATTGCTTTTGGCTATGTTTATGGTGGAGTTGTAAGTCTGCTGGAATTTACTCACGATTTTGTTTTGATTGATGTTAATGATGGCATTCAGGTTTATATCAAAATTGCTTTTTTCTTATTGATTAATTGCATTTTACCTCATTATAATGTAAGGTTGGAGACCACTTGGGTTGGCGATATGCCTTTTGGGGCGAGGCAATTATAATGTGTCCATTTGCTATTGCGGGATTCATTATGAAGCCTTTACAAATGAAAGGTCTTCCTTTAATACCAGTATGTGCTGCTTCATTGTCATGATGAAATTTTTAACCTGTCAATCGGCTTCTGATTTTTAGGTATTGCTCCTGCTGTGTCAAATAAGGCCCTAACATCTGTTGATAAGGCTTCTACTCCGAGTGAAGGTAGTACTGCACTGAGTCATTAGAAAATTTTGCCAAATGTGCCGCAAATGTCCACTATAAACATGAAACACTTTCCACTTCATGATTTTATTGTTTTGATGACTTGATGTATTTGCAATAGCATTTTATCTACTAATAAATTCATTTATTAATTCAGATGTTGTGGATATTAAAGGTTCTGGCCTAACTGAAAGTGAAGGTGTTAACACTCAATCCTCTGACACTGCTGGCAAGTAAGTGGCTACTTGTGTGGAATTCTTCATTCTTGCTTTGTGTAGCATTTGTCACTGACCTCATCATTGTCATACCCATTGATGGAAAGTACAACAAAGCTCAAAAAATATAATTTCTTTACATTTTTTTTTTTTTTGGCCATGAAGCAACCAGGGTTTGCTTTTTTTTCTTTTGGCAATTTATTTGGTTTTGATCAAGCAAAAGGAAAGGGAATCTGCATGAAAAGAAAGAGCTGTATGATTTTTCAGCCCATTTTCTTTTTCAAATAAATGGACACCTTGTTTATCCTGTGTTCCCGTGCAAATTGAAATGGTGCATTGCCTTTTTTCTGAATATGACTGTGAAGGCCAATTTTATCAGAATATTTCAAGTGGAGTATTTGAGATGTTATTTGCTAGGGGATTGGAGAGGACAGAGAGTAGGAAAAAGAATGTACATATAAGTGCATGTGCAGGCATGAAGAAAGCCATTGAGTATTTAAATTGTCAATCTCACTTTATACAGTAGCTTTTTCTGAGTGTACTCAGTTTTCTACTAAAATGCTCATCTTAACCCTCTTAAGCTACTTTACATTGACATTTCTTATAATATTCTAAGGCTTCTCCTTGAATCCCACTTATGTGTAATTGGTCCATGTTTCCATCCAGTATCAATTTTTGTTGGATCAAATATTGTTGCATTTTAGGCGATTTCTGTAGTGGGATTAAGGCTCGAGTATTTCTATATAACATTGTGCATTTTAATAGCTGGATGTGCACAATGTCAACTGTAAAAATTTGTGAGGTTGTGTAGAATCAGGCCTGATATCTGTATTAAACCACCTGTCTTTGCAGGATATCAAGTTCATCTGAAGACCATAACCATGTTGTGAGATTTCTAAAAGATATGAAAGTGCTGTTGGTCGATCATGTTTATGTTGTAAATGTTCTAGGTACTTTGTTTCTTTTCCTGTTTTCTTTCCTAATCTAAATATGCCAATATTTTGCTCTTTTTGGGCTGCATTAGTAAAACTCTATGTCTTAATTCTGTATCTATTGGTTTATAAAAATAAAGTCAAATTCCAATTGGCCACCCATCATCACACTTGCCAAGCTTGGTTACTTTTATCTGTTTAGGGTATACATGGGTATTCGTATCCATTTCTCTTCTGATTTGTTGATATCATAACAGGTTATATCGCATACAACTTTGTCATTGGAGCCTACTCTTATTGGGGGCCAAAGGCTGGTTATAACATATATCATATGGTACAGTAAACTGCCATGTCTATTGTATATTTCCTCAGTTGAACCATTATTCCTCTGTTAAGTATGGTAGAACAAAAAGACTGCGAAAACTTATGGGTAATTTTCGGTTGACAGAAAAGTGCGGATATGACATTTGGTGGGTTAACGATTGTTTGTGGAATTGTGGGAACATTGGCTGGAGGATTCATTCTTGATCGCATGAATGCAACCATTTCTAATGCATTCAAGGTGAGTAGTGATGTATTTAAGGCACTTCAATGAGTTAGTTGTCAGTGATATTACTCTTTCTGAGTTATTTCTAGACATGGAGCTTATTATATGTTAGTTTTTAGTTTGTTCGTGTCTACAACTGCTTCTATTAATTCTTTCCTTTTGCTATTTTACTAGCTTCTTTCTGGAGCAACACTTTTTGGTGCCGCTTTCTGCTTTGCTGCCTTCTGTATGAAAAACTTGTATGTTTTCATCGGTCTTTTTGCGGTGGGTGAGCTACTTGTATTTGCCACACAGGTACTTCAACTTCTTTATTAATTTTCCTGGCTTAACTTGCTTGAATATATTATCGTACATCGAAGCATCTCTTAGTTATCCTTTATTTGGCAAAGATGTCTAGTTATATGAGATCATTGTGATATATTATGCTTTAAATATTAGGTCATCTAACTTTTACTTAAATTCTGTCTGATTTTACGATTGCATGAAATGACCACTGTGTTCGTCTTCCCAAAAGTCTCTTGGAAAAATGAGTCCTGCTTTTAGATAAACATTAAAATATATGTAAAAACTCTTTAAAACTGTGTAATTGGATAAACTTATGACCAGCTTATTTAGAACTTTAATCTTAGTGGATAGAGACAAATATATAATGTTTTTACTGCAATGATTGTGCCAACATCCAGTTTATTTTTTCACTGATAAAATCCACACATCTCCTCAACTTGTATCTCTCTTTTGCAGGCTCCAGTCAATTATGTTTGCCTCCATTGTGTCCCACCAGGCCTTAGACCATTATCTATGGCCATGTCAACTGTTGCCATTCACATCTTTGGTGATGTGCCATCCTCGCCTCTTGTTGGTGTTCTTCAGGTTAGTCAACAGCTCATCAAGCTTTCAAATTGTCATGATTAACTTTGACATTCAATAATCTGGAGCTAAGTACAAGAAAAAGCAAGTTGATGGATGATTTTATTTGCAGGATCATGTCAACAATTGGAGGGAGACAGCACTTATTCTGACATCCATATTGTTCCTAGCTGCTTTCATATGGTTTATAGGTGATTCCTAAAACAGCTTCTGAAATTACATACCTACACTGTACTCTAATCTCATGCCTTTTTTCTTTTTTTGGTAGCTTTTAGCTCTATATTTCATTTGTTCATCTGCTATGGAGATTTTTGTGGAACAAATATGATGTTCTAGCATGAAAATTTTTCCCGTGCTACTCAACAGGAATCTTTCTCAAGAGTGTGGACTTGTTCTATGAAGCAGAGGAAATGCAGGCCTCTGCTACTGATAAAGCCAACAGAAAACCATTACTAGGTAACCCAAAAGATGTGGCTGAGAACACTAACAAGGTGTGACCCTTCCAAAGATGGCAAGTTCTTTAAGTACTCTTCTTATGACTTGTATTCTTTTGCACCCGATTCAACATGTGGCTTGTTTGTGTTTGAAACAACATGTAGTCTTTCTGATGATTTTCATCAATTTTGCAGCTTGATCCTTGCTACATGTACTTGCATAGAGCAATTATTCCCCATTCTACGCTTGAAAATGTGATCCTAAGAAAGAAGATAGGCATGGATCTAGCATCATTATCTTGAAGAATCAGATTGATTCTATCAATGGTGGTTCTCATCTGGCAGTGAAGATCAACACATGGAAGATGTTAAAAACTAAGTAGTACCTGGGGTTGGAGTCTTATTAATTCTTTTTGCATGGAATTATAGTTTCCTGAATAACAGCCTAGGTTGATTTTGAATAGTGTTTTATAGGGTTTCAAATTTTTTGGTTTCTTCCAATGCATTGTACAGTTTCAATTCAAGCTGTAAATAATTTTCTCCTTTTGCTGTCTTTTCTTGTTCTTGTTCTTCTTCTTTTTTTCTTTTATTATTATTTAGGATTATTGATATGCGTTTACGTCTGCATGTGAAGTACCATCTTAACTCTTTTATCTTTCCTTGTAAGTGGTAAATATTTTTATTCCAATTTCTAATATCAAGTTTAGTTTGCATATTACTGCATTCTTGTTAAGGATAATTGTGAAACAAAGCCCTCCCAGTTGCTTTTACCTACTTACTTTGTTGTGGTTTATGCTTGCTATCATTAAAAGGATATGAATCTTTATCTCACATCCAATATTGTAGATATAAGCTCCAAAAATTTAAAATGAAAACATACTTTGTGATCCTTTTATGCTCATGGTGTCTTATGAGACCTCCAAGTCTTTCTTTTACATTTGACATGGACCAAAATAAAAGCTTGAATAGGAAGTTTTCTTCGGATTCTACTATTTGGCTGAATGTTGGTCAATTAGTTTTATTTTTATTGTAGTTGTCAAATAAATTAGGAATAATGTAATAAATGTTATTTAAACTTTGCTAAAATATGCAGTGAGGTATTTTAATTTTAAAAATTGATTAATCAAGTATCTAAAGTTGAAATTGATCAATTTGATATGTGAAAAACTTTGAAATTGATCAATTTAATATCTTTAAGAACTAGATAGATGTATTATTAGCATGCATGAAAAGTTTTTTAGGATACTAAATTGATTAATTATATTTTGTTAAAATTATATTTTTATTAAAATTTAAGTATCATAAAGATATTTTCCTTTCGTCAAATACTAAAGATGTTAGGTTCATATTATCCCACATATATTGAGAAATTAGAGGGTATCTTACAATTTGGAACATGTAAATTTCATGTAATATGTATAATGAGTTATGATTAATGAAAATTTGGAATCAAAATCTACCTTGCAAGATACCAACATTAAAAACCTAGCATATCATACATAACTTGAACAAGTTTTAGGTTTCACGGATGATACTTCACCATGTACATCTCGCTTGATTCAAAGTCCTTGAGACCTTATAATTAGACCCTTGCCCAGTGTCAATAACAAAAATTAATCCAATGTTTGATTGAATTCATAAGATGGAATAAAATAATTGTTCATTGTGGAACAATTAATCCTTGCGTTTGTTTGATGGAATAATTATTTCTTTGAATTATTATTACCATGTAGTGAGATACAGATACTTTTTTCAAAATTTTTTTCTAATAAATTATTTATCAAGAAATAGATATAGATAAAAAAAAGTTTGGCAGTTTTCATCAAAAGATCAAATAGATTAAATATAGACAAAATATATATGCAAATCGAACATATCTACACATATCATTTTGAAAAAGATACAGATACATATAAAAAACAAACCATCCAAACGGATTCATATAACGAATTGTAATTACTTTTTTTATATTATATCTTGAAATTATAATTTTATTTCTATCTTATTTTACTTGTCAAACTAGATATAGAGGAAAATGGCATATCTTAAATTAGTTTACAATTTTATATTTTTCATTGGTTTTTGCATTAGAATTTAGACTAACAATGCGGCAATTAAGAAGATTAGTCCTATCAAATACATTATATCTATATATTGTGCATATGTGTGTGTGTATATATATGGTGGTTTTCATTATTCAACAGTAGACTTAGAATCAAAGCAGGATTAAAATCAAATATTTATTAGATGAATCCATCAAGCACCAGTGGTCTAGTGGTAGAATAGTACCCTGCCACGGTACAGACCCGGGTTCGATTCCCGGCTGGTGCACTCACCACGGGCTGTGATGAAATGCAAATGTGTGGTGGTTGGGTCCATCAACCTAGCCTGATCTCTTGATGATCCTGCTCTATACTGAGCTCGTGTATTATTTTTTCCTTTCTTGTACTTTGGTTTCTTTTCTTTTGTGTTGCTTTCTGCAAATACACAGGGCATTCCCTGGACTGTTTTTACTTTATAGTTGGAGGAAAAAATGCCACATTATTCACATAAAATCAAACAAATCTACAAGCTCAATTACGAATTCCCAAGCGACACCATAACAAATTTTCCTAAGAGTAAACACAATGCTCGACCCGTATCCTAATTGAACAAGCACGATGTCAATCATATCTACGTGAAATTATTATACACAAATCAAATCAAATTCTTGAACACCAATCATATGTTCCTTCATACTCTCTTTAACCATTTATACGTTACATATAATGCATGTTTTTTTTCTGGTTTTCCAATCCAATCCAATTTTTAGTATTAGGGCTGCAAAATGTAAATGAGTCTAGTCGAGACAGTATAATATTGACTTCGAACTTTACTTGATGAAGCTCGTTTAGGCTTGACTATTCGATTTATTAAAAAAAATTTAGTTTTAATTTAAATAATATTCATATTCAAACTTTATTGAATTTGATTAATATTTATATTCAATCCAAGCTTGATAGAGCTCGATAAGATTTGCAAGCTAATGGAGCTAAACACATAAAGATCGAACTCAAGTCTATAAGCTACTCGAATTGCATGAGTTCAAACTTGACCCGACTATTTTCAAATCAAACTCGAGTAAGCATCAAGTCGAGCTTGAATAGTTTGCAGACTATTTTTAAAAAAGTGTTTTGACACCGAGAAGGAGAGAAACATGCTGATTTATTCTTCATATACAAACTATGGAGGGAAAAAAATTAATTTTCAAAGTGCCAACTTTGGATCCACATTTAGATGGCTTATTAAATTTCGATTATGATGAAACTTCTTCTATTAAATTCATAGTATGGAGTACTATAAGGTAATTGTTTCAGTTTCTTATTAATCCTTTTGAGTTGTTTAGACTCAAGATTGAATAGATATTTTCGTGAATTAAATAGTTTTGAGATTTTGTTGATATCCATTGTTATGGTGAATGATTAGTTATCCACTAGTATAACTAGTCGAGAAAAATATTATAATCCTATTACTTGTTGATAGTGGAAGTTTTTACACTACGATCGCGTGATTTTTTTCTTAGTTGGGGTTTTCCACGTTAAATCTTAGTATTTATTGTTATTTTATATTTAGTTTATTATATTGGTGATCGCTATATGCAAGAGGAAAAATTATCTTTTCATTATAAGACATTAATTTTTCCTACCAAAGAATAATTTAATTTAAAGGTTATTTAAATAAAATATCCAAAAAAATACTAAAAGCCTCTCTCACTAGTAGTAATTAAGCAAAAGGAGGAAAAAATTTTCTCTTCAGCAGGCAAAAAAAAATTGCCTCTTTCAGCTTACTGAGGTGAGTTACTTATCTCAAAGAATCACCTTATATGTTTTGTCATATATTGGAAAAATAAGGCACGACTCACCTCTAAAAAGTAATACGAGGCCAGTTTTGCCTTACAATTGATGGTTTGAACTACAAACATTTATTTATTTATTTATTTTTAATTACTATCAACTCCAATTTTAGGAGGCGAAAGTTGAGGGAGTGGGAAATCGAATCGGATCAACTTCGTAGGGTTTTACCGCTCGACTATAATGTGTGTGAACGATGACAAAGTAGACTGAAAAATATGAATTATTAATAACTGTTTGGAAATGATCGGTCAAGCTTAGACATAATCCATGCAAAAAAGTTTCCTCAAGGACTTGTGAGATTATTAGAACATTCATGCAGCTATAAATAGGAAAAACTCCACCTCTCCTTTTATGTCATGTTTGGTATGTGGAAATGAATCCAAAATGAAATCATGATTTCGGATTTCATTCCTATTTCTATATTTGGTTGTATTTTTTAAAGCCTAAGTCACGATTTCTGGGTATTGTCGATTCTGGCTTTGAAAGGAATTTGATTCCATCCCACGCTTTCTTTTCACCCTTATAAATAATTATTATTAAATTACTTTTTTATCCTCTTACTTATTTATTATTCATATTAAGTATTGGGGATATTTTTGACAAATAATATATTATTCCCCTTTCATTCCATGATATATCTAGATAAAGGAATGGATACATCATTTTGTCTCTCATTCCATTCCATTCAATTCCATTTCTTTTCTATTATTCCAATCCATTCCATTCCATTCCAAACGATTCTCGCATATAAAACGTAACATTAGAGTTCGATGTTTTCACGCCAATGGTGAACGTTGCTATCTCGAATACACATTACCAAATATTAGGTAACAGCACAATGATATTGGACTTTCTTTCATCAGTGATCACGAACTGTTATTACGGTCCTTTATATGAAGGGTGCAAGGCAAGGGAAAATAAAATACTTTGACTCATAGAAGAAGAAGAGGTAAATACTTATATATAGTATATCATTCATTCTGAAATTAGAATGCCTGTCGGAGCATTTTAGGACGCTACAAATTGTTGGGGACGTAGCCACATTGCCAATTAAAATAACATTAAAATTTTCTTAACTCATTTGACTTTTTCTGCATCTATCACTTTCATCAATCTCAACTTTGCATTTACTAACTTCCAATGCGGCCACTAATTGTGTCGGGAAGATAATTGTTTAAGTCTCTCTTCCAGGTTGGATATGTCTATTCCAATTCTCCCATAAATAGCCTGCACATAACAACAATTAGCTTATTCTTCACATGGGATGAAAATTAAAAGATCTCCCGAGTATAATGACAAAAAAGCATTAATTACCATGCTTCTATAATCTAGGGTGTTGTGAATTATGATATGATGGATAGTCTATAATTTCATTCCCCATGTGTTAGGTGAATTTCAGTTCTCCTTCCATATTTAAATCTATAAATTACTATGTATACTAAAATAATGTTGCGAATCACCCTTTGATTTTGAGACAATTACCTTAATATCTTAAATAAGAGATACTAAATTCGAATTCTCTTTTCTTCGTTGTAATCATCAGGGAAAAAAAATAAATAAAGAAAACATAATCTTGGCAAAAAGCAAGTATACTAAAGAGAGAATTCTCAATTATTATTCCCTCCATAGATTTGAGAAGGAATTGCAAATATACTCTTGTATTTATGCTATGTGTGTATTTAATGATTTCCTATTTCTTTTGGTGCGGATTTTTTACATGTTTCTTATCAACGTCGGCTCCAAAATACTCATCAAGAATTTAAGAAGAGAACATTTTCAAGCATATTAATATACCCGTAAACATTCTAGTTGAGAAACAAATGCATGAAAACATAAAAATTTTCATCTAATAATGTCAAATAATAAGCAGGTATTCATTAACATTTTTCATTTTATGTAAACCTATCATAAATAGACATTAAGGTTTTTAATACTTTTCTAATTTTTTAGATCCCTATGAAAGAAAATGGAAGTAGATCAAATCATTTGTAAGAAACATTTTTAGTTATTTGTGCTGTAGAGCTTGCCAAATCCTGCGATACCATTTTTAGAGTGCGATGATATTTTAGCGCATCTTGGAAAGATTGCGTAATTGTAATAAGTCTTTTTTTTTCTATTTTTTAATTTATCTTTTAAGATATTACTATATATGATTAATGGCTGAAACTAAAAGAAAGAAAATAACATCGTTATGATATAATAAGATACTTCAAAAAGCAAGATATTCTCTTTTGCCAATTTGTAAACTAAGAAAAACTGGGAATAAGACACCAAAATATTAATTTTACATTTGTCTCATTTCATTAAGCGTTCTACAAAATAATATATAAAACAAAATAATTTTTATGAGATCAAATGATTGTAAGGAACAAATATTTTTTTTTTCAAAAAGGTGATATAATATTTTAAAGATTTCCTACCTTAAAACGGATAGTCCCCATAAGTTGGTCACCCACAGTAGCATAATTTATACTTATAATTTCACCCCCTTCCTCTTCAATAGCATGAATTACTTCTTGCAAACTGATACTTCTATTCCATTGACCTGCTTTGAAATTTACTTCCATTTCATTGTCAGAGCTGGTTACTGAAATTGCTGGTAAATTGCTATTACCTCCTTTCCATCTTAGTTTTACCAATCTTCTACTCAGCAACATTATTCTCTCTTGCGATAGTCTTATGTGACTGATTGCTTGCTCTAGTAAGTCCAACATTGAGAACTGAAGTTGACATTACAATATGTAAATTATATTAAAATTACATATTAATTAACGAAAATTAAAAAAATTAAATGGAAAAGAGGAAGTGCCTCTCTAAAACCCTAAAAAGTGATTTAACTAAGAGAAAAGAATCCTTCTATACTTTGAGTACTTTGTGAACAAAAATATATATTGCTAACTAATAATACATTGATCGTTAAAATCTATGTTCAACGAAAAAACTTTATATGTTTATGTATAGCTTTTTTATTATAGTATGTCATTTTAATATTGAAAAACGTAATACGATACGTAAACATATTATATAATTTAACATAAATATTGCTTGTTATTAAAATTATCGCATATTTAATCATGATGGTTAGAACGGTATTGAAACTGCAAAATGGTGACGACAAATGTTTAAGTGGATGAAACAGTGGCTTTCATTATTAGCCCCGTGTTATCTCACAAAAGCATAACATATACATTCTTAATATCTTATGTTCAATTAGTTAATATGTGTGTTTTAAGAGTTATCAAGTTTATACTTTTCATGCACTGCTACACCAGAAACTCATTAATAAAATCCTATATATACGATTATAGGATATTAGGTTTTTTTTTTGGGGGGGGGGATGTGACTTGACTAGCAATTACTGTATATGATTATTCAGCTATTCTTAATGCGAGTTATAGAAAAAAAAAAAAAAGAGGAGATAGAGATTAGAGAGTACCCTGGATGATAATATAGGAGGCATGAGAGAATTGAGCCTGACAAATAGATCTTTGAAATGCAACCTTCGTTGTTTCTCACCCAGATTCCTAGCCATCCGTGATTGTTTCGTAGCATCACTCATGGCTAATGCTGTGATCTGCAACTGTACTATACTTAACTTTTTTATTTTTTTATTTTTTTTTTTATTTTGGTGTGATGAGATGTATAGCAAACGCAAAACAGAAAAGATAATTTTATAATGCAGAAACAAAGAAAAAGAACATCTATACTTTTAGGTCAAGAGTGTTGCTAGGGCGAAGTAACACTGTTAGTACGAACACACTGCGCAAATTACGGTTTGTATGGTTTCCATGTGAGAGACATAGAGACGTGGGGCCACGGATTGAAAAACACGGGTTTTATGTTTTTTAATTAATCAAAAGTCGAATATAAATGTAATGATGTTGGTCAGTTCATGTTTTCGGTGACTGCACGTTCACAAACTGCTGGGCCTGTTTACAACATCAGATTTTTATCCGTTTGGATAATAATTATCGAATCAATATCGGTTTATTATTAATTTAAATTTAATTAGTTTGCTTAATATTGGCTTGATTTGATTAGTTTATGAGTAAAATTATCGATTTTTCATCTGTATCATATCTGTATCGATTCAATATTGATTCGATTTGAATGTACAAGTTTTATTTCAATTGTATAACTAGAGCTTCTCTTGTGACATGTAGACATGATAAATGAGCCGTAGCACACATGACAAGAGAAGGAAAACGACAAAAGCACTAGAACGCATGGGTTGGCATGCAGCACGCAAGGCACGTGAGGCATGCGAAATAAGTGGATCTGCACGATATGACACGGTACACGAAATAAGTAGGCTTACACAATACGACATGGCACGCAAGATATGCAACCAGTACGTGGGCTTTTTTTAAAAATAGAAATATAAAAATGATGGTTTGTTTTTTTCAATTTACATTTTAAATTGTATTTAAATAAATTGTTTTTATTATTTTAACAAAATGTATTTTTCTTCTTAAAAAATATACTATATTTAGTATATTTTATTTGTTTAAAATGATTTCAATTGTATTACTATTAACATACTAACTTCAATATTGTTTAGAAAATAAAAAAATGAAATTATAAAATAATATTGCAATAGTAATTGATTTATATGCCTTTTTTAAATAATAATATATAAAATAATGATTTATTTTTTAAATTACTTTAAATTGTATTTAAGTAAATTATTTTTATTAAATGTATTTGTCTTCTTAAAAAAATATTATATTTAGTATATTTTACTTGTTTAAAATGATTTCAATTGTATTACTATTAACATATTAACTTCAACATTGTTTAGAAAATAAAAAAAATGAAATTATAAAATAATATTATAATAGTAATTAATTTATATGCCTTTTTAAAATAATAACGTAGAAATAGTGATTAATTTTTTTATATTACTTTAAATTATATTTAAATAAAATTATTTTTATCAAATATAATTTTCTTCTTAAAAAATATAATATATTTACTATATTTAATTTGTTTGAAATTATTTCAATTGTAAAACTATTAACACATTAACTTCAATATTTTTTAGGAAATAGAAAAAAAATGAAATTATAAAATAATATAATAGTAATTAAATTATATGCCTATTTTAAAAATAATAACATAAAAATAGTGATTTTTTATTAAATATATTTGTCTTCTTAAAAAATATATTATACTTAGTATATTTTATTTGTTTAAAATGATTTTAAATATATTACTATTAATATATTAACTTCAATAATCTTTTGGAAATAAAAGAAAATAAAATTATAAAGTAATATCATTATAGTAATCAATTTATATGCCTTTTTTAAATAATAACATAAAAATAGTGATTTGTTTTTTATATTACTTTAAATTGTATTTAAATAAATTATTTTTATTAAATGTAATTATCTTCTTAAAAAATATAATATATTTAATTTATTTAAAATGATTTTAATTGTATCATTGTTAACACATTAACTTCAATATTTTTTAGGAAATAGAAGAAATGAAATTATAAAATAATATTTGTAATATTAATTAATTTTTATGCCTTTTTTAAATAGTAACATAAAAATAATGATTTATTTTTTAATTACTTTAAATTGTATTTAAATAATTATTTTTATTAAATATATTTTTCCTCCTAAAAATATAATATATTTAGTATATTTTATTTTTTTAAAATGATTTCAATTATATTACTATTAACATATTGACTTCAAAATTTTTTATCAAATAAAAGAAAATGAAATTATCAAATAATATTATAATAGTAATTAATTTGTATGCCTATTTTAAATAATAATATAAAAATACAAATTTATTAATTTACTTTAACTTGTATTTAAATAAATTATTTTTTATTTTAATTAAATATATTTTTCTTCTTAAAAATTTAATATATTTAGTATATTTTATTTTTTAAAATTATTTCAATTGTGTTACTATTAACATATTAAATATTTACTTCAATTTTTTTTGTAGGAAATAAAAAAAATAAAATTATCAAATAATATTGTAAAATAATTAATTTATATTAAATGTTGAACTTGGTTAATTAATTTATTTAGAATAATCATAAATTGTTAAATAAAGGAAATTGATAAATACATTGAGATTGATGGAAAATAAATTTTATTAGTAACATTTTTTAACTACAAAAGAATACAAGAATATTGAAAAAAGAAAAAAAAAAAAAGGTTATCAACCATGTACACTCCTTTCTAGGAACCTTCTCTAGCCCTACCCTACTTTTCTTCTATGTCTGTTGCTGCAAATCTGGTGGTAATAATGACTCTCCCGATCCCGAGTCATTATCCTCGGGCTACCAAAAGTGTGGGTCCATCTGCTTCCTGGTAACAACATCGGACCAATCTTTGAAGCACACATATGTTTCAACAGTGGAAGTTTTTAACCTATGACGGTGCGGCTCGAGGATTCGTACACCTAAACTGAAAGCTAACTCTGATGAAACTATTAAAGAAGGAGAAGCTAAAACATCTCGCACCAATAAGGAAAGCACTGGCATCATGGGTGTCCTCTTCTTCCACCAATTAAGGACATTGAAATTATCCCCCTCATTCCCCCTTCCTTGTTGTAATTGCTGTTGCGGTTTCTTCTTATCAAGTTGCTGAACCTCGTACATTAGCATGTCACTAAAGATTTCTTGGAAAGCTGCACAGATGCTCCCAAGATCCTAGATGATTTGTTTACTTCTCTCTAAAAAACCCTGGGATGAGTGGCTGTTGGATCATTGTGGTTGGGGTGGTAGTGTATTCGTTTGATCACGACACCGATACAAGTCTTTGAGCAAATTTGTTGTTGTAGTATGAAGACTTACGACCTTTGATTCAGGATCGGGCACACCACTATTCTTATAGAATTCTTTGAGGAGTGCTTTAGTCATATGGTACTTATACTGTGATCTAGCATTATTGCAACATGAAAAAGGGGAGGGGGAAGAGAGACAAAATAATCTCGAGCTTACTGGCCATTGCAGACATAGTAGCGGCCAGATAAAGATTAAAACTGTAGTTACTTAGCATGTCCGATATATTAACTAGATGAGGAAGTATCTAGTTGCTAGTAGGATAGTAGCAACCATATAAATTTTGTGTTGAGCCAAGAAATGCCTTCAAAACCTCTTTAAGTGCTTGTGTTATTTGCCAATCTCGAATATCCATCAGACCAATGGTAAGATTAGAGGGATTGAGTAGGGTATTGTACAAATGAGTTAGAGCTCTTTTGTACTTTAATGCCTGGTTAAGCATTTTGAACGTAGAATCCCACCTAGTTGCACAATTTAGTGCAGGCATCTTTTCATCTAAATGGTGTACCTTGAAACACTCCACATATATCTATTTAAATCTCTGTGAAACACAAAGAAGTTGATTATATATCTTATCTTTTCAATATGTACGTCAAGGCCACAAAGTGCAAGGCTTGCTTGCACTGCCAAATTGAAAATATAGCAGACACATCGGACGTAAAATAACTTTCCATCGCACACGGGCCTCAATAACTGCTTTAGATTACAAGTGGCAGCAATGTTGTTTGATGCATTGTCAAACGATATACTAAATGTAGTCTATATACGTACAATTAGATGGCTTTCAAAATGTTATTTGCAATTGCTTGATCGGTGTGTCTCTCCCAGATGGCTTGAAAGCAATGATCTGCTTCTGGATTAACTACTGTTCATCTATTAGTGAGCAGTTACGCATATATAGCTAGATTGTAAACCATTGATGGGAGATTTCCATACATCTGAGGTGAGGGAGACACTACACAAGTAAAATCGAGTGCATTATTTAAACCAAAAGTAAACATCTTAAATATGTTTATGATCTAAAAAATTATATGAACAACAAATCATTTAGAGGATTATACTTAGAAAGGAGGTTTGACAAAAGCTCCTTTAGAGCTTCACGCCTTCTCTCAAAAAGGCTCGCATGTTTGTATAAGGAGTTTCATTGCTCTCTACCTAACTGTCGAATTTTTCATAACCAATTGTACGGAATGATATATTTGTAGCTGCCATCTATTCCACTAGCTGTTTTCGCGCATCTTGCTAATTGAATTGCCACGTCATAAGATTGACATGCTCGGTATGGGAATTGTTGTCATTGGTGGGGGTCATCAACCAAAACATGACCTATAGACATTTATGCTTTTGTGTTGTTTTAAGTGTCTCGTGCCATTGCGGGACCTAGATGACAACTTATTACCTCAAGTTTGACAAACGACATATTTCATAGGTTCTCCACTTGATGTGGATTCTTCTATTTTTGTAAAATATTTCCACTCAATTGCTGTCTTCTTCTTCGGACGTCTCGAAGTACCGCTGGTCATGATAGAGTTATTATTACTCTGCGTTGGGATTGATTGTTTAGTCGAGGAGAAAGTTGCTGCCTATATATAGAAACTAGTTACAGATAATTGTGTATGAATGATAAAAAAAATTAAACACAACAAAAAGTTACTCATCCATCGTTCCCACTAGCCATGGAAGGCAGTTGTATGACTATTGGTGGAGCTTGTAAATACCCTGCTCTAGCTACTTCTTATCCAGGAATATATACTAGCATCGGTAGCAAGGACATAGGTACTGTATATTCAGGGTTCTTTATTTGATTTATGAAGGTGTTAAAACCCTGCTTAGTGTTTCGAAAAATCCATGAGTCATCAAACTATTGAAGTTAGGAAAATTGTCCTGGTTGTTGTCGTTTTCTGCTATATCGATATTTAAAAGAATAACGAGAAAGTGGCAACGAAGTTTGAATTACAATTTTCAAACGTATACGAGATGATAACGGCTAAATTTGCTGCAAAATGGGTGGAGTTACAATCCAGAGTCTATACTCAATATATTATGCTAGCGGTCGATGTGGGCACGTTAGCCGACAACATACCCACATCTGGCCAATTTTTTTTTTTTAAGCCGACATGGACACATTGGCCTACGACGAGCCTCATGTTCGGCCATGATTTTTTTTTTCTTCAGGCCGACGTGGGCATGCTGGTAGCCAATGTGGCTACGTCGGCTTTCTTTTTTTAAGGTCAACGTAGGCACACCGGTGAACAATGTGCCTACATTGCCTTCCTAAAACGTGTACGGATTAGTTCTATATATACCTTTGACCAGCGTGGGCGTTGATTCCAAACCTTATGTTGTTTTCACACCATCACACTTACACTTGCACGCTCTTGTCATTTGTCATTTGCCAATTGTTCTATTATAAATAATGGAGCGTCCACAAACTTCACACCGTTGTACCAAAAGAACAGCATGACGTCGCTACCGGGAAAGAATACCTACCCCATCCCCATCACCATCCCTACCTTCTTCACTCAGTTGTCACTCACATGATGATAATAATAATTATATCAATTTGCTTATCCTGGTTATGAGAGCATGACACGAAACTAAGTTATACTCACGACCCGTCCTTCTAGGTAAAAATTATGACATAGACGACTTAAATCAGTGACATAACTTCTCAAACGTCT
Organism: Combretum micranthum; assembly: GCA_024138025.1. Classification (NCBI taxonomy): domain Eukaryota; kingdom Viridiplantae; phylum Streptophyta; class Magnoliopsida; order Myrtales; family Combretaceae; genus Combretum; species Combretum micranthum. The sequence continues at coordinate 67,708 of JAMXBD010001341.1, forward strand.
TATGTTACACTGGTTGGTTGTGCTTATAGACCTTCCAAAAGAGACATATGCTGATCTAGTTCGTATGTTTTATTCAAATGCCACTATAAACAATATCATGGAAGATAACAATGTGGTTCCTTGGGTGGATAGTAGATTCTAAAATCGAACCTCTATCACCACTTATATGTTTGGTTGTATTCTTCATATTACTTCGGATTATTTGAATAGTCTATTCCATCAAACCAATGGGGGCGGTAAGTTGGGTAAAAATTGGAATATGACCAATGCATTTAACCATGTATTTAATTGAGTTAATGCTCCAATATGAGCTGGTGAGCATCAATTTGACCACCTAAAGTACCTCAAGTAAAAAGATCTCTTATCAATTTGTAGAGTAATCCATTATATGATTGGTTATAATATATGTCCATGGGTGAATTTAAATAACGTTTCTGTTGAAGACGTTTACCTAATGGATGCAATGATGGAGCCCCCAAGCATTAGATGTTGGCTATTTGGTTATAGAATGCATGCATCAGGTGCTCGGGAGAAAGGATACCCATCTTGCATATGGTCACCTTATCGCACTTATTATAAAATCGTGGGGATTTGACCTTTCAAATTACAAGAAAGCAGAATCAAGGTCCAAATTTACAAAGAGCGATATAGCAAGAAGGTTAGGTTTTATGTATGATCTTGAAGCCAACGAATATACTAGAGATCGAGGTGATACAGCATAACTAGGAGACGAAAATGAATCGAATGAATAGAGCTTTAATCTTAACTTAGATGATCTGTTTCTCCCTTCCCATGTATGATGAAGGAATGGAGATGGGCATGGACACAGATAGTGGCAGGATCAAGCTTAAACATACTAACCATCTGGATCTAATACATATAATATGGAAGATATAATGAACACTCTAATACAGATAACTAAAGTCCAAAAAGAACATAGGGACTTGCGCAACTCTTTGAGTACTCACATGCACAATTTCCGAATGGGCAGATCGACCAGTATATCGCCCACCACTGCGCCTCCCCTCCCCCCCCCCCCCCCCCCCCCCACAAGCATATGGGCTACAGCCATTATATCATTATCAGCCCCCCTGAGTGATGCTGATGATCAAGGCGGACAATAGAGCGGCCAATCATCACATCACACCATTTTTTTAAATTAAATTAATTACTTCTTTTTTACTAACAATGTAAATAATAATTTAATGCATATTATTATTAATAGAGTTAAAAATATTGCTTCAATGATGATCTAAAGTTTATTTATGTTAATATTACAATCAATAATTTATTTGTAACTAATTTGAACAAATAGTTTAATTAAAATTCCGAAAACCATCAGGAAAAAAACCATGAGTCGAAAATAAAAAAAACCCCGATAAATCGTGTGAAATTGGACCTGATTGAAGGCACTCAAATCTGCAAGCAGAGGTACGTGACATGACACATGAATAAATGGGCCGACACAGCACGGCACGTGAAAAAAATAAGCACGTGAAGCACAACACAAAAGACATGTGGGCACCAATTGGCCAGTCACACAAAAGCACGAAGCACGCAAAATTTGACGCGGATGGTATGACATGACCAATTTACCATGATACTAGGTATTCAGTGAAACTCGAATTATACTTTTGTATCATTGAAATTCTACAATAAATTTTTAATAATGTGAACCATATATATTACTATAACTTCTCAAACAAGTGTACTTTATAAAATTGATTTCTATAAAATTGTTCATATATTATAATTTATTGGTACTTATACGTCATCAAGCATTTTATGTGGCAAGTTAATGGCATTGAAGCCTTTCCCTATTTTGTTAGTGTATTCTTTCTCCAATGAAAAGAGTAGCATTTTTATCTTTCAACTTTACACTCTGTATTCCTATAGATGCACATTCCAATAGTGCAATCGAAGGTTTAAAGTTGCTTAACCTTATACTACAATATTTATTTTTATTTTAAGCTGTTAATATATCTATTTTTTTCTTTATGGTATGCTTAAAACTTAAAAGTTAATTAAAACCACTTAAAATACATGATTTAAAGGTAGGTATGGAGAACTGTACCACAATTTGTACAAGCAAGTTTGAAAAGTTCTATGTGCGATCTCTTCTCCACATAAATTTTAACATGGATCCTAGACCTATTTGGCAAAATGGGGTTTTATATGATATAAAGTAAAGTAGAGTTATATGACTTAGTGTAGCTTTTTTATGCTTGTTAGTAACAAATTTTATAAGAAATAACTATGTGAAATAGTAAAAGTTTTCTTTATTTAACTTTTAATAAGCGTTCTCAATTATTGTTAATATAAATGAATATAGATTATATTTGCTGTGAAAATTGTTGGGCAAGCGTTAGGTCCCTCAGAACAAAATCAAAACTTCCTGGTCCCCTGAAAGCTGGTTGATGTGGACTGGTACTGTTGGTGCAATTGCGGGAAGGTTTTTCGTGTTTCTATCCATATGTGCTTTCTAAAAAATAGGCATATAATAACGGTATAATTTTGACGACAAGAATGGTTTGACGACTGTTTTATTTTGACTTTAAGGAAAGCATCACCCATGTCTAGTATGTAATATTTTCTCATCAATATATATATATGTTTTACATAAGATCAACACAAACTCATAATTCCATTTAGGTATTTCTTTATAGTATATTTATATTAATAAACAGACATTTGCTCAAAATATTATATCAACCAACGATTTTGGGGTACAAGTATTAAATTCAAGAAATTTCATAGGAGAAAAATATGGATTATATATGTAAGGAATTTATAAGGAAGATCCATTAACCTAATACTTATAATTCATTATTATTTACAGTGTAAAATCCATGGTTTTTTCTTCATAAGGCTAATTTATAGACCTTTGTCCATTCACAGCTCATTCTTTTGCTAAATAGGTGGTATTAAAGCAATCTACTAGTTCAAAGTGGGGTAGTCAAATGTCATGCAAGGCAAAATACTATATAGTGGCTACCTACTGTGACTATATGAGAGTACCTCTAGAGTCATCCCTACCTTAAGTGATTGTGGACTCGTGTAACAAAACTTCTAAGGATGTTTGTTTCATATGTATACGAGCTTATAATATCCCTCGTATATAAGGTGGTAGAACTATAATAATCTAGGTGCCTTTTGGTATGATAATTTAAAGTTCAATAAAAATCTAAAGGTTTTTTTTTTTTACCGATATAAAAATCTAAACTTAAATGTGCTTAATGAGGAGCACTCTTAAAAATGAGTTATCTCTTAATAAGCAATTGACACCAAGGGAAAAAAAAACATGAAGTGGAATAGGCCTCAGTAAAGGGCGTAACTGCTTTTGTTGACAGGGAGCGACGTGTTGAAATTAGGACTATACATTAGGCTACATTTACCACAAAATCATACAAGGTCTTGGTTTAGTTTCTAAGATGACCTATAACCCAATGGAAATCTAAACTTAACATTCAATATATATATATATATATATCAGTTTACTTTTACAATATAATGTGGCAGATGGCCCTTCAAATGAAAGGGATTCATCAAAAGTCGTAGTATGGCTAAGCAAAATGAATCATCAAGTTTTTCCTATTCAAAGAATCATGCTTCTTCTTTAAGATTTGAGATGGCGAACAGTATGGAGTTTGAGCTACATGATAATAGTTGTGCACATAAATGAGCCTCCCATACAATATTGTAACAACATGAAAAACATAAAACTATGGATACCTAATCATTGCCATCAACTAAACTTTAAAGCAAGTGGTTTACTCTTTCCTAGAGCCAACATTTTAAGAAAACAAGAGTATCCGATGAAGAAGTAAAGAAACCTGCTAAATATAAGAGCATGAGGAGAAAGGCTACACTTAATGTCATCAAAGTATGATATTCAATTTATGGGTATATGAAGGTCTAATGTCTATGAATTATTTACACTCATTCATACAAGAGAGGGACCACTGATATTAAACATGAGATATCCTTTATTTGCAGGTCATATCGATATACCCACTTGATTTTGACACCCACATGTATAATTTTGGATATCTTTCTCTTGATCAGGTAAGAATGACATATAAAATGTGTTGATCTAAATATATGTGGCTCTCTAGATATTTATTCGACCGATGACAATTTTAGATTATATGATGTCATAAAATTTTTGCATGAATAAATACTTCATTTTAATTCCAAATATAAGATAATTACTTATGTGACTTTATTATTAAATAGGGAGAATATCAAATTTGGTACTTAAAGTTTGCATAAAAATTCAATTTAGTACTTAAGTTTTGAATAGTCAATTTAATATCTAATCAAAACTTTAATGACTATTTTTACCACCTCCTCAATATCGATTATTTTGTTGACTTCCAAAAAGTAATATATTATTAAATTTTCATTACTTCTCTAAACTTTATCCAGTATTGATAGATTGCTTTTTCCATAATAAGAAACATAGCAAATAGTGTTAGTAGGATAATAAGAGTAGATACAAAAAGTTTGATTAGGTGATAAATTGGCTATTTCAAAACTCAAGTGAAATAAAATTTTTGTACAAAGTTTGAGTACAAAATTTGACTTTTTCTCTAAAATATGTATGGGCAAAAAATATACATATACAATCTTGACTCTTTATTTTAATAATGTTCATAAGTATATAAAAAAGTCTCTTGCCACATTTTGCATGATTAGGATCATAATTTTTTTTTGTTGCGCAAGTTTATGTCACAAATGTTCTACTTAATATGTTAACAAGTTTGTTTTTCCTTATGTGAACCTTAAATTGAATTAAAGATATTTAGCTAAAACTAGAATCAAGCAGCACGGAATGTTAATCTTTAGTCAACAAAGAAGTTGGTTTAGTTACTATAGAAGCTATAAGCCACCACAAACTAATTCTTTTATTTAGATTAACCATTATCTTACATTGAGTTAAATCTATTAATCGGCTTAGTATTTAATATACAATCTAATTAGCTTATAATGAAGTATCAAAGCTCTAATGTCCCATCTTCTAGGTATTTATTAAGACTCGCTCTTTAGATTTAGGCATTACACCATTCCCTAAAGTAAGGATGAGGCAATCATTTGAATCTTGCATCTCAATGTCCAACAACAATTTAAGTAAGATACACTCATATATGAATCACCATGAAGAACTGGTCTCTATAACATGCCTAAGGCTTTAAACATCAATACCTCTAGTGATAGTTGAAAATGCGAAAATACACTAGAAAATACTCAAGAGGAGGGGTGAATTGAGTATTTACCCTAAAAAATTGAATAAATTAATTTTAATGCAACAAATCTAGATTAACTTTAATAGTAGCGAATAATATGACAAGATATTATGTTATGAAACATAAAAGAGAAAGGAATAGAAAATTTGAGTCCAGATTTAACGTGATGTTTGACCTACTTCCTACGCTCCACGGTAAACTAATGCCTCCAATCGAAGACTTTACAATCACTTTATTAATCACCAATTAAACACCTCAAACTGAGCAGTATACCGCTTTTACAATACTTAGGAAATAAAATATTTCATTTTTCTCTCCTGATGCTCACTGATAAATAGTAGATATAAGATAGAGCACTAGAATATTTTTCTCTTTCTTTCCTAATATTTATAAGTTAATGACTAAGAGAACAGGAAATTAATGATTTTTCTGTTCGCAAATAAAAGCTCTTTTTCACTTTCACACTCTTTTCTCAATTGAATCTCCTAAGGACAAAATATTTATAGCCTTCAAAAATTCAAATGTCCATTAAAAATAACGTCTTTAAGTCGTCAAGCATTAAATACCTTTTAACGGCTTTTTTTGAGACATCGCCTCATGCTTTTAAACTGTCGCACCCTAAATCTTGTTGTGCCACAAAGTATTGTGCTTTCATTTTAACCATCGACCAAATTTTTGTTCACGTGGACCCCATAGAGTCTTGAATTCAAACTTATTGCCCCTTGGACTTGACACGTCCTAGACTCATCGTGCCTTGGTTTTGAACATCAACTAGAGCTATGTATGTTTGAGCTTATCGAGTATTTCTCTTAAGCTTGTCGTACTTTGATAATTAACACGTCGAGTCCTTGATGTGACCCTTGACCAAGACTATGTATTTTTTAATTTGTTGACCTTTAACCTTTGAGCTTGTCGCACCTTCAGGAGTGAACTCGTTGAGCCCGTGATGTAGCCCTCGATTAATGACTCTACATTTTTTGGGTTTATCAAGCTTTGGTCTTGAGTTTATCTTGCTTTAGTGAATGAAGCACTCTAGCTCTCGACTTGGCCCTCAACCAAGACTATTCATCACCAATTTGTTCCTGCTAAAACTTGCACAATCCCTGTAAAAACACACACACACACACACATATTCTAGCATATTATTTATCATATTATTTGACTAATTAAGTGCAGTTTACCATAATTGAATAGTTAATTGTATGTTATATTATCTCATCAAAATCGATATTAAACATACAAGTTCAACAATAGTCCATAAGAATCTCAATCATTAAGAAAAATTACATTAGAATATCCCATGGTTCATCCTTGTTTTAGTTCGTTGCGATCATCATTCACCAAAAGCCATTACCTATCTTATGAGCCCACAAACTTTGCGTACATGCTCAAATACTACTTACAAAATTTCACACTCAACAAATGTCAAAAAGAGTAAAAGTGTGGCTTCTTTAAGCGAAATAAACAACTTCCATACTTATTTTCCCCTCTCAATTGTCGTTGTGATCTTCATTATCCGCACTGGAGGTTAATAAGGAAACCAATCCCCTAGCTCTTCTTAAAGCAAAGCGAGAACATGTACATGATATAAGCATAAGGCACAGCAACAAAAGAGATTTTGTATTAGTAATAGCACTTCACATATTATTGTATTTTCAAGCACACCCTTAAGTAGAGCAAACAAATAGAGATAAAAACTCTTCACTAGAGTGAAATTCTAACAAAATGATAGTGTTCTCACATCAAATTCAACTAAAATTTACCTCTTAGGTATTCACTCAATATTTAAGACTGTGAGTGACTACCCCATAGTGCAATAGGATTTTAAGATATAAAGTTGCTAAACTGTAATTACCATCAATCTAATCGTGAGCAAACATCATGCTTTGCATTGGTATTAAACCTTTTTGTTTTTTTAAGTTAGCTACTTTGAGTATTTAGTCTCTCTTAATTCTTTAGTGGATAACTAAATAACATTTCTATTACTTAAGCAAATGTTGCATATGTTTGACGTCCTATATAGTGACAAAAATTTAATCTTATGTATTATTTGGCCTTTTTTTATGAAGAGTATTCTTGACACATACAAGAGGCATGGAACCAACGCATGTAAGTACCACGAAGTTGCAAACTTGTGCACTAAAATAAAAGATATGTAATAAATAAAGTTACTCTGGTAATCATAATCATAATAAAGATATCAAAATATTTGAATTTGAAAAAAAAAAAAGATTTGAGTCATTCCATTAATATTTACTATTTAGAGTAGGAATAAGACATCTATTTGGATTTTAAAGGAAAAGTTGAATATTGGTGGGATATTTAGGTAAAGTGAAGATTTAAAAAGAAAACAACAAGAAAAAAGAAAAAGAGATTTAGGAAGGAAGATATGGTATCAGTATAAATATATAATCTTGTTGTATCTATTACTATTTTTTTATTTTTTGGCTATCTATTACTATTATTAAGGCAATATAGATTAATTTGACTTGAAAAATCCAACTTGTGTTTTTCTTTTTCATTTTCCCACACCACTTCGTTCATATTAATTAATCGATTTTAGTTCATTAAACCCCGCTTTCCTCTCTTTCCTCCACTTTTCTGCAGCACAATTTGCATTTACTTTAGTTTTTAAAACAATCTACTAAAATTTCTTCACTAATGATTATATAAAAAACAATCAAACCAAATACTTATATCTACTTTCAAAATTTAAAAAAAATCTATACATAAACAAAGAAAAACTTAGGTGTGTACCATTCAAATAGGAGATAAAAGAGTGAAAACTTCGGTGTTCTCCTTATATGAAAGTAATTAATAGTTCAATTATTCTTTTCAATTTGAATTATTAAGTAATATGATATTTCATTTTTTATTTAAATAGGTTATTTAATATTTGCGTTTGCTTTCCTCTATCCACTATTGTGAAGGTGCAATTTTTATTTATTCCAATGTGAAGGTAATTATTTTATATAACCAATCCATTATCTCTTTTATAAAATTAAAAAATTATTATTTATATTACTTTATTGTTAATTTCTCCAAAATTTACCGGACTCTAATTTAATTTTTTCTTTTCTTTTTAATGATGTTGCAACTTCTTTGGTCCATTGTTTCATGTTATATTCATTGTATAATTTTAATATATATATATATATATATATGCATATCATTCCTATTTATAAAACTCATACCTTGAGAAACCCTTAATAAATGTTTATAGTAAATTTTTTTGATATGACAGCAAAAATTTAGCACCTACACACACACACACACACACACACGCACGTATTTCCTTTGAAGTTGAAGAAAAGAATTTTTATACCATCACAAAATAATTTAACTTATTAATATGTCTTTTTCTTTTTCCAACAGTGTTTTTTTTTATTAATTTTGTAGGTATATGAGAACATCAATTTTGAAAAGAATAAATTATGATTAGCAAAATTACTATTTTATATTGTATGAAGAAAGACAAATGTTTTTATTGTTTTGTGTTGTTGATATTTTTTCCACAACTAATTTATTGAAACTTTTTTTTTTTAATTTCATGTATCTAATTCTTACTTATTTACCTAAGTTTTTACAATCAATATTTCATGCATATGGTGTTATTTTATTTGCATATGCATAGCAAACGTAGTAATGTTAGTATATATTATACTACAATATAATAGAGCATTACCTACATATTATCACATAAGTTTATCATATTATAACATTACATGGTAATAAAATATCATTATTGTACTTACATATAATATATATTATAATTAATACCATATATAAAGAATTCTTGAAAGAAGAAATTGAGTGGAAAGAAATATTTCTTAATGAAGGAAAAAAGATAAGATGGGAAAAGGTATATAGGGTTCTCGACAATTCATGTTTAGAAACATGATACCTAGATATTGACCAAATTATTAACAGTTTAGAAAAAGAAGAATTTTTTTTTTGAAAATCCCATGAAATTTTGGGAAAAAAATAATATGCAAATTAGATATGATAAATCCAAATTTAAGAATTTATTCTAAAACAATAGAATGTGATAAGTTGATAGAAAAGATTTAGAAATGCATATTAGATATGATAAATCCCATGAAATTTTGGGAAAAAAATAATATGCAAATTAGATATAATAAATTCAAATTTAAGAATTTATTCTAAAACAATAGAATGTGATAACTTGATAGAAAAGATTTAGAAATGCCTATTAAAGAATTGTTAGAATTAGGAGTAATAGAATGATCAGACAATTAACATAGAAGTTTAGCTTTTATCATCAGGAGACATAATGAGGTAGCAAGAGAAAAGTCAAGAATGGTTATAGAATACGAGAAATTAAATGATAACATAAGAAATGATGCTTACAATCTTCCTAATAAAACTAAATTGGTTAACAAAATTCAAAATTGCTATGTATTCAGTAAATTCGATTGTAAGTCAGGATTGTAGCAAATAATAATGGATAAAGAATCACAACCATTGATTGCTTTCACATGTCATGAGGTCATTTTCAATAGAAGGTTATGCCATTTGGTTTAAAAAATGTACCTTCAATCTTTCAAATGAAAATAGATATAGCTTTCCAACATTTACAGGATTTCACTACAATATATGCAGATGATATTCTTATTTTCTCAAGGAATAGACAGGAGTATATAGGATACTTGAAAATGGTGCTTGCATAATTCTAAAGGCAGGAAATAGTGGTAAGTACAAAAAAGGCACAATTTTTAGGAGAAAAATAGAATTTATAGGAGTAGAAATATGAGAAGAAAGGATTAAGTTACAGGATCATATAGTTAAAAAAGTGTTATAATTTCCTGAAAAAATGAATAAAAAACAATTATGGACATTTTTAGGATTATTAAATTACATAAGACCCTTTATTAGAAATTTTAAATTCATTAGTAGGGCCTTTTTACAATAAAATCTCTAGTTTGAAAGGATTGTCATAAGAAGACATAAAACAAATAAGAAAAATAAAAGAACAAGTAAAGAAATTACCAAAATTAAGGCCACCATTAGATACAGATTTCCTAATTAGGATGGGGAGGTATTTTATTAATAAGACCTTATAAATATGCTAATAGAAACTTAGAAGAAATTTACAGGTATACAAGTTAAAAGTTAAAAAGAAAAAAGAATCTATCTATCATGGAGGAAGAAATTATGGCTGTAATAATTTTTTAAGATAATTTTAGATTATTTCTTTTAAATAAAAAAGAAATGTTGGTTACAATAGATTGTGAAGCTATAATCAAATTTCATAAGAACATATGAAGCAATAAAATGAGTAAGAGAAGATGGTTAAAATTTAAAGATGTCATAATAAATCAAGGATATAAAGTAGAATTTAAACACATAAGAAGTAAATATGATATGGTAGCAGGTGAGTTATATTGCTTACTGATTTGATTATTTTTTTTTTAACAAAATGGAAAATGGGCTAATGTTTTTGCAAAGTCATCAGGCACTAAGTCCATTAAACAGATACAATAATGAATTAATTCAAGGAAAAACGTAATATGTTATGATTAGTGACATAGCTCTAGTTATCTTGCACTCAAATTATCTAAAGGAATTTCAAATACCACCATCAATTAATGTCAAGAATGAAACACATGTTGCCTTAATCGATGAGGTATGGTCTCTAGCCAGTTAGAACAAATTTAAATACATAATTTGTTGTGCTTTGGCTAGACATTTCAACAAAATAGAAACACAGGATATTCGAAATACATAAGAAATACCCCAAAGAACACAAAGACAATAAAAAAGATAATATCAAACGTATGGAGTTATAGGAGAACATTTGCGAGGAGTCCTTTACTATTGGTATGATGTTCAACATCAGATAATTGATTATCCAAACCCTTCTTGGAAAGATTTCAATGATTTTGAAATTGCAATAAACTAGGTTAAACAAATGATAGGAAAACATGGTTTTTACATTGATCCAGCCTTGGATCAATATAAATCTATTAAAAGTACACCTGGATATGTTGAATGTATATAGGGATATGTTGACTTAAAATCTTAAAGAGAAGAATAGGAAACCAAGATATCTTCTCTCAAAATTTATAAAGTCCTAAGCCCAAGCACAAAAGGAACATTGATGGTATTAAGGAACATAGCAAGGATTATAGGGAAGCATTTCCTTTTTTTGGATCAGAAAAGAGGAAAAAACATCCTGGGAAGAATATGAAAAATATAACCGCATTCATATTCTTCAAGAGGTATGAATATTTCAAGACTATCGTTCTAGGGCAGATGGTTAATTTAAGGATATGCAAAAGAAAGTTTTTTAAGGCCTTTCATACTCTTTCAAAATACAATATAAAAAGGAACATATATGTTTTGATGGAGTAGGAGTACGAACAATAGTAAAGGTAAAGGAGTATCCCAATCCTCCATGTTATTCTTGTCTTGGGAAAAATCTACAGGTTAAAATCAATAATAATTATTTAGATAGGTACTATTGCCCAAAACATGTCCATTATAATATATATATATATATATATATACACACATACATGGCAACAATAGACCTTAATTATTTTTAAGGATTCATGATAGGTAAACATGAATACACATTGGCAACTCTTCTTGACTATGGACTCATAACTGAGATAGTTGACACATATCCTCAATTTATGGCTCAACCTATTGGAAGACTATTCCATGAAGTATTATCTACTCTAAGAGAAATAGAATGGGGACATGATATCCTTGTTAAGTATTATGTGAAAATTAGAGCAATACCACCAGAATGGTTAAAATTTGAATCTAGACCATCATTAACTTGATTTTGGATCACCTTAATTAAAGAAAAAGTTTTGATTATCCAAAAGATTCACATGCTTGAATCAATAAATAACCAGGAAGAACAATTTGAATTATATACTGCTGATAAATGAGAATGCACCTAACAGAATATTCAAAATTTCATCTTGTTGCAAGTAGTAAAACAAATTTTATCTTCTCAAAACAAAAAGGAGCAATATGACCTAAATATAATTCATATTTAAAACCACTTGCTATAAGCCTTGAAGAAGAAGATGAACAAGATGAAAATGATGATCCATATAATCCCAACTACACCGAAGATGAAGAAATGGAAGGGCAATAAGATATCAACAGGTTCCATTCCAAGGGTAAAACTATAGGAAAGTGATAAGGATCAACAGGATAAGATTCGTAAAGATAAGACAGACTAGACATGAGCATAAAAGAAAGGAAAATAACTTATGTTACTATTTTACTTTTACTGTTTAAGATGCTTATACTATAACACTTTTTCCTATAGCACATTTTATTTTTTCATTGTAACTAGATTCCTCTTGGGATTATATAAGAAGAGGAATTCTTTAGTTAAAGGTATTAAGTCGTGAGAGTGCTTCATATTCTATAAGTATTTGCTAATCTTTCCTTCAAGCATTGTATAAATCCATCCTTTATCAATAAAATCTATAAGTTTTTCATTTATTATGATAGGCTAAGTTTTTTTTTTTAAAGGTATAAAGATAATCATGCTCTGAAGCCTTATTTGAGGTTTTTACTTGTATAAAATTTTATGGCATGGATAAAACTTGAGGAATAAATGATTTTAAGAGCATATAATATCTAAAAACACACCAAAAGGATTAGCTGAAGGTTCGTTTTGGCTATTTAAAGTAGGAAATAGGCCTTAGTCTATTGCGGAGACATGAGGTGTTTTTAATAATATTAAATTATTTTATCTTGAATTCATCCTTGTCATGAGAACTTATTCCATGACGGTAAGGTTATATTTATTTATTGTGTTGTAATACAAAATATATCCATAATAGTATATAGTTATACTAATATTTAGTATACTATTTATATATAAATATATAATGTTATAATAACATATACGGTATATATGATCTATAATGTTTGCACTATACATATTATGCGTATGTCATGATATTGTACTGTTAATAATCCATGTATATGTTATATACCTGTGTTTATTTTAACATAATATGTTACTGTAATATTTATAATATGATATAACATTGCCTATATATATATATATATAATAATAACTAAGATAGTTATATTACATGTAATATATTATAATATTTTTATAATGTAAACGTAATAAATAGTAAAGTTAAAAAAAATAAAGTTTTATATTTATGTGGTTGATTTTGTAAATAAACATAAGGGAAAAAAAAAAAAAAAAAAAAACCCTTTCCCCAACATCCCCTCTTTCCTGCTCCTACCTGCTTCTTTCTCCTCACTTCCGCTTTCAATTTCCAACCAAGTAATTCACTGCAAACCCTACCAAATTATTCTTCTTTTCCTAAACCCTAAACCTCATAAAAATGTCGCATAACCCCGAACCCTCCACCTACAAACCTACACCCTCCCTGCCAAACCCTAACCCACCATAACACACTCATCCTCTCCCCGCGGTCCAATTCTCCTCCGACGGCCGTCTCTTCGCTTCCTCCTCCGCCGACAAAACTATCCGCACCTACTTCACTAACACCCTTTCTCCCCTCGTCGAATTCCACGGTCACGAGAAGGGAGTATCCGACGTCTCCTTCTCCGCTGACTCTCGCCTGCTCGTCTCCGCCTCAGACGACAAGACCCTCCGCCTGTGGGACGTCACGACCGCAACCTGTGTCACCACCCTCCGCGGCCACACCAACTACGCTTTCTGCGCCTCCTTCAACCCCCACTCCAACCTGGTGGTTTCGGGCTCCTATGATGAGACGGTGCGTATCTGGGATGTCAAGTCTGGGAAATGCCTTAAGGTCTTGCCCGCACATTCTGATCCTGTGACGGGTGTCGATTTCAATCGGGATGGGACAATGATTGTTTCGAGTAGCTTCGATGGGTTGTGTAGGATTTGGGATGCTGGGACAGGACATTGTGTCAAAACCCTAATTGATGATGTCAATCCTCCGGTGTCTTTCGTTAAATTCTCCCCAATTCCAAGTTCATCCTCGTTGGCACGCTTGATAATACCTTGGTAAGGGAAAATTTTCAATTTTATTAATTTGTATAACGTCCTATTATCTTACAGTACGGGGCTTTTTTGAGCATTAGTTATGGAATGTTCATTTGGTGTACTGCAGCCTGCTCTAGAACTATTGAGGTGTGCTGATATTTCTGTGGTAATTCAATTTTGGTGCAACTGCATTGGAGATGATCGAGTTAAAGTATCATAGCATGTAATGTATTAAGCTCGAGTGTTTGTGTTGCTGCTTTAGCTTTCTTTGTGATGCAGATCCTATGCTCATCATAGCGAGAAAGGTAGCTTTATAGTTGCTAAAGTGGAATTCTGGTGATGCTAATTCTATTTTTGTATAATGTGATGATTCGTACCCAAACGGACTCCTCAACTTGTTTGAGTGAGCATGAGATGTGCAATTCTATTTGGCCGAGAGAGACTAGCCTTTGCTTTTTCATTCTATCTAATGATTGGTGTTGGTTGGTTGGTGAGCTTTAGGATTACATAGAACAGAATATTTCTCTCCTTCAAGCACAGTTCTTTGTGTCATGTGATAACCTTCCAAGCCACTTCTATGAAAGAGGCTTACGACCAAAGTTGTTATATGGGGCGCCAAGTGCCCTGGAAATCTTGCGTCTGGGACAAAGGTGCTGTGTCTTGGCATATGTTTGTTTTGGTGCAACCTTTTGGACTTAAGGAGCTGTTTCTTTTGTAAGAATGAAGAGGAATCTCATGAGCACTTATTCTTAACTGTGATTTTGCTTCAACTCTTAGCTTCATGTTTTTATAGTCTACCCTTTTGTTTTGTAGTGTACTGTGCTTTGTGCATGTTACTTGATTAATAAATTTTTCCTGAACCTATTGTCCCAAAAAGGGGAAAACAGGAGGATGTTGATTGTACTTAAAAATGCCAAATGAAGCTGCATGTTTCTACTGTTGGCAAGTTTGCAAAATTTTTAATTTGGTAGCTCAATTTTTGTCTATAGAAAGTGCAGTTTCTTTGTGGATTTCCTATTTCACTATGGCATGGGTGGTTTCTGGCAATGAAAAGATTCTTGCTTTTCATGCATCTAGATTTATGGCTTTGTTGTGTTAAAATATTGACCTTCCGCTCAATATGATGCCTCACCAGATGTAACTTCTATTTGCTTGAAGGTTATCAATAGATTATATATGATATATTTAGTGCTCGTGGATGCTTTGTGTAAATTGGTTGATGTTTGGAGTATACTACTATGTCGATAAGTAAATATTATCTTGAAGAGTGATCAAAATTTGTCTCAGGATTCATCAGGATATGCTTTGCTGCAGTATATTGTATTTCTTTTGTTTGATGCTCTTAGAAATTGTACACTGGTCAGTTCACTTGTTTTACATCTGAAGCTGTTCTGCCGTTATAAATACTTGTTGTACGTGAGAATTTTGTAGCCAAATTATTTTCAGTTTTTTTTTCCCCTTCTTCCTTCCTAGGATTTTAACCCCATCTTAGATTACACATGCCATGACTTTCACAGAAATGAATATAAAGATAATGACTAGGAGTCTTCTTGATATTTACTTTCGTTGGTAAATTCTCCTTTTTTTTTCTATTTTGGTAATTTGTGTGGATTCTGCATATTGTGTCCGCAGCGGCTGTGGAACTTCTCTGCAGGAACTTTTCTGAAGACTTACCAAGGACATGTAAATTCAAAGTACTGCATTGGAGCCACATTTTCCATAACAAATGGCAAATATGTAGTCAGCGGATCTGAGGATAATTGTATATATCTATGGGATCTTCAATCCAGGAGAGTAGTTCAGAAGTTGGAAGGTCATACAGATACGGTTATATCAGTGGCGTGTCATCCCACGGAAAACATGATTGCGTCAGCATCGCTTGGAAATGACAAAAGTGTGAAGATATGGACACAGGAGAAAGAGTGACCCTGTTTGTCACTAACTGTGACAGATCTGATGTTGGATTGAAGAAAACAGCATCATTGGTCCTGTAGATTTGAACTCACGATGATCCTAACTTTATTTATTTATTTTTTTGGGTTTAAGTTTCCTGGTCTTCAAGCTCTGTCTCTCTCAGTGTAAGTTTTGTTTTTAGATTGATTTTATTGTTTCAAGCTGAGTTCTGAACACTTTGGAAACTTTGTGCTGTACATAATGCAGTCTGAAGTAAAGATGCAGCAAACTTAAGTTACATGATGCTATAATAGGAATTTCTTTTGGGCCATGTGCGATGACTCTTAATGATGGAATAGCCCCAGAATGAGGTAAGATCCCCTTAATGCTTCTGGGCTGGCCTGGTAGAACTGCAGCCAAGTTGTGCTGTTACTCAATCCACCTGGTATGGTCAAGTTTTGCATATATGATACCGACCAATAGATTGGTCCATGTTTACCTCTGTTCGAATTAGGTCATTTTGTTGTATTTACCATGGTCAATGCCATTGCACCACAAACAAATTGTGACTGTATATAGGGATGCTCATTATCATGGAGCACCACCAATGGGGCAATGCCTTCAATAAGTCCAACCGATGCTAAGTACTGACAGATTTTACTGCTCACCTGGTCGTTGTCTTCTTCCTTTTTTCTTTTCTGCCGCCCCCTCCCCCCTCCTATATTTTTAGCACAAACACATGATTATGGTTCTTAGGTAGGAAAAATGCAATTTTTATTTTAGTTTTTGGCATTTTTCTTATTACTAATATTTGTCATTGAGTGTGTAACCAATTGCCAAACTTGTCGGACTAAACTCACCTCTCAATCCCAAAATCTGAAAGTGCCAGGTTTGCCTAGTGGTAACTCAACAGTAGATATTCCTAATGATTTTTTTCAACATCTTTAGAGCCGAGAGCTTCTTTACTTAAACACCCTTAATCGTACTTGGACCCTTGAAGGCATTTGTAACATTCAAGAACTCTATGCTATCTTAGCATATTGTGTTGCATAATATGCTCAATTTGAAAATGGAAATATCTTCAAATAATCTTCAAAGGTCATTTTGAAAAAAAGTAATAATCAAATTTGGTAGTGTTTTTTTATTATTTATTTATTTTTATCTTTTGCCATTTCGATATGAGGGATTCAAATCTGGTATCTCTCGAGTGAGAAATTGGGAAGATGTCATTTGGTTATATTGTCCCTGGCCAATTAGTAGATTAAATATAGACAATTTTATAGTTTTATCACGGGATTATACTGTTACTTATGAAAATTAAATGGATTATAAAAAAATAAATATAAAAAATTTTAGGGGTTTCGACATAACTAGAAAAGATTTGGATCATTTATTTATATGATGGATTGGTTTCATTGAAACCATTAGAGGATCATAAAATATTTCTTAATATATATAGTTGGATTTTTCCCCAAATAAATATTATGCAAGAGACTCCTTTTCTGAAATCAAAGCCAACAAAGTGGGATCTCTTGGAGAGATCGGCGGAGATGGAAGCACCCGCGGACAATGCGGGGCAACCGAGGACAACAAATGAAACAAAATCGCGACGTTTGGTACCCGATATAAGACCAATTTGACTTGCTTCGTTGTCCACCAATTTTCTATTACAAGGAACATGGTTCTCCAATCTGAATTAGACTCCCAAGGAGTCTTTTGCGATGCTAGAATGATTTTCTTTCCCATATTTGTGTTTCCAATGTATTTTAATTCTTATTAACCAATTTAGTCCTGATAGCTGAAAATATATTTTTAAAATAATTGGTGAGATTCAAACAGACCTTGTAATCTCAAAGTATGAATCTAACACTTTAATTTATAAATACATCTTCAAAAAATTGTTGAATTCTCAAAAGAAACGTATGTGGTAATGGTTTTGAGGTTTTTGCAGCAAGTAATGTTATATCGATATTTTAAAAAGATATAATAAAAAGGATGAGAAAAACATTTTGAAAATTTCAAGCTGTATGATCACAGGAAAAGGAAAGAAAATAAATAAATGGAAGATGTATTCACATTTGAGCTAATTTAAAGCAGGTATTTAGTATTTGTCTTAATTTTACATATACAAATCAAGAAGAAATTAAAAATCCCGATTAGTAAATCATGATATGGAGGGTGTATAATTTTCAGAATAAACAACAAGGGAATTTTGTAATTTTTCTAAATTAACATTAGACTTCAGACTTTGCTAATGGAATGGAATATCAAGTATGTGAGATGGGACTACCGTCCAAACATCTTCTTTTTGGTTAATAAAGAAAGAAAGCTATATAATGTCCAAAATTATTTTATATTTAGCCTTGGATATGGATCTTAAGCACAATCTCCAGCGATATCGATTTGTCATTATTGTTGGAAAGTCCGAAGGGTTTCTTTACAAAAAAATTACTCTGACCGTCCCATATATTTTGATTAAAAATGGATATTTTATCTTTTAAATGTGTTATAATTTTCTTCTTTCTTTTGTGTGTGTGAGTTTCACAATATTTGATTAAACGAGATATGACGTAAAAATTTTAAGTTGATATGGCAATAAAATATTAATAGTTATCAATTTCTATATTATAAAAATTGCAAGACAAAAAAAAAAAAAGAAAGAATAACTTATTAAAATATATAAAAAAAGAAATCTAACTCAAGGGAAAATCTACCCATACTTTTTTTCATTGCTTGTTTCAGCTTATTATTATTGACCATCTGGATGTCGATACTTCTAAACTCTCAAACCCAGTAGTGCCAAACTAGATTTTGAATCCAAATTTTTACAAAAATCACTATGTAAAAATGTCATTAATAAGCACAGGACAAACATATAGATTCAAATTTGTCACAATCTAATTCGTTCAACACCAGTTAATTAATTTCTAACATTAATCATCCACAGCAAAGCACTAAACTCAGCCATAAAGTATAGTTTTTGAAATCACCAAAATTAATAAGAAATTTTTTTACACTTGATACCCAGAACACATCAATTAAAATATTTAGATTAATATCTAATTTTCCTAAAACCCTAAGATTAAGAAAAAGATATTTAGTATTAATAAAAAGTTAGTAGTAGTCAAATATTTATCCTAATTGGATAAAATAGGTAAGAATGGAAATTGAAAAAAAAGCTAAATTTTTGAATAATGTAACTTCTAAATAATCAAAAATAGATATAGGAGATAAATTAAGAGAAACACGATGACACTAAGTAATAATAAATAGAGATAATTTTCTATATTGAGATCATTATAGAATAACACAAAACTAGTAATAGTCAGTACCCAAAACTTGATAAAAATCAAGTCTAGGACGCTAGTCACATGTAGGAATTTAATTTTATAATTTATATTGATGAATACTTTATTCATCTTACATAGGTGACTTTGACTCACTAGAGGATCTACCAGCTGATTATTACGACTGAGTCAGTATGAGCAGGTGAGTAATTCAGTCATATTATACTGTTTGTGCTTATAAGTAGTTGAATATGTAATGTAAAGATAATTAAACGAATGTTTGAAAGTATGTTGTGATCTGATTATATGATTGTTAAGCTTACTTACAAAAGCGATAATGAAATGATTTGATGTTGAGAAGCAGTAAATGATGATTGAGTGTAATGTATGGTCACCATGAAATTGATTAAAAATTATTGACTTAACAAAATAATATGATCATGCATTGCACGTATTGCATTATTGCATATATATTGGTGTGACAGCCTGCTACGTATTAATATTTCGGATCTCTGTTTTCGCTTGGTTATTCTAATGTGTTAGTCCTTTCAAGGTTCTCTTTGGTCTGGCGATCCTATGAGCAACTAAAAGGCACCGAAGAACGTCGCCCGTAAAATCGCTTTGAAATGATTAATACTTAGGGAGTTTCTAAGGGGATTGCAGGAGATGGTCAGTTCAATCAATTATATTTAAAGTGATAACCTTAAAACGAGAAATCGTTGATTCTCCTGTGTACTTAGTCTCTCCTGGGCAGGTGGGTCATTGAGTACTAGTTCTTCAACCCTTAAAAAGAGGACGTAAATCTTTTTCCTGTTTGGATTCTAGATCATCCAAGCTTGTATCTGTGCATATGATTAAGTGCTTGCATTGCATATGATTTGTTAATAACTTGTGTGATGTATGGTATGTTTGGTTATTCACTGAGCTGTGGTTTCGCTCATATTTCAACAGTCTTTTCAGGTTTACTTTACGACCATGGTTAGTTACCTCCAGGAGTATGGTTCCGGTAAGGGCTTAGAAGCTAGAAGTCCAACGGTTTTAGTTTGGTTTAATGGTTATGTATTGTTAGAATAGTGTATCTAGTTATGTACTACAATAAGACTATTTGGTTTGTAATAGTTGTGTAATATTTAAGCTAGAAGTTATTTACCAGTTTATTTCTTTCATATATTTGTTATTTCTTATCAAACAACTAAAAAGATCCTATTATTTTGAAAACCTGTCATACTCTGAAGGTAATCTAGTAATAGTATTCAAGCGTGACTTGTTTACTACTACTAGGGTACCCTCAGGGCGTGACAGGATTAGTTGGTATCAGAGCATGGTTGCTAGTATAAGAAAAATAAATATGTGAAAGAATTGCATTTAATGAATGTAGTAAGCTTAGATTTAAATTAGCACCATGTAGAAATAGTTGGGTAGTTATGGGTAGAGTTATACTGCACAATTAAGGATAAAATATGTGTGATTATTATTAATCATGCAAATTTTATTGTGTGCAGACTAATCCTGCTACGTGTCATATTAGATGGGAGATTTTTAGTATGCAAGAAGAAGAGACGTTGACAGATTATAGGCGCAGATTACGAGTTCTGGTAGAGGACTTGTATTTGTGCGGGATTATCAAGACCTTAGAGGAGATTCTCAGTACCTGGAAGTGAGGATTACTGCCTTTGTTTAAAGGTTGGTTATTTTTTATGGAGCGGGCTTTTCCAGATAATGGATCAGCTATAGAGACGCTCTACAGATTCAAGTGATTGGTAGTATAGAAAGGAGGAGGCTTGGAGATTGACAATATAGCATTCATAGTATCATCCAGATCAGTGAGACCAGATCCCCCAGATTTTAGAGTCTAGGTATCTATTAGCAAAGGAGCAGTTTATGCTCATGATGTTAGATAGGATCATACCAGGGTCAGAGGTGATGCAGCCTATGATGATGACTTGATACTTGCTCGAGTCAGTAGATGCAGTCATTCTAGACGCATTTTGATGAGGAAATCACCTATTATCCCTGAGGTAGCAGGTGAGTTCCAGCATCCCACTTCTATACAGGATTGAGTAGTACAGGAGACAGTTCAGACCACTGTTCATACAAGAAGTATATCAACTGAGCTGCTGGATGAGAGAGAAGGTACGAGAAGAAGGATTGAGGTAGAAAAGTATGTCTCAGATTTTAATTACGCCAGATGGATTGGATCAGCACATGGAGGATGGATTGAGAGGGATATACCACCTAGTACTAAGAGCAAGCTGAGGTCTGGACCCAGAGGTCTTCGGGTGATGGATAGAGAGTTGACTTTAGCACCTCCAGGAGAGAGAGACTCGATGATTGAGATTGATGACAGCAGTTCAGAGGGAGATGATGATTACCCTCATTTAGGCCCTCAGGAAAAGGGCAAGGGTCGTCTCTATCCTAGTCCCTGAGTCTGATTTAGTATATTATGATGATGATGTACTATCTACTCATGATGACATGACAAGACGATAGTAGTAGATTTTGATGATATGCATACATATCTTTTGATGCTATGATAGAAAGCTAAGTTTAGGGTAGTGCAATTTTTTATATGTACATAATGCACAAACCATGAAAGCTCTGATGTATTTTGGTTACATATATATGAATGGCTTGATGACTTTTGATAAAGACGGGTTATGATCTGATTTAAGTATGTTTAATGGTTAATAGAATGCCAAGAGGAAGAAAAAAAGTAGAAATGCCGGATTTTCGGAGAACCACCAAAATGCTCCTGCACACCCAAAACCGATTGAGGATGTTTTACAAGTCTTCAACACAAAATGTCTTATTTTGCAAGCTTGCAAAAATGCAAGCAACACAATGTAGCACCACCTGTTGGAGCACTAGCAATGACTCCACCAACTCCCAGAGAAATGAAAGACATACTCCACCGGTTCAATTTCAGGAAAATGGACTAGTGAACCAAATGAGTCTCTGCCGAGTGCAAGGACGCCTCGATATGAGCATGAATTGCCACCACCACCACCTTTACGTCCTAGAGGAATTTGTTGCCAGAATTCATTAAGTCAACAGATACTTTGAAGACTATCGGGAAAGCCAGAAAAGCTAAAGACTGGCTAGCTCAGATTGAGTGATCCTGGATGTTTTCCAAGTGCCTGAGCTCTGAAGTGTCATATGGAACTTACTTATAAGTTAAGCAAGGATATGGGAATTCGAAACAAAGAATTTGTCACAATCGATTACTTGGGAAATGTTTAGACGAGATTTTGAAGGAATATTTTCCAGGCAGTCTAAAAGCAAAGTATATACTGACCTGATGAATTGACCCAGGAGCTAGACCATTGATGAATTGACATGAGTTTAATCGATTGTTAACAGTTTGCCCAGATGCTTATCGGGACAGTGATGAAGCTTAAAAGACAGATTTTCATGGCTGGACTTGAACCCCATTTTCAGAGAATACTTACTGAATTTGAAGTTGATAACTTGCAGCCATGATAGAAAAAGCTCGAATCATTGAAACGAGCAAGAAGTATGAACTCGAGAGGTATAAGAAGAGGGAACTATTTCGGAAAGAAAAGTATATGGTTATGGCAAGTTCTGTACCTAAGAAGGTAAATTCTTTAAACCTTTCAATGTGAACAAAGGAGGAGTAATAGGAAAGATTAATGGTTACTTGTTGGAAATGTAAAGGTTCTCATTATCAAGGCATTGTCTACAATTACAGAAAAATGTTATTAATGCGGAGAAAAGTGGGCATATGATAAACGATTGTCCCAAAAAGAAAAATTGCAACTTGTTAGTATGTAACAAAGTTGGGCACCTAGCAACTAACTGTCCACAGAAAGCGAGTGCAGTAGCTGGATCTTCACAACCTAAAGGATGATTAGAGTCTCAGTATCGAAAAATGAAATGCCAACAAAGCGGTACGACGGCCAGAGTTTTTGCCATGTATGGAAATCCTGTGAATAGAGATAGAGGAAGAAGAGGAAGAAAATATTTGGGAAGAAGTTGATCCTGAAGAATATGGACTCATTGCAGGTATGTAACTACATAATTGTTTATCTAAAGTTGTTAGACACAATCACAAGTAAATGAACAATAGAAGTCCTATGAATTGAAAATAACATGAACTTAATAATTGATACATAGGATCAATCAAGTAGAAGATCACATTGCGTATGCTTTGTTTGACACGGGAGCAACGCATTCTTTCATAAATACTGAATTAGCAAGGCGTGTAAGATTGCCAATTGAAAGCATGAGTAAGGAATTGAAAGTTACTACGCCAACTGGAGATTTAGTGATAACACGGGAGATGAGCAAGGATTGTCCACTAAAGATTGGAAATCAAGAATCAATTACTGATTTAATTCTGATAGAGATGCAAAAATATGATATTTTTAGGAATGGTTTGGTTAATTGCTGTAAAAGCAAAAGTTAATTGCCATCTCAAAATAGTATCTTTTGTCAATAATCAAGGAGAAAGAAAAGAGTATAGGGGTGAGGTACTCAAAGGAGTCAGAAATAGGATAACAACAATTGAAGTGGAAAATGAAGAAGATATGGAGATGAACGGTTGTATTCTTGGAGCAACTAAGAGGGTGAATCCAAAGAATTGGATATTAATACTATCCGAACAGTGAGTGAATACTAAGATGTATTTCCAGATGAATTACCAGGATTACCCCCACACAGAGAAGTGGAATTCTCAATTGATTTGATACCTGGAATAGAACCAGTATCAAAAGCTCCGTATCGTATGGCACCTGTGGAATTAAAAGAATTAAAGGTACAATTACAAGAATTGTTGGATAAAGGATTTATCAGACCTAGTGTTTCACCTTGGGGAGCACCAGTGTTGTTTGTGAAGAAGAAAGATGGTTCAATGAGACTTGTATTGATTATAGAACTTAAACAGAGTGACTATCAAGAACAAATATCCTTTACCTAGAATTGATGATCTCTTTGATCAGTTGAGAGGAGCAAAGGTATTTTCTCGAATTGATTTAAAGTCGGGATATCATCAAATCTGAATTAAGGCAGAGGATGTACCAAAGACTGCATTCCGAACTAGGTATGGTCATTATGAATTTTTGGTCATGTCGTTTGGACTAACTAATGCACCTGCAGTTTTCATGGATATGATGAATCGTATCTTTAGACCTTTGTTGAATATCTGTGTGATTGTTTTCATAGACGATATACTTGTATATTCGCATAATGAAGAACGACATGATGAGAACTTGAGAAGTGTGTTACAGATATTGAGAGACAATAAGCTGTATGCCAAATTTTCTAAATGTGAATTTTGGCTTAGAAGTATATCATTCCTTGGACATATTGTTTCTGGAGAAGGAATATCGGTTGATCCTGCAAAAGTTAAAGCTATTGTAGAATGGAAAAGACCTGAAACTGTTACCGAAGTTAGGAGTTTCTTAGGATTGGCAGGATATTATCGTAAATTTGTGAAGGATTTCTCAAAAATTGCGAGACCTTTGACTCAATTGACCAGGAAGAATGAGAAATTTGAGTGGAATGATCAACGTGAACAAAGTTTTCCAAGAGTTGAAGAAGAGGTTAATATCAGCACCAATCTTGGTTTTGCCCAATGACAAGGATCTATATACTGTCTATAGTGATGCATCTAGAAATGGATTGGGATGTGTGTTAATGCAAAATGGAAAAGTAATAGCATATGCTTCTAGACAATTAAAACCGCATGAGATGAATTACCCCACTCATGATCTAGAATTAGCTGCTATTATTTTTGCACTTAAGATTTGGCGTCACTATTTGTATGGCAGAAATATGAAATATATACGGATCACAAAAGTTTGAAGTATATATTTACACAAAAGAGTTGAACATGAGACAAAGACGTTGGTTGGAATTGATTAAAGATTATGACCTTAGCATTAATTACCATCCTGGTAAAGTGAATGTCGTGGAATGCATTGAGCCAAAAAAGTTATGGAGAAGTGGCTTCAATATTGACGGAACAGAAAGAACTTATCAAAGAATTTGAAAGATTAAACTTGGAATTCTCAATGCAAGGTTTGGAAGCCGAATTGGGAAACCTACTTTTGGAACCTACTTTGCTTCAAAAGATTAAGGAAGCTCAGAAAGAAGATGTTGAAATCCAAGGGATTAACAAGGAATATCTCAAGGAAAATACAAGGATTTTCATGTGGATGAAGAAGAGGTGTTAAAATGAATAAAAGATTGTGTGTGCCACATGATGAAGACTTAAGGAAAGAATTAATGCATGAAGCACATTATTCTAGATATTCTATACACCCAGGAGAAACAAAGACATACCAAGAGTTGAAAAATGCATATTGGTGGAATGGGATGAAAAAGGATATTGCAGAATTTGTGGCTAAATGTGATGTATGCCAAAGGATCAAAGCTAAACATAAAAAACCAGGTGGATTATTAAAGCCATTGCCAATACTTGAATGGAAATGGGATCAGATTTCCATGGATTTTGTATGCTCATTACCTAAGACAAATATGGGACATGATGCTACTTGGGTTATTGTGGATAGACTTACAAAATCAGCACATTTCTTGCCAATTAACATGACATATCTATTAGAAAAATTGGCACAAATATATTTGAAGGAGATTGTGAGATTGCATGGTGTACCTGCCGGTATCGTATCCGATAGAGATCTATGGTTTGTTTCCAGATTTTGGCAAGGATTACAAAAAGCTTTGGGAACTCAATTGAAATTTAGTACAGCTTATCATCCTCAGACTGATGGACAAACAGAAAGGACTATTCAGATATTAGAGGATATGTTGAGAGCATGTATTATGGAGTTCAAAGGAAATTGGGACCAACATTTACCATTAGTGGAATTTGCCTACAACAACAGCTACCATTCAAGCATAGAAATGTCACCCTATGAAGCTTTATATGGTAGGAAGTGTCGGTCGCCATTATTCTGGGATAACTTGGAAAAAGTATTGGTTGGACCTGAATTGGTTCAGGAAACAATTGAGAAGGTTTCTATAATAAAGCAAAGAATGAAAGCAGCATAAGATAGACAAAAGAGCTGGGCAGACCTGAAGAGAAGAGAATTGGAATTTAATGAAGGAGAACATGTATACTTAAAGATAAGTCCAATCAAAAGTCTTCATGGTAGACAAATAAAAGGCAAGTTGAGTCCTAGATATATTGGACCATTTGAAATATTGGAACGAGTTGGGAACCTGACATACCGTCTTGCATTGCCACCCAATTTATCTGGTATACATAATGTTTTCCATGTATCGGTTCTAAGGAAATATGTACCGGATCCAGATAAGATAGGAATTGGAACCAATTGATTGAAGAAGAATTTGACTTACGAAAAGCATCCAGTTAAAATATTGGACCGCAAAGTGCAAGTTCTCAGGAACAAAGAAATCTACTATGTCAAAATATTATGGGATCTCCAAACCGAAGAAATTACTTGGGAATTAAAGAGGAGATCAAGAAAAATTATCCCCTTTGTCTGAAAACTCAGGTACGCATTCAAGCTTTGAGGACAAAGCTTAGTTAAGGGGGAGGAGAATGTAAACCCTAGGAATTTTCCACATTAGTACACGACCTTACAATAGATTGTATGAACTAGATAATAGATTTAAATTCTAATTAAATTTAAGAATAGATCAATATAGAATTTGGATTTAGAATTTGAATAAAGAATTTCTTCAAGACCCGAAACCTGATATACAAATAGATTTAAATAGAAAAATAGGAGTATAGAGATTAAATGATTGTCTTTGATCTCGATAATGATTCGAGATTGGAAATGAGTAGTAATGAGCTTATATTTAGACTTAAACCCTAAATTCAAGATTCCTAGTTAAAATTAAAAGCTACTAATAGGATTTCACTTATGTATCAAAACTAAAGATACATATATAGTTTAACTTCTGTATCAAAAGCGATACTAAATAAATAAGTATTTACGCTTATAAATAGAAAACGATGACCCAAAGATGAACCGATAAGATTTAAATACACAATGAAAACGTAAACTATTGAATAAGCTCAAAATCTGAACTCCAAATAAATAATCGGATCACGCTATTGTTCTAATTTGAGTTTTCTTAAGCTATTGAATCCTGAAACAAAAATTGACCTAACGAGCTTAAGAAATCCTAATCGCGGGAGATAAAATTATACGAATAAATAACTACGTATATATACCTAAATTTGTATTATTTGATAATCTAAGTGTTTTGTATATTTCTATAAACATATTTTTGTACAAAAAACTCTCAAATATTAGCTAATTTGTACCTGTATAATTCATTAAATTAACTCAAAACTCAATTAAATAAATAAACTAATTATATACATATTCTTTTCCGCTGCATTCGGTGGAAATTGAAGAAGAAAGAGGAGCCGGAATTGTGTCCAATAATTCACCCAAAATTTCAACAAAAGCAACCCAAGGACCAATCATAGAATGCCACATCAACCTAACATTAATTGCAAAGAAAATAACAGCCAAAAGAGAACAAATCAGGAGGAGAAACAGCAGCCGACGTCCTCTTCCTTCCTTCTATATATATGTGTGTTTAATAACCATAATGAATAAACAAACAAACAAACCTCATTAACTCCCACATTCCCCAGAACAAATCCACTCATACATAGCTACCAAAACCAACCAAAAACAGGAGACAAACGAATCAAAACAACCGAGTTCAAATCAAAAGAAAAACAAAACCGAAAACCATGAATACGAGTTCAAAGGTAAGTGGATATGATTCAGATGATTTTCTTTCGAGTCTAAGAATTATAACTGATTTATAATAACCATAGGGACGTAATAAACACAACTTCAAGCTTCGGATTTCATCGGACAAGCTCAAACAAGGTAAAACTCCAAAACCCTAAGTTTTATATCCCTAAGATCGAGATCTAAATATATATGTTTTTAAACGTGTTCAAACGTGTTTTATGTCCTTATATATGATATATAAACACTTAGAAATAGTTTGAGCATCTTTTAACGTGTAAAATTGAAGAACATGAATCGGACGGAGGAGGAAGATGATGAACAGTACCAACACTGCCTCAAAGCCGGCAGTGTAACCGCTCAACGCCAGCGGCTTACGAAGATAGGTTGGCAGCATAGAGACGGCCTACACTGATCAGAGGCTACATAAAATAATTTTTCACGTAAAAGTTGAATGTAAGCCGGCTATCTAGAGATATACGCCGACGGCGTAGGGTCGGCGTACGTTGAAAGCCGACAGCTTTCAAAGCTGGTGCACCTAATTTGAAATAATCTTCGAAAACTAAGTTTACTCCGGCACCTGGGTTTGAAGGCCGGCGTACAACCAAATTTTTCGACGAAAACATATTATGACCTAAACCGAATATATATATATATATATATACACACAATACATCTATTTAGTATATTATATGTGTATATATATAACCATATAGAATTTATTACTTAGACAAGTAAGTTCAAATAATTAAAATATTTAGATTAATATCTAATTTTCCTAAAACCCTAAGATTAAGAAAAAGATATTTAGTATTAATAAAAAGTTAGTATTAGTCAAATATTTATCCTAATTGGATAAAATAGGTAAGAATGGAATTGAAAAAAAAGCTAAATTTTTGAATAATGTGACTTCTAAAAATAACAAAATAGATATAGGAGATAAATTAAGAGAACACGATGACGCTAAGTAATAATAAATAGAGATAATTTTCTATATTGAGATTAGTATAGAATAACACAAAACTAGTAATAGTCAGTACCCAAAACTTGATAAAAATCAAGTCTAGGATGCTAGTCACATGTAGGAATTTAATTTTATAATTTATATTGATGAATACTTTATTCATCTTAAATAGGTAAATTTGACTCATTAGAGGATCTACCAGCTGATTATTACGACTGAGTCAGTATGAGCAGGTGAGTAATTCAGTCATATTATACTGTTTGTGCTTGTAAGTAGTTGAATATGTAATGTAAAGATAATTAAACGAATGTTTGAAAGTATGTTGTGATCTGATTGTATGATTGTTAAGATATTCTTACAAAAGCGATAATGAAATGATTTGATGATGTGAAGCAGTATAATGATGATTGTGTGTAATGTATGGTCACCATGAAATTGATTAAAAATTATTGACTTAAAAAAATAATATGATCATGCATTGCACATATTGCATTATTGCATATATATTGGTGTGACAGCTTGCTACGTATTAATATTTCGGATCTTATTTTCGCTTGGTTGTTCTAATGTGTTAGTTCTTCCAAGGTTCTCTTTGGTCTGGCGGTCCTATGAGCAACTCAAAGGCACCGAAGAACGTCGCCCGTAGAATCGCTTTGAAATGATTAATACTTAGGGAGTTTTTAAGGGGATTGCAGGAGATGGTCAGTTCAATCAATTATATTCAAAGTGATAACCTTAAAACGAGAAATCGTTGATTCTCTTGTGTACTTAGTCTCTCCTAGGCAGGTGGGTCATTGAGTACTGGTTCTTCAACCCTTAAAAAAGGGCGTAAATCTTTTTCCTGTTTGGATTCTAGATCATCCAAGCTTGTAGCTGTGCATATGGTTGAGTGCTTGCATTGCATATGATTTGTTAATAACTTGTGTGATGTATGGTATGTATGGTTATTCACTGAGCTGTGGTTTCGCTCATACTCCAACAGTCTTTTCAGGTTTACTTTATGACCATGGTTAGTTACCTCCAGGAGTATGGTTCCGGTAAGGGCTTAGAAGCTAGAAGTCCACGATTTTAGTTTGGTTTAATGGTTATGTACTGTTAGAAGAGTGTATCTAGTTATGTACTATAGTAAGACTATTTGATTTGTAATAGTTGTGTAATATTTAAGCTAGAAGTTATTTACCAGTTTATTTCTTTCATATATTTGTTATTTCTTATTAAGCAACTAAAAAGATCCCGTTATTTTGAAAACCTGTCATACTTTGAAGGTAATCTAGTAATAGTATTCAAGCGTGACTTGTTTACTACTACTAGGGTACCCTCGGGGCGTGACAAAAGTTGACTTCTTTCCAGCTGCTATATTTTTATAAACAAAGTTTAAAACTTGTTTTTGTTTGTTAAATGTGTTTTTGCTTAGGAAATGGATTTTTTTGAGCTAAAATGAGATAGATAAGTGATATTTGATGTGTTAAGTGAATTAATACATGTAATTAAACATGGGTTAAGTAGATTTATAGATTTAACAAATAATTAGATTAAATCTAGAAGTTAGTTATAAAATGAACTTAGTTAACAAACCGAGGTTCAACTTGACTAAATAAACTTGAATGAACTAAAATGGATTATATTGTTTAACTTTGATGAATTTTGCTAAGTTTAAGTTAATGTAAGCTCGCATTGACATAGATCTAAGATATATAATGAATTAGTACTTAATCTGAGTCCAACTTGGCTTATTGAACTTTACTAAGCTAAAACGAATTAGATTGTCTAAGTTTAATCAAGTTGACTTAGTAAATGACTTAAATGACTAATTCTAATCAATTTGGCTAAGGTTAAGCTAAAATAGGTTAATAGCTTAGATGAATGAATTAGGATGATCTTTGAATAAATGGGAAATTTGTTGTTTCAAATCTGTGTTTATGGAAATGAATGTTTTTGGTATATGAATTCTTTGTTGATGCTTTTGTAATAAAACACTATAATAAAAGAGAGAAAAGAAATCTCTTGACAAAACAAAGGAGAATTGTCATATTTTAGCGGGGCGATCTTCGCAACCATAGTGGGGTTCCTCTTTAGTGTCTTACAAATAAAGTATTAATATAAGTTTGAGTTAAAGGATAACTAGTTTAATTTCTATATATATTTAAGTTCTTATATGAGTTTAATTTCTTGAACAGATGTTTGCTCTTGAATCAACCCTTTGATCTATCTTCTGAGATAGCTTCTATCTGCCTTCTGCCTATGTTTGGATTTCATATTCAAGGTATGCAGTAACTTACGTGTTGGATGTTAGGATAGACATCTAAAATGGATTAAGAACTTAAAATCGGCTTAATAATTGATGAGTGTTGGTTGTCTATTACGCCGTTGAATCTGGTTGAGGAGTGACAACCTTGTCATGATGCAGTGACACGGTAGTTAGGTGCTTTAACCTTAGTCATGATGCAATGACTTTACCATGATGCAATGGTACGCTATGATGCAATAACGATTTTTATGGTTAAGTGGATGATCGATGGAGAGTGTAGTGTCTGTATAATGTTTGCTTAAACTTGGAGGGAAATACCATGGTTTAGTTCAACATTTATGGGAACGGGTGAACTAGATTCATGTTGTGGACTAAGCTAAGTAAAGTTGAGTAATGGTTACAAACTCTAGATGAGATTACTTTTATGGAATAGATATAGGGGATATAGGTATTCGGACTACTTATATCAATTCCCTGAGCAGCTGCTGTTACTCAGGACCCTCAGATTCCCATTGGCTTATTTCGGAGTGTGAGTGCTCCATTGTTGATTTGTTTATTTTAATAGAAAGATAATAACTCGTGGATTGATGCATTGCATTTATTTAAGCTCGCGTGCCACTCCGTGTGTGATTTTTTACTGAGCTTCAGCTCACTCTTCTTGTTGTTATTCTTTGTACAGGTTTTGTTGTTGATAAAGATGATGTTGATGAAGTTGATGATGATGAGTTCTTGTTGATGTTGTTACGTCAATGATGTTGTCTCGGGTTTTTGGGTGCTTTTGTTAACTCGGAAATGATTGTGGATGAATGATGTGAGTTAAGAGCGTTGAATAGTTTAGTTGTTTTGTTTCTTCTTTGTTTGTTTTATAGAAACTGAATTTATTTATAAATTTGTATTTTCATTTAAGGGCCTGTTAGTGCCCATGTTTTATAAATAAACTTTTGTAAAGATTTGTTTAAGTGAAAGTTTTTCCACCTGTAATAGTGGAAGTTTGAAATGCTTTTATGTAGAAATGTTTTTATAAAATTTATTTCCGCTGCTAAATCTAATTGTTGCCAAAATCTAACTAAACGATTTCATAACCTAAAATCGAATAGCAATGTTCAACATAAACAACTTCTTTTAAGACAACCTTACGTATAATTCGTAAAAGTTATACGTGATTAGGGACTTGGTGTGCTTAATTTGAGAATTGAACATGTCAGGTCTTTACTTTTATAGTATGTAAACTAACTCTATTTAGGTGATTAGTTGCATAAATAGGTAAAGTTTGAGTGGTTGAGTCTAGAAATGGTTAAAATTTTAGGTAACAAATTGCCAACTTCACATAATTAATAGCAAAAATGGAAAAAATTTAGATACCAAACGTGACATTTGCCATCAAATAATCAATATTAGAATAAAAAAAGATAAAAAATAACTAAAAGAAGTCTTAACATAAAATACAATTAATTAAAAATATTAGAATGCTCATAAAGCTTCTAAAGAATGGTCATAGCCTTATATTACATGTGATTGATTGATGACTACTTTTTTCACAAATTCTTTTTTAGATAGTTCAGACCATCCATACATAATGTTTTGACCTAAGATTCGATTCTTCCCCTAGTCGACCTCTTTATATGTTTCTCTTAAGACAACTTCTAGATCGACCATGTGACCTAATATAGAATTTGTATAAAGGATTCTCCACTAAATTCTCAAGAGTTTTATCCATTCAAGGGTCGAAGTGCAAGTTTCTCTCCAAACAAGATGTGTTCTTGATGGATATAGTGTCAATAGGAACACAAGTCAATATGGGAAGAATTATGATCGATTGCTTTTTATTGATAAAGACTTGAAAAAGATTCACAACTATGCTATGCTGGCTCATTTGAATTTGATTTGGACGTGAGGTGAATCTAAGTCTACTTTGTGTTTAGACATGAACAATACCTATTTGAATTTTGAAAGGAATGAATCACCACATGATTTAATGGGTCGAGCATAGGTGGAGTGACATCAGATCACAAGATGGACCTTGATGAATTTGTATTTGAGTTGTCTCCCCCCTTTAGAAGAGGCAAATTAAGAGAGTTTGGAAGAATTATCGATTAGTTAACCCTTATTTATTCCAAGCATTATCTAAGGAAATAAGGAATATATTAGTTGCACAACAACAATATTGTAGAGAGATAATTTCTTATTTATTGATTCGTATAAAAAAGTTAAAAAAATATGAATCGGATACAAAAAATTATAGCAATACCATTGTTGTATCCCATAATGAAGAAGCGAACATAATAATTATATGTATATCACAATAAAAATGCGATGCCTTGTTGAAACAACAATTCACACCTTTTACAATACAACGAGAAAGGCTTGTGGAAGAAAAGAATAGATATAACAAGTTCATGATGTTTGGCATTTGAGGAAAAAAATACAAAATTTTTCTACTCATTACTATAAAGGTGAAGTCATTATCATGTTTTGCTTTGATACTTTCTGCACATTACAAAAGTTGAAGTCATTATCGCATTTTGCCTTGAAATATCTTCTCTCTCTCTCTCTCTCTCTCTTTGTGTGTGTGCGCGCACGCACGCACTATAATGGACTTGAGTCATTCTTCCACTTGAACAACCAATTCTGTCTTAGATGGCTTTTGTATCACACTTCACCAATGTGATATAGCATTGGTACACACTTTTACTATCACATAAATGAAATGTGATATGAATGTTATTTTGGGTATTGCATCTCCTAAATGTGATATAGCATTGGTAATCATGTAATTAATTTATCTTAATTAGTATTTAGGTAATTTTATTTTAAGTATTGTGGATATGCATTCCACCTATATTATAGGCAATAATTAGCAAGTATTAGTGTTATGAAATAGAGTAGCTGTAGAAGTATTCAAGCCCATTTGACTTAGTTCTTCTTCTCCTTTCTTTCTTCTTGTACTAGTTTTTAAATTTTAAATGGGTAATCCCTCTTAAAAATTATATAAAATTTCAAGTATAAATAAATATATAATATCATTTTATTTCCACACAAAAATTTGATAAATTCTCATAAAATTTTCAAAACCGAAGAAATAACTTGTAGATGTAATTAGACCCATTTAAGCCCCCCAGTTGTGCAGCACATCCAAATTGAGTAAAAAAAAAATTATAATTGGGTTCAGAAGCTCATGAGCTACTAGCACTTACACGATGGACGTTAGGGATCCAAATGAACTAAGTCAATTTACAAACTATTCGATCTTAGTTCGATGTTTACTCAAGTATGATTCAAGGATAGTCAACTCAAATTAAGCTCAAATTGAAGCTAAGTTTGATCTTGCGAGCCAAGTTGTGTTTTATCGAAATTGAGTTGAGTATAAATTTTAATTGAATTTGAATTGGGTTTGAGTATTAATATTAGTTTAATTAGAATTAAAAAAATATCTTTAATAAATTAAGTCTAAATGATTTTTATTGAGTTCGAATTTTAGATTATATAATATTACTTCGAGCCAAATTCGGGCTTCAAATCATAAGTATGGTCAAATTGGAGCTGCGCTTGAGCTTATAAATTTCGAGCCGAGTTTAAGCTCGAGTTCAACAATGCACTATCTCAACTCGACTCATTTGCAATCTTAGTAAGCTCTGGCATTAGAAGAAAATTATGAGCAAGCAACACACATAGTGGGGGATTAAAAAGAAAGAAAGAAAAAACTAGGAAATAAAAGGACAACATATGTGGAAGATGATTTTGGCATTAGCGTTTAAAAAGATATGGAACCATGTGTTGTCATCGATAAATTTGAATATAAAAAGAAGACAATCCTATTTATGGTACCTAAAATAGATATTCTATCAGATTGCATCGACATGTTATTTGTCATCGAGATACAGCTGCAAGTTGTTGTGCTACCTTAAGCTTTAAATAAGATATAAAATAAGTTTGGGGTGGCTTAAACTATCCCATTCAAATATTCTATGAGATCCGAACTTGTATGATATAATACATCCACACATGGGACTCCCATTATTTGACGAATAAAATTTGTACAAGTTGAGCTTGAGATCTCATCTTATTCCAATTTTACAGGAGACCCCATTATTTTATTCATGAAATAATAAAAAAAGAACAGCCTAAGACACTTGAAATACTAAAATGTGCACATAATTGATTAAAAAAATTAAAGAAAAAACCTTTAAATAAAAGCCAAGGTCTATCATCATCTTTGAAGTCATGACCAAGGAAAAAAAAAAAATATATATATATATATATATATCACAATTTATCATTATTTGTCAAGTACAACTGGAGAAGTGATTATTGTCTATTAATTAAGGTAGGGGATAAAGAAAAAAATTAATAATCAAATAGTTAAGACTTAAAATAATATTCCTTTCATCATCACAAAAACAAAATGGAGTGATTAGGTCTTAAGAATATATTCCTTCACGTAAATATCTTTCTCGAATGTTAACTTCGGTTGAATTCAATCTTTTTCGAAATCGCAATTTGAAAGAAAAAGGTTATACTATTGCTTTTATTTATGCAAATAAACACTCATCAAGAGTTAAAAAAATTCATACTCTTAGTTCTTAGACTCAGTTTTTTTTTTACATTTTTTCTAGTCGTTTCGATATCTTATTTTTTTTTTCAATTTTCAAATAGATATTTATCAAAAAACAGATTTATTAGACAAAAAACAGATGTTTTAATTATAAACAAATTAAACAGATTAGATGTAGATAATATACAGTAAAAACATATATAGATTATATACAAATAAGATATATATGAAAATCAGATAATCTAAATAGAAATTGTTTTAGAGAGATTGCCCATCTCGAAAATAGAAATACTTTATAATTTTACAAACCAAATTATCAATTTTTGAATCATTTTAGCTTATGACTAAAGCAAATATAACTAATTATAAAAAGTTTTTACCTCATGAACCCAATGTTTCCTAAAGGAAGTTTAAATAGATATATAGTAATAATTTATGATAGCAACAATGAAATGGGGAAAAAAAATCAATGCATTAATATGCCTGTTTAATAAGATGAAAATTTCTATTATCCCTTTGTTTTTAATGGATGGGTCTTGTTTATTATGTACAATTCAAATTATATATTAATGGTGATTTTATTACTCAAATATATTGATTATTATATTTATTTTAATAATCATATGATTAATTGGATGATTTTAATAACAAGACCTTAAAAGTTTTCTAATATAGGTATAAATGGACTATGCATTTTGTTCTTCTAGATTTGGTTTTTAATTTAAGATGGCTTTTTGGTTGAGGAGAAATTACGCCAATCAATGCCAATGATGTCAAAATAAAGATCCACTATTAAGAATTGGCCGGCTATAACCTTCCCAAGATATGATCGAAGTTTAAAAATGGATGTCTAAACCAACCGGATCCTATGTTGTACGATAAAATGTCTAAAAATATATATATCAAGTTGAAGTTGTATTCTTACAAGAAACCGGGTCAACGAAACTCCTCAACAACAAGAGAACGAAAGAAATCATTATACAATAATTTGTCCACACGTGGACACATAAGAGGAACGTGTCCTATAAATCGATCATTTAATAGTACACTAGGGAAAAATATTTAATAAGTAATATACACGATATGTATCTAATAATATTAGACGATTCTTTTGAACTTTGGAGTAAAAAAAATATTAACTTGATTTTTTTTTCTTCTTATCATATTGTGATTATAAGTGATGATTTATGTCCCTTTCTCTCTCTCTCCTTCCTCACTTTGAATTAAAAACCGTTTTTCCAACTGTTCTTACTCTTTTTTTTTCTGCACATGTAGCTTTTTTAATTGTTACTCTTTTTTTTTTTTTTCAAGTATATACAATGTAAGTGTATCGTATGCTAGTATATATAATGATATACTTTAACATGTGAAAATAATAAAAGAGTAAATAATTGTGAAAGCAATGACCAACCGTATTAAAAGATTTTAATAATTATTCATCACGTATATATATCAATATAATATAATATAATGTGTATTACACATTAAAAAGTTTCTAATGTACGGTCCAGGGCTAAGGCTTCCACACTCCAAGTAGTCCTATCCTAGTCCCACTTCTATAAAAGAGAGGAGCAAAAGACCAAAAGGCGTGTTTCCACTCTACAATAAGCTTTGCTCTATCCTAACTTTCATTTTTCACATTGTTTACAAAATTTCAAGAAAACCCCAGCATTTTCTTTTCTCTGAAGGTGAAGAAACACCAAATGGAAGTACTATCTGCTAGATGGCTATCTGATGAAATGGTACTAATGGGTCCATCATTCCATTATCATCATATATATACATATATATATTTTCCTTTGAAAATGCAAAGTTAAACCCTATAGTTTTGTTTTGTTACTTGTAAATTTTATGCTCTCTTTAGCAGTTGTTCCAAAATTATACTACTTTTTATTTTTAATCTAACACTATTGTTTATTGGGATTTTAATTAGGAAATGGGAGATTACAACTTCATCAACCCATCACATGGAAGTTCCCTAGATGATCATCATCATGGATTCATCTGCACACATGAAATAGCTTCCTCTCTCTTTTCCCCAAACAATAACCATCATCCATCTTACTCATCCCATTCAACACCCCCCAAAAGACTTCAACCACAACATGCAGCGGTTCTAGTTCCTCCATTGAAAGCCCTAAAGCAAGTACTCGTTATGATCACCATGAGAAACCTATGAAACTACAAAAGACCAATAGCTTGTCCTCTGCAACTACTGAACATGTCTTACCAAGTCCTAAACCTTCTTCTTCCACTTCCCAAATCCTCTCCTTCGGCACGACCTCGAGTCAAAGGCCTTTGGATTTGCAACATTTCTATGAGAATCCTTTCGAATCGGATGGTAAAGTTGCCCCAGTAGGGAGCAAGAGGACCTATTCAACAACTAGGACTCCAGCAAGTGCCCAAGATCATATAATTTCAGAGAGGAAGAGGAGGGAGAAGCTTAGCCAGAGATTTATTGCTTTGTCCGCTATTGTCCCCGGGCTTAAGAAGGTGCACATTTATATTAATAATTTAATACCCATTTTAAGTTTAATTCATTAAAATCTTATGAAAGAGTAATGTTTTGGGGAAAGATTGGTTGTGCTACTTTAGTAAGTGTTTATACTTAGATATAACTAGATGACTTATTATAGGATATGCAATTCATCACACCAGATAATTATTCTATGAAAAAATCACTATAGGATTTTGGGATGATTTTCAAAATTTTATAAATTTTGGATTGGATTTTAAAAAACCTTGTAGTATATCAGACAAGTTCTGGATATTCCAAAACCTGTTTGATTGCATTCCCCTTTTATATCTAATTGATAGTTTGAGGTTGTATTGTGATTTTTCATGACTTAAATTATCAATCCGAATTTATAAAGATTTACATGTTGCTGTATGAAAATTATATAGCTGTTTTATCCTGCTATTATTGAATTGTGAAAAAGCAAAATGAATTAAATCATGTCATTATTGGTTTTAACAGATGGACAAAGCATCTGTCCTAGGAGATGCTATCAAGTACCTAAGACAACTTCAAGAACGTGTGCAATTGCTGGAGGAACAAGCAAAGAAGTCAAAGGTAGAATCAGTTGTGTTTGTGAACAAGATTCAACTGTCAGTAGACGATGAAACTTCTTCTTCTGATGAGAACTCCAACGGCGGCCACTCCTCACATAGTGCTTTGCCTGAAATCGAAGCCAGGGTTTCGGATAAGGATGTCCTTATTAGAATCCACTGCGAGAAGAAGAAAGCTTTTACTTCACACATCTTAAGTGAAATAGAGAAGCTTCATCTCTGTGTTATGCATAGCAACGCCTTGCCATTTGGGAATTCAACCATTTATATAACAGTAATGGCTAAGGTAAGGATAGAAACATTTTTCCAACTGCTTCATTAGATCCTCCCAGATCGATTTATTCATAATATTGAAGCGATTGAATAGAACTGCTGTTTTACTTTCTGTGTTTTTTTTATCAAATTTTATATTTCACGACGACCGATGGGTAGGAATTAAATCTAATCCATCTTATTTACATAATAATTTGAATGAATGTTTTAACTTTATAGAACTTTCATGGATCATTAATTGAACTTTTTAATTCATCATCTGTTTATTAAAATGATTATAATAATTGATATAACTATCGATATATTTTTTTAACATGCATGTCATGCGTATGAAGTTTTAATATGAAAGTGGAACAGGTCTTTTAAATTTACGGGATGCATATAAAATTAACTGGAGATCTTACAAATCTACTAGTTTAGAGCCTATTTGAGTAATATTTTATCATAAATTATATTTCTTTTATCGAGGAATATTGTGGAACCGAGTTCTATAAGGTTTTAATAAAGCCGTCTCTTTTCCAATTGAGGTGTTCGATTAAAAAAATTATATACAATGTTTAAGACTAGAAATCAAATAATAAAAACAAGATAACAACACGTTATACATGGTAGGACTAGGATATGGAATATCTTTTTAAGATTCTTTTAATTAAAAAGTTACTTTATGTAGAGCTCGTGCCTCGTATGAATTATTATTATTAATATAAGCTGACAATTACTATTATGCTTCAAATTTGGTGCAGATGGACGAAGGGTTTGATATGACAGTG
The DNA here is from genome assembly GCA_024138025.1 of Combretum micranthum. Taxonomy (NCBI): domain Eukaryota; kingdom Viridiplantae; phylum Streptophyta; class Magnoliopsida; order Myrtales; family Combretaceae; genus Combretum; species Combretum micranthum. The sequence goes on from JAMXBD010001341.1 coordinate 107,725, forward strand.
AAGGACTTGGTGAAGGAACTTCGAGTGGCTTTACTGAAGTTCATTTGATAAAAAAAATCAAACAACCCACGATCCCATAGACCCTCTTATTTTCTTCTTTGTAATTTTCGTTCTTTTAATTTCTATTAATTTATCTTTCAAGATAGTATAAATCTATTTATACAAGATAAATCGATAGAAATTGAACGAAATAATTAAGATCCACAACCTGCTTTTTCTGAGATCCATTTCGTTTCTCATTGTTTCAAAAATCATGTTTATTGATCCTTTTTTAAGACCAATACAATGCAGAATATGTCTCCCAAGCTACAAGATTTTTCCTCTTTTAAAACTGATTTCTTGTCTTTTTGCGTGGTAAATTTACTTTACCACGTTGTATGGCCCCAATTTACAACTATGGTGAAAGCACTCCTAGCGATTGAAGTCATCAAGCATTGGTCTTTTCGCTTTTTGATGGAAATGGGTGTTTTGGCTGCAAGGGGGAGTGTCTATTTGGTTGTACGAGAGTATGTTGATATTTATTAATAGTTTTATGTAATATCATGTTGTATGCAAATGCATGTGGTACTTCTTTCAGTTTTGCAAATAAAACATAAGTTTCAAAATAATGGAGCAATTATTCAATTTAGATACAACTTTATTGGTTTGTCCATTTCATTTGTAGCCTTGCAATCCTTTGTTGGATGCATTCATGTTACACCCCTCTAGATGGTCTACCATTCACATACATAAAGTCACTACTATCACTAGGCATCTCTTAGATTATTATCTATTTATAGTATTCAATCTATTTTTAATATTAAAAAAGGAATGTACTTTAAGAATACGTTCAATTTGCTTTATATAGAGTTATGTCAAAAATATAATTCAATTTGTTAACATTGTGGGGCTATTTTTTATGTTATTAATGACTCAAACCAATTTGTGAAGATATCTATACGTATGTTATACATTGTAATTGAATAAAAAGGAAGAAGATTTCTACAAGTTGTAAAAACATAAATTTGAATAAAAAGAAAGGAAAAATAAAATAAAATAAATGAGGGATGAAGAGATAAAGAAGGAATTAATTTTGTTCATTGGGTTTTAAAATTTCATATGTCACAATTTTGAAAGAGAACTTAAAACCATAGACATGTAAAGATCCTCATACATATGATATTGTATATTTGACACTTTTGCATAAGGTTTCTTCACTATAACGATCTTGTAACTAAGTGGTAAGAATTCTTGTTTTCTAATGGAATAATTGGGAACTTCTATGAACTGATCGATAGGACCATTTAGTTAATTATCTGATCATTATAATAAATATAACAACTCACATATCAAGTATTTCAGTGGTGCGATTATAATTGAATGTGCATTTGGATTGTTTAATAACTAATGTCATCTTTCTTATTAAAAATCCGAAAAACTATTGAGTTATGCAATTTCACTACATAAGATTCATGAATTTGGTAAAATAAAAAAAAAGCAATTGGACAAGAGGATTACAAAATATAAATCCCATTATGTTAGTCTTTCTTCTCAAAATATCCTACTGAAATCATTTGCCCAAAACTTAAAATGAAAGAAAAAATAAAAATGGTAAAGCATATAAAATTATTAGAGTTAAGATAAAGAAAGACACGGTGGATTGGATTGAAATATCTTACTTATTCCAGTTTTATTTATTTCCACTTATTAGATGATCATTAAATAAGTAGTTAGTCTTTAGTTTATTAGTTATTGTTAATCCGTTGGTGACAAATACAAATACCCGAACAGAGCTTGTAAGCAGTGAACTCTGATAACTTTTACAATCGAGTGTCAATTTTTATTCTCATCCTTATGTTTTTGTTTATGGGTATGTTTAAATTGTTTAATTTTCATCTGTATTTTATCCGTATATGATCTGCATATGCATATATTTTATTTATATAATTTGTTTGATTTATTTATAAGTAAAAATGTCTATTTATCTATATCTATTTTTTAATAAATAATTTATTTAAAAATAATAAAACTAAGATAATAAAACGACTAAAATAAGATTAACCAAATGAATCTTAAGTAGGGTAATAATCTTCTTATGGGGTATAAGAGCAACAAGCTTCCACATAACAATTTGTATGATATGTTTGTAAACGATTGAATGTTCAATTGGCTTCAAAAAGCGGACGTTCAACCTGAAGCTAATTGGATTTTAATTGAAGATCAAATTTAACATTATGCTTTTGCATGTTTCGGGATCCAGTGACCGAGGAGTGGTGGTAAGAAATATTGCGTTTAATGGCATTGAGTTTTTAGCATAGAATGCTGTCAATCGAGATGCGGAACGGGGCTAAATTATTATAGTTGAGGTTTATAGAAGTTACCATTTAGAGGTCCAATGTAATTCTCCTAATTTAGTTTAGGGTAAGATATAAAATATAAAAAATATATATTTTAGTACTTTTACGACTTGAATTTTAATTTTCAATAAATATATTTTTCTATATTTTGATATTTTTACAAATAAGCGAACTGAATTTTATTTTTAATAAATATATAACCTAAGTTTTATTTTTAACAAATACATAAATTTTGTTTCAATATTTTTGCAAACAAGTGACCTAAGTTTTAATTTTCAACAAATATATTAACTGTGTTTTGGTACTTTTACTAACAAGTGTGATATGGATTTTATTTTTAATAAATACATAACATGTGTTTTGTTATTTTTATAAACAAATGATCTAAGTTTTGATTTTCGATTAACACATACATGATAGTGTATTTAAGATGAAAAAAAAAGGAGTTGTTTTGCACTGTACAGAAACCTAAGCCTTAATCCAATGAGTATAATGTATTTAAGGACATATGCAATTACTTTATTTTGAGAAAGAGGCCACGACAAGAAGAGTTTGCATTTTAATTATGTTTAGAACTATAATAATTGATCAAAACTGCATTTTTTAGTTATACAAATATAATATATTAGCATGGTTGTGGTGCTGTATATATTGTATTATATTTATCATATTGATAAGTTGAATGTTAAATGGGAATATTTAATTGTTATCAATTTTGTGGTGTTTTGTAAACAAGTAGAAAAACTATGAAAAATAGTTAAGAAATATAAAAAATAGAATATCTGTTTAAAATGTGTCTTATAATTTCATCGCATGACATGCATGGAAAATGAAATATCAAATGTTACAATAATAATTATGTAATTATCTTTATGTAATTGATCATATTCGGAAAATACTATGATGCTATCATAATTTTTTAAATGGACCGGTCCAATTGATTATTTACGGCTTAAATTCATACTTAATCATAATATCATCACTTAAATACTTAATTTATTAGTTATTATTTGATTGACCGGAGGATTTTATTGACATGACCATAAAAATTGTTGTGGTACTTGTTCCCGATGGTTTGATAACCAGACAAATTTCCTTTTTAAATGTTTGTCTCATAGTTGAACCAAAGTACAATCAACTTCCTTGAAATTTCCTAATCTTAATAATATGTAACAAAATGAAAACTAAAATGGGTCCAATTTAAAACATTGCCAAGTGATATCACAGAGTCTATATTAGTTAATACTTCCTAACGCGTCGTATGGTAACTATCATAACCATATTCTTAGGATCAACAAGTTCAAACTTGCAAGTATCACCAACTTCCAAAGAGTTCTCCCTCACAAAATTAGTCCATCCTGCGGTTATCTTGCACTTCTTGATATCCACATAGTAGAGGGCCTTGACGCTCCACATCCTATCCCCAACTTTAAGGTGCACGGTCTTTTCCATGCTCGATCCTAAGAACATCTTTGATGCAACTCTAAGAGGTACTGCCTGCATAAAATTGTTATCACACACATAATAATAATATTGTCTTTTTTGCTTCACATTAAATGTAAAAGTGGTCGTGGAAAAATTATTAGACATTCAAAACCTTAAAAAGTAAGAGGATTTCAAATCCTAATCTTGTTTCTGAGATACTTGAACAAGAATAATTGCATTTGGATTTCGTACCAGGCTCGAACTCCATAATATGGTTTTGGTCATGGTGCTTTGGAAAGAGGGAAACAACTTTTGCATGCCATATTGACCCCTTTTTCTTTTTCCTGCGCCAATAATGATGTATGTACATGTTACCTTAGGAGAATTAACCAGTAAAATTATTATTTCGTTGTTTTCTTGTTAGATTGATATTAGTTTGGTATCTATTTCAATAATCGAGATTAGAAACTTGGAAATCTATCTGTGCTTATGCATGGTATATACAATAGTCTATCATAACACATAATATTGAAACGATATGCGTAAATATATCTAATTTGCATCTATATTTTATTTATATTTAACATATTTATTTTTTAATAAGAACTATCAACTATTTTTCATCTATATTTATTTCTTGGTAAATAATTTATTAGAAAAAAATTTGAAAAATGTGTCCGTATGTAATTTGTCAACAAACAAACAAAACATTTAATTTATACACATACATACTTCTTGGAAAACTAATGGGTCTAAGGAAATAGGGTGTTTGTATAACACATATTGACAAGAACTTTTCTTCAATTACCTGTGTAAGAAATGCCATGCCCACTTCCACTACCTGGTTTTACAATATTAAGCAAAAAAAATTAATTAACATTAAGAAACCAAAGGAATTTTTTGAAAGGAAATTTTTTATACTAACCGTGTCCATGGCTATGAAGAGCTGGAGAGGCTTGAGCGGTGGCTCTTAAAATTGTAACTTCAAAGGTTAACATGGGGACAGATTGGACTAGCTCAAAAACACAAACATCACCCTCTATAAGGTTGTTATCCTTAGTAAATGCCTTCCACCCAGAGGTAACCTTACAATCTGTTCTGTTATTAACTACTGCACAATTATACTTTGCAATCCAGTAACTACTTCTCCCAGCCGACGAGATATAAAGTTTCAGGACATTATAGTCGTTCTTAACCATATGTTCCATGAAAAATTTCCTCGGCACATTCTAGAATACACAAAAACAGAGAAAGAGTATTAGTACCATTATGGGGGAGTTTGTATAAATATAAAAGGGATTAATGTCATAAATGATACTTGAATTTTGATAAAATATGTAATTAGGTATCTGAACTTTAAAATTAATCAATTTAGTACTTGAACTTTGGTATTAATCAATTTAGGGCTTGTTTGGATGGTATGTTTTTCATCTGTATTTGTATCTGTATCGAAACAATATGTGTAAATATATCTGATTTGCATCTATATTTTATTTATATTTGGTCTTCTAATGAGTACTGTCAATTTTTTTTTATTTGTATCTATTTCTTCATAAATAATTGGTTAGAAAAAAGTTTAAAAAAGTATCTGTATTTGTTCAGAAAAGCTAGTCAAACGGACCCTTAGTACCTAAAAAACTTTTTTATGCACCCCAACAATACTTCGGTCAAGTTCTTTTAGTATTAAATTAATCAATTTTAAATTTTTTTAGATACTTAATTGATTAATTTTAAATTTCAGATACTAAATTAATCAATTTTAAAGTTCAAATATCTAATTGTATATTTTACTAAAGTTCATGCCCTAGTCTTAATATTATCCCTACATAAAACGGGTTACTTGTCAGAATTCAGTATTATATTATTACTTTCTTGGTTTTTCCATTTTGGTGGCTATGTTAGACCACCTTTTAAACAATTACCACTCATCTTAATTTCCACGAAAATTGTTGTTAACAGAAAAACACACACACATATATATATTTATCTATGAAAACTTACATACATATAATATACTATATATTGTGTCTGTGCATATGCATTCTCTCTTGTTAATGAGGTTTAGATAGGCTTACCAAGATGAAACGATGGATATAAGAAGGCTGCATAACAAGAGAGAAATATGGATATTTAGATGCGAAACAATTAGCCCTTTGAAGTGCTATTTCCTTCTCTGCTTGTGCTATCCGTGGGCCGTAATGTCTCTTCAAAGGTCCACAACCTTCAAGGGGGGAAAAGACAATAAAAAAAACCCAAGAATTAGAGCTAGATATACATACACACACACACACACATATATATAATATATATATATAACCACTAAACTCTCAAATGTATAGAACGAAAATGTGTAAACTAATACATGATTTTCAAAACACATTTCTATATACGTATATATATAAAATAAAGAGAATCAATGGAGATGACTAAAAGAATTATTGTGCTAATTCTGTTTTATTTTCTTTATCTCAAGACTTGGATATATTTTGTAATTTTAAGGAGACACGGCCTCTTTAATAAATAATGACATTCTTACCTGAGTAATTAGTATCAACATCTGGCCTTCCATATTCCCCATCTCCACTTCCACCAGCTAGTTCAATTTTAAATCAACAAAGAAGTAATCAATTTAAAATCATATAACATCGTACTTTTAGAAACATCGATCGTACACTAATTGATATCATAGTTAAGGTTTTATAATCAGACATAGAAAGAGAAGACTAACCATTTGTAGTATCAAAAGTTGGATCTTTAGTGCCTCTAAAAATGGTAACACGAAACACAACCAGACCAGAATTAAGTAACTCGAAAACACAAACATCTCCTAACTTTAAGTCATTGTCCTTGACAAATTCTTTCCAACCAGATGTAATTTTACAATCTTGCTTGTTATTGTACAGCGTCCGGAGGTACTTGGTGGTCCAGCTTCCACTTCCATCAGAGAGACAAAGTTTCCCAACATCACTACTACTACTATTCCCAGCATTTTTCAGTGTTCCATGAAAAATCCTTTTGGTATATTCTGGACATAAAAAGCCACGCACATAGTAATTTAGTCAGCTTATATATGTGGCGATGCCAAGATCAAAAGAGCATGTGCATGACTAAGAAAATGAAAATTGCGTGCTCACCAAAATAGGACGATAAATGTAAGAAGGTTGCATGACAACTGAGAAATAAGGATTGCTTGATTTAAAAGAACTTGCCCTTTTAAGTGCTCTAGCCCTTTCTGCTTGTTTGAGTCGCGGATTTTGATTTCGACCTCCTTCATAAATAAACATAACATGGTAGGAAATTTAATAAAAATAAATCTAGCTATAACATTTATGTGTAATAAACATAATTGTCAAAAATGCGATTTTATTACTTAGAATCATGTAAAATCAGTAAAATCGTAAACTAATGCAATTGTATAACTAAGTTCGCAGTTCTATGTAAAGTTTGTACCTAGACCGTTATTTTTTGCTAGTGGGTTGGAATGTACAAATTCGTGTGGAAATTGTGCCTTGCTTATATGTTCAGATGGAAGATCCTCTTCCATATGGATGTTTTCTTCTTCTTCATTTGTGTTGAACAATTTGATAGGATAAACAATTTCTGTAGCAGTCCCATCAAAGATGAGGACATGAAATAAAAAACGCTTCATCTTCTTCTTATACTTGAAAACTAAAATGTAGTTCTTCTTGATTCCGTAGAAATCCACAAATTCTTGCCATCCTTTGCACAAGTAAAGGCGGTCATCAATAGTCTGAGTTTCCACTTCCCACATATCACCGCCAGGAACTTTCAAAGTGACCGTCTGGTGCTGCTTTGACATAAATTCTCTGCAATATAATCCAACAAATCTGCTTGGTATCCTCTGCCAAAACACGTCAGAAAAATGGAAAATCTCGTTTAATTTCAGCTCATAACCTTGAAGAAATAAGCATATTATCAAGATTGGAGAATGTAAAATAGATATATAAAAAAACAACTTTTATATAGGGGTCGATCATTTGGAATAAATTTAGCAGACTAACCAGTTTTTCACTTTGAATGGTCTCTTGAAAAATCATCTTCAAGAAATGGGGAGACTTGGATTCAATGGAAATCTTAGCTTCCATTCTTGCTCTTTCTATGCTTGTGATTGTTGTCCAAAGCCCTAATAGATATGAACTTTATTTGTACTTTCTCTTTGAATGGTCAATGCTGGTTTCCGAACATGGAAAAGTTGTGAGTTCTTTGTGTGTGTGTGTTTGTACTTTTTGGTACTTTAGATCTTATAGCTAATAACTAGCAAACATGGAAAAGTTCCACTAAGCTCTAACGAGTAAAACTAAACTGACAATCCCATATCGTCTGAAAAGAGAAATTTCAGACAATAAGAAAGTTATGTGTACTTTTAATTGACACTTCCTTTCTCTTATGGGCAAAAAGGAAATTGGACCCCTTCTCTATCCGCCGTTCTGAAGTTTGAGTAAATAACTTGTTGAGACAACTTTCATTAATGTTTTTTTTCCTAAGTCAAAGATCTTTTGTTATATGTAATGATATTTTTATTATAAAGTAGCGATGGTCCTTATTTTCTGGATAAGTATTAAGTAGTAACTAGTAAGGTATGGCATGATGTACTAGTTGTCTTATACATATAAAAGCTGATATGTTTGATCTAGTTCAAGCAGAAAAAATATTAGTATTTTCTTCTATGCTGTTTCATTTTTTCCTATGAGCTTCTCTTTACTACCAAATGGTATCAGAGCTATCTTCTTAAAGGAGCTATGGAAGAAGAAAGCTGAAGTTAAAATTGTAACGTTGAAGATGTCTACAAACAACTTCTTAACAGGTGTCACGCCCCAAAGGTACTCTAAACACGACAGTCTGCCACACTCAATATTAAAACTTAAGTATGGCAACCTTAATCATCTCATAAGCTTCGATACTGAGTGTAAGATGTACACTCACAATCATAGGATCAACTTTGAAACAAGTTATTTAAGAAGACATTCATATAGCAATTTACGAATAGAAATCATGATATAATATCCGAAATATGGAAATATAATGGTCTTACAAATATCAAAAGAGCATTCCCCTATCAAAAGATATAGTCTATCAAAGTCTATTTTAAAATAATTACATAGAGATTTACTTAGAAGTCTAAGTTTACATCTAGTATGTGACTTCTTTAAAAAACTCCTTAGACCAAGAAGGTATTACCTGTGAGAAATAACCTTGGGGCTTCAACCATGGATAAGGAAGCTGCAAAAGGTATCTATAAAAGGGGAAAGCTTCTTACTTGAAATTAATTCCACAAGTAAAGTACTCAGCAATTAATATTCAATCAATTTATTAAATCAAACATATGAGATGCAATCAATCACATGAGCAAGTAATACATACGATTTTTCGGGAATCATATGTTTGAATGGATTTACCTCTCCATTTGGTGGTTAGGTATTCCAAGCAATAAGACCATAGTTCGCAAATGATGTTTTTGTAGTTTTTATACAGATTCCTACTAACCACTAAATTATAGTTAATTCAGGTGCCTACTCACCATTTAATTATGGGCAATGAAAATCATAGAATATATTTTCAAATCCTCAATCTTATTACTATGCCCTTATCTCACCAAAGGTATAGTAATGAATATGATGTGACTCACTACGTGTCATGCATGGATCATTTTATTTAAGTCATGATGGCATAATATTAGACATTTTATAAGTGATCATAGAATTTGCAGACAAATCATTCCTAAACTAAATCATACAAAGATTAGTTAACAATTCCTGCCTCAATATACTTATCATAATTTCAATCATATAAGTAAAGCACATGCGTTTTCATATTTTTATTTTTGCCTAAAGTCTAGTGTTGCTAAACTACAAGTAAAAACATAAGTACAAATATGCGAGAATTTAAACTCACTCAGCCATAGTAGCACAAGCTTTTTAGTCGAAGTAATCCTTTGGGTAAGGTCGTTCGGACTTTACGTCACCTATACAAAAGAAATACCCTGAAATGAGTATTTCTTGGAAGTCCTACTTAAACTTATAACTCTAATTTACTAAGTTCATCAAAATTCGTATATAGTGAAATTCCAACTTAAAATAGCCATAACTTGCTTATTTTAATTTAGAGTTTCGCATATTATATACCATTTTCTACCTACTCAAAAGGATCTATCCATTTCTAAGGTTATTTTCTACATAAAAGGTCATTTGGGTCTTTAAAAGACATGGTACAAAATCAAAACGAAAATTCCAACCTTTAAAACATGATTTTTCTAACTTTGTATCGATCGAAAATTTCATAGAAAATATATAGATATATATACAGTTAAAAATATTCTTTTAATATATATGCAACTCATAATAAACACATGATTCTAATGAATGTTATCTCAAACAATGGTTTCTCATAAAACAATCTTGTTTTGGTAGTTGAAAAGGTGAAGTTTGACAATATTATGTTAAGTTGTTTGAAAATAAAACTAAGAATTTTTAATTCATTAAATATGTGGTATAATTTATTTTCTTATCTTCTTAAAAGATAACTTTTAATTCAAAAACTTTAGTCTTCCTAAGTTATCCTCAAATTTTATTTTCTAAGCATACTTTACTTGGTGAGTTGATTCTTGACTCACTTTGGAAAATTTGAGTTGATCTTTGTCCTTATTAAAATTGTTGGTATGAAATTTTATAATAATTTTTTTAAAGAAAATTCCATATAAGAAAGTATTATTAACCTTAAGGTCTTTTAATGGTTGTTTGAAAACAAAATAAGGAGTTTCCTTAGTTGTTTTTGCAAAAGCTTTGCATATTATCAACACTTAGAATTCATGGTGATTTTTGGTAAAAAAAAGTTTTGTAAAGTATTTAGTTGAAATAAAATTCTAATTCTTAACGAAACTTGTTCCTAAGTGATAAAACTATATTTTTAAAGTAAGTTGGGTTTATTTTCTTTTACTTAGGAAATAGTTTTTTTTTATTATTGTTATTAAGACAACTATCAACATGATCATGCATGAAGTATAAGTATGTTGTTAGTAATATGACAAAAATAATAATAATAACAAGATATAAAATATAAGAATAAGCAAGAAATAATTATCAAGTATTGGAAGTCTTAGCTTGATTTCAAGGCTTCCGGACTTAGTCATGGACAAGTCCAAAGAAAGAAAAAGAAATAAAAAAAAAATCGTTTTGACTTGATGAGGACAAGCCTAATACTAGGAAAACTAGTCTTAATATTAAAGCATGAAAAAAATAATAAATTGCAAGCATAAATAAATAAATAACGATTCTGTCAGTGAGCTTATATGCTCTAAGAAATATATATAGATACATAGATATAGATAATATGTTACAGAAGTTAAGTTAAGACAATAATAATAACATGTACATATAACAAAACAACAAAATAGCAAAACAATATAATATGAAATTTATTCATGAACAAGAACAAAACATGAATATAGTGTTGCTTCTATAACATTTGAATGTTTAAGAAACATATACCATAGTCATGTTAACTTATATGACATGGTAGAAAGATATAGGTAAGAAATTTACCTAAAGTAGAAATTTGGTTGGTAGATTAAGAGAGGTTTTGTATCATATGTGTGTAGAAAAATGAAGGAAAATGGATAGTAAAAAAAAGTGAAAAGAGGATTTTGGGAGAGAGGATTTGTGGAGTGAATTTTTTTAGAGAGTTTTGTTAAGGTAAATGAATGTGTGAAAGAAATGAAAGGAGATGGGATGTTTATAGAGTTTTGAGGAGGGAAATTGTGTGATTAAAACAAATTGGAAAAGAAAATAAAATGCATGTGTATGAGAGAGAGAAGGGGGTTTGGCGTGATGTAGGGGAGGAGATAGATGGAGTGTTTTGATTTGTTTTGTATTTTTGTTAATTAAAAGTAATAAGTTATAAGGTTTAATGTGAATGAAGATGTATAAGAAATGACCACAATTTTAGGTATTCACTTAATCTTGTTAGGTCTAGGTGCTTTTCTTCTAGTATTCAAGGCGCTCTTTTTTGGAGGTGTATATGATACTTGGGCTCCAGGAGGGGGAGATGTAATCGAACTTTAGCTCTAGCTAGTCATGACCAAGAAACCACCGGTTTTGCTTGGTGGGCCGGAAATGCACAAGTAAAAGTTCTGTCTTGGTCCGAGTGGGGATAGCATTTCTCTTCTACATGTCCATGGATGTATAAGAAATGTAAAAAGTAGAGAATATGTATGTAGAGTGTAAGAATAGGTGTAGAAAAAATAGAAATAGATGAATAGTAGTAAATAGTGTAGAATAATATTATGAATAGTAGATAAGACAATTTAATACCAGTAGTAAAGAAAATACGCGTAATTAAACTATATATGATATTTTTACATACCAAAAAATTATAAAACTAATATTTTTGAAATCTTTATATTTTTACGAGTTTATTGGTATAATCAAAATATTTTTGTCATCAGGTGCACTAGGCACGATTTTCGAAAACTGATACCGTTCGGATCTGAAGGACACTAAAAATTATCGAATATGATATTTTCAAGCTTCTTTATATTATTACGAACTATTTTCCATAATTATTTCGATTTCATTGTTTAGGGGTTAAGAGTGCGGGATTGTCGGATCTAAATCTACTAGGGTTTGATATAGATTTGTTAATTTTAGGGTTTTCAGTTGACTTTCGGTTTAAGGTTTAAGCATAAACCATATCATAAAATTTAAGGGATTACAACAAGTCCTCAATTTTCTAAGGATAATTATCATATATGGGCTTCCAAAATGAGGACTTACTTTATGGCTTTAAATCGATAGGAAGTTATAGAAGATGATGCAGATCCTGAGCCACTAGGAGAGGAATCAACTTTGTCTCAACTTAAAAGTTATGAAAAGAAGAAAGCAAGGAAACCAAGGGTATTTGAAATATTTTACTGGGATTATAGCATGCAAGACACTAAAAGAAGTAAAGGAAAAATTGAGAGAGCAATTTGAAGGTAGTGATAAAGCGAAATCCGTTAAACTCCTTACACTCAAAAGGGAGTATGAAAGGTTAAAGATGAAGAAAGGGGAGTTAGTTAAATAGTATTCATCAAAGCTTATGGATATTATCAATAAGATCAGATTGACAGAAGAGGATTTTCAAGATGCCAAAGTGATTGAGAAGATCTTGATCAGTCTCCTTGCAAGGTTTTAATCAAAAGTGTCTACAATAGAAGAATCATATGATTTGAAAGCTTTGTTAGTTTCATAGCTTATCAGTAAGCTTTAAGCTCATGAACAAAGGACTCTCATTTGTGATAATGAAGCTGTTGAAGGAGCTTTCCAAGCCAAGCACAAAGGTAAGCAAAGCAAGAAGGATGGTAAGAAACTAGTAATGGAAAATTTTAATAAAGGAAAAAATGTCTAGGATATGATGGAGCAAAGAAAAAGGAAAAATTTCCTACCTATAGTCATTGCTAAAGAACCAACCATAAGGAGGAGGATTGCTAGTTCAGGGAAAACCACCGATTTAGTGCAGGTTTTGCCAAAAGGATAAGCCATATATAGAGAAATTGCAGGCAAAAGCAAATACAAGTCCAAGAAAAGCCAGCAAAAGCAACTAATTTTACTATAGAAGAGAAGGAACCAAAAGCAAGCTTGTTTATGGCTATACAGGAGGCTTATGAAGTTGCTTAATACACTTAGTTTATAGATAGTGGTTGCACAAGGCATATGGCAAAAGATGAAGCGTTGTTTAGTAATTTGGACAAGACTACCGAGATCAAAATGAAGCGTAGGAATGAGCAAATGGTGGAGTCTCATGGAAAAGGATGGGTGATGGTTCAAACAAAACAAGGTACTAAAGTTATTCATGAAATTCTTTATGTACCTTCTCTTGTTCAAAATTCAATAAGTGCAGCTCAGACATTGAAAAATGGTTATTCACTGTCATTTTGAAATATGTCATGCTTTATTTATGATTGTGAAAATGTGTTGTTGCAAAATTACCATTGGTTGATAAATGCTTTCCCTTGAGGTGGATATGTGTTGGTGAAAGAGTTAATTTTGCTAAAAAAGATGAGTCAAGGTTGTGGCATTGTAGATATGGTCATTGTAATTATAATGCTTTGATTCAATTGTGGAAGCAAGATTTGTGAGATTTATTCCTAAAGTAAAGCGATCCGAAAATGTTTGTAGCTCATGTCAAATGGGGAAGCAGCATAGGGAAACATTTCCAGCACATTCCACATTAAGAGGAAGTGAAAAGCTTTAATTAGTTCATAATGATGTTTATGGACCAATGCAAATAAAGTTTGTGAACAAAAACAAGTATTTTGTGCTTTTTGTTGATGACATGACAAGGATGACTTTAATTTATTTCATAAGAACTAAATCACATGTCTTTGAAGTATTTAGGAGGTTTAAGAAGCTAGCTAAGATGCAAAGTAGGTGAAAGCTTAAGGTTTTAAGAACCGATAATGGGATAAGTACAATTCTAATGAGGTCAAAAGGTTTTTATGAAGATGTGGTATTCATCATCAGCTCACCAATGCATATACCCCTGAGCAATATAGTTGAGAGAAAGAACAAGGTAGTGTTGGAAATGGTTAAAGTTATGTTAGATGGAAAGAACATGCTAAATCAATTATGGGCAGAGGCCACACATACTAGTGTTTACTTGATGAATAGGTTACTGTAGTTGAAGGGAAAACACCAATAGAAAAGCTTGGAGTCAAGTGAAGCCATCTATCGAGCACATGAGAGTATTTTCTTCTTATTGTTATGTTCATTTTCTAGCTACTAAAAGAACCAAATTGGATAAAAAACCAGAAGTGGGGATTTTCTTATGGTGAGCTTCAATGACAAAAGGTTATAGGATTTATAACGTGAAAGAGAAGAAAGCAATGATTAGCAAGGACGTTTTTGTGGATGAGAAGTCATTTTGGAATTGGGATTCCAACAAGGTTAAGTAGCAAAATGATGTAATTGTAGTTGATAATTCAATCGCAAATTCAAGAAGATATCTTCTTGCTTCTTCAAATAGTAGCAAAGTTGAACTGGATGTTGATGATGATGAACTAGTGTAACCAAGAGCAAGAACCCTAGCTAAAATTTATGAAAGGTGCAATGCGGAGATAGAAGAGCTTGAAGTTTTGAGGAAGCTTTCAAAGATGTTGGATAGGTTAACACGATGAATGAAGATAAAGATGATTTAGAAGAATAAATGTGGGTTAGTCCCTATACTAGAATAGAAATGTGTTGAGGCTCAAATGGTTTATAAATAAGTTAAATTCAAATGGGTCTCTCAATAAGTTGAGGCCAAGATTGGTAGTTAAGGGGTATGCTTAGCAACCAGGAACTGATTATAATGAAGTCTTTGCACTAGTGGCCATACATGATACAATCAAATTTTTATTAGCTCTTTCTGCTCAAGATTTATCATTTGGACGTAAAATCAACATTTCTCAATGGGGAGTTGAAGGAGGAGATTTATGTTGAACAACCCCAAGGTTACAAAGTTTTAAGCGGAGATGATTTGGTGTATAAATTGCAAAAAGCTTGTATGCCTTAAACAATCTCCAAGGGCTAAGCATAGCAAGGTTAATGCTTATTTATTAATTGTAGTTCAGAGGAGTAAATAGAAGCTACATTATATATAAGAAGGAGGAGAGTGAAAAATCTGATAATTTCATTATATGTTGATGATCTCTATTATAAGAAATGATGAAGACATGATTATGGAGTTCAAAAAGAAAATGCAAGAAATGTTTGAGATGTCTGATTTGGGAGAAAAAATTATTTTTTAGGATGGAGATCACACAATTGTGGGATGGTACTTTTGTATCTCATATAAATATGCTTTGAATCTTCTCAAAAGGTTCTAAAATGGATGATGCACATCAAATGGCTGCTCCTCTTGTGCATAATGAAAAAATTTCTAAAGAGAATACTAGTGACAAGGTAAATTTGTAGCTTATAGAAGTTTGATTGGAGTCTTTTGTATTTGACAAAGACTAGACCAGATTTAATGCATGTAGTAAGTGTCTTGTCTAGATATATGCCCTCACACAAGGCAAACTTATTTTGATGTTGCAAAAAGATTGCTAAGATATGTTAAAGGTATAACAAATTATGGTTTATGGTTAAAACCAATTGAGAATGGGTGTTTTAATGGGGTATTTAGAGAGTAGCTGGCCAAGTATATAGATGACTATAAAAAAATGAGTCAACCAAATTTAATAAACGTGGCACACATTAATTAAATGTAAACAAAAAATTTTTGGTCACTTTTCTTACACGCAGACTATAGACATTAGATAAGTGACATTAAAAATTAAAATGTCACCAATATAAATTCAAGCATCAAATAGACTTTATTGGGCTACTTTTAAACATAATGTACTATTATGTATTGGTCACACTTATGTGTGGCTACATATAGTTAATTCTTATCTTGCAAACATTTAGGGAGGGAAATTTATGATTAGCGACCTTTACAATGAGTAATACTTTTATTAGCGGCGTATACATGTAGGTAAGTTACTAAATCGATGATGTTTAGATGTAGTTTTGCACATGTTGAATAAACCTTTGTATATAGTCATTCGACCAAAGTAAATATTTATAAATGTGACAACTCTCTATTTCTTGTAATTTAAATGTGGTTATTCTAACACATTAGTGATGTCTACATGTAGGTATTTAATTAAGATAATAATTTTTAAATTAGCTATTAAATTAAATAAGCTATGTTTACAGTAGTTGTTCTTATTGAGAAGTGATACATTAATATTTAATTTGATTTGATTTGCCAATATATACCTATTTATTATATATTATATGCACAATTAGTAAAATAAACCTACTTGATCACAATATAATTCAAACTGCTATTCTCGCGTACATAAAATTTATTTATGAATAGATTCACTAATACATTTTAAAGCATACAATGCGCTTGAATATAATAAGTCCAATAACACAAAAATTACTTAAAGATCACTAAGACTATCGTTACAATAAAGGGAAAAAAACACAGAACAATATTGTTTAGTGTCCTTAGAAGAAACATAAGCACAAGCTCCAAATTATATTAAAATGAGCATGTGTACACACTTCATCACAATTGACCTCATTTACGTCAATTGGTTTAGCAAAAAAAAAAAAAAGACTTTAATTTCTTCTCACTATTGTCATCGTCATCATCGTGAGATAATTTAGTAAAGGATCTTGTGCACTTAGAGGATGATCTCCTTCATTTGGATTTGCTACCACATAATAGAGTAGAAAGCTTGATACTCTAGCTAATGAAAATAATTGTCCTACAAACATAGATTTGTTGTAAAAAACAAATAACCTTAATTCCAGTGAAATGATGTAAAATCGGTTGAGTTTTTTCCTTCGAAAGAAAACCAAATGGTGTTGTTTGCTTCTTCTTTCATAAGTAACCAAATAAAACATGATAGCATGAATATACATATGATTTTGTCTTGCCAATATTACTTGTTAGATAAACTACAAACAATTTTATTATAAATACAAAGCTACTGTTTATTATTATAAGCGAAAGTTTTAAATTAGTTGGAGTCGTTTGATAAAATATTTAACAATAAAAAGCCAATCCCCCAAAACCCATCATGAGGAAGAACCGATTTCAATATCCTACAAAGAAGTTGGAGGGAACAAGAAAAAAAAAGTGAAGAATTGAAGATAAAAAGCATATTTAACATTACTCCTTTTGATACATTTTCTTTTTGTAATAAACAACACTTGAACAATGAAATAAACCAAAGACAAGAGAAGATTCCTTCCCCATTTTCCTTCCCTCTACATGTTCTGTTTTTTAATGAATAAGAGTATTTTAAGGTCATATGAATTAAAGCCAAAGGGCAATAGCTTCCATAGACAAAGCTTTTTTCATGTTCGCTATCAAAGGATGCAAAGTATAAAAATCAACAACCAAGCTTTAGTCCTCAACAAATATCCACCCATTCTCTAGAAATTACACAGTTCCATCCTACAAGCAAAAAAATGAAGCATTTTCTAGAAATATAATTTTAGGAGGCTAAACTAACTGATGCCAACTTCCCCACCATGTTACCTCCTTAAATTGTACCAATTCCACAAGATAATACATGCAATCTCGGTTGCAAGTAATAAAAACAATGTCAAGGCATCTTTAAAGTAACTACACTACAAGAGCAACCCATTTGCACATTGTTTCTAACATATTACAAGGGGGGCAATGAGCCCATAAACTATCTATTCATTTCCCTATTTTAGTGAATACAATTATAGGTCATGGTTAGAAAATTAGTTACTTTTTATTCTTTTGTATCCACTAGGAATTTCCATGGCCATGTAAGGTATATAGACCTAATTTCAAAAGGATAATGGAATGAATGAGCATGAGTCTAACTTCAATAACTTTATTTTCTAATGTACCATAAGGATTTCTATGTCATGAAAGGTATACAAACGTAGTTCCCAACTGTTACAAGAAAACAACAAATATTATATGAGTAAAGGGCTAAAATCTTTTAAACATCAAAAAGCATATTGCCTGCAGAGATATTGAATTTGACAAGATGCAGCTAAAAATTGCAATAACACGTTTTAAGAAATTAGCACTATATCAAATTAATGTAATAAAGAACTAGTAGATATGGAGCCTTATACTAGTTAATTGAAACCACTAAAATAGAATCACTATACAATCTAATACATATAGTGTATCTACGCATGTAATTAATAATTCCTTCTTCCCAATATTTGTGATCTAAAAAGCATGGTTAATTTGGTTTGTGCAAACAATGCATCTTCGTGATCTCTATTATCACTATGCTTGGAATTCCTAAAAGGAACATGCAAAAACATCTTTACAGTCTAGCTTCAGCATTCAACACAACTAGTGATTTTTTTATCAAGCATCATTTCATAAGCACCATCATCACGAAATGATTAGCATTCTCTAATAATCTTAATATTAATTTTTACATTGGGATTTATAACTAGATACAAGCAGCAATAAAAAATCATAAGCCAATAATAAATGCAAAATAAACGAAAAGCAAGTTATTCAATCACATTATTTGATATACTCCCATGAAAGAAGAACAATATCTTAGTAAGCTCCATATATACCCCTTAAGTGTTGCTCCATAATTGCGTATAACCCCTATATTAGAAATGAACTTTTAGACCCATGCAATTTAAAAGAAAAAAGAAAAGGAAAAAATGTTACTTTTCGACCCTAATATCGTTATGCCCTTAAAAAATATAAAATTTATTTTAAAAAAGAGAATATTAAGTATAAACATGAAATTAAAAACTACAATATAAATAAGAGTTATGCTTTTATTTTATTTAATTTCACTATTTTAAGTTATTTTATGCAACGGCAAAATAGCTATCTAGACCAAGTGATGTAATCATAAGTATGCGTAAGGTAAGAAAGTGGTGTAATCGTATTACCCTAATAACAATTATAATAAATAAAAAAGAAAAGAAAAGAAACAATGGAGACACCTAAAATAACAAAATAATTACATTCAAACTAGTTGTTTAAAACAACAAATGATGTTATCTCTTCAAATGTTTGGATGATGATGGTGCCCTTTGTAATAATATTAACTATTCCTTTAATGCAATATCTTGCAAAACTAAAATTAGCACCAAACCATTAACTATACTCTATAGGATCGGGTTTCGAGTTCATATGATTAGTCTAAAGCCCGACCTATTTACATCCCTAACTCTCTAATATTGAAAACCCATTCACAAGCTTGCAAGGTAATTAATCCCAGGTAAATCAAATTAAGATTCATCAACTTTATTACAATATGGTATACATTTTAGATAAGATTAGCATTAGTGAACCAAATTTCAACCCAAAGATTTAGCTTCAGTTGTAACTTACCCTACAAATCCATAGAAAGCAAAATCATAACACATAAAAATCGTAACATGTTAAGATAAAGTGTAAGTTTTATCCGGCCCACTATATTACTAATCAAAAAAATTCTACGTATCACCTAAGCCTATATCTAATGAGACATGTAAGTCCATTTAATATTAAATTCTAAGTGAAACAAGCAATATACTCCTAGCATTCAATGATATAATTAAATAGTAAATGCTAAAGTACTCATCACTTAAAACAAACGTAATAGGGAATGAAGGGGATCCAATCTTAGGGCTATTTAGAGTAGTGGGAATAACCATATTTTATATTGAGAGAAAAACTAAAAGTTAATCTCATTAACTCTCCATTGAATTTATTGTGATGAACATGATCCATTTATAATATATTATCCAAAGTCTCATAACCCCTAGATAACACATTTTACAACTTCATTCTCGCTTAAGATGACTAGTTGCGATGGAGTTTTTCCTATTAACTATCTGTCTAGTTGTCTACGTCATCTATAGTGGTTTAAATGTTTAGCTATCATATCAAGCCAATAACTACATTAGGAGACACCTCTTTAGTCTAACGGTTTTATTTATAGGATAACAACACATTATAATATGTTTGACCATAAAATATAAGATTCTTATGGCTTATATTGGCTTTGAATTTGCTCCTACAAAATTGTTCTTAACCAAATTGCTTTAGTCATTGCATGCTGAATCTATGGTAAATTATAATATGTTTCAAATACCTATAATGATATAATCTTCTACTTCTTTGATAGAAGAAATTGCATAATTATTGACAATCTAAATAAAATTTACACATAGAAATTACATAAATTAATTGCCAAAATACCAATGCAAAATCATGTCTAGTAAATGATTAGTATTTAGACAAGAGTCACATGTGAAAGTGGCAACTTATGTGTTTATATTTCTATAGGGCCCAAATATATTTGACACATTAACTAGTAAAATGATAGGTATAAATGTTGATTGGTTGAAGAAAGACTTATATGTTTATGTTTTTATAGGGCCTACCTTGCAAACAGCAAAATTTTAAACATGCTTGACATATTTACTAGTAAAAGGGATAAGTACAAATTTTGACTAGCTGAAGAAGTGGTAGGTGTTGGGAATGCAAATGGTCAGCTGGAAAGCAAGAAAAAGGTATTGTCAGTACATGCGTGAATCGGTGGTAAAAATGCAATTCATTAAGACTCCAAGTGAATCATGCTTTTTAGATGAGATTTAGCATTGTAGAACTTTTGCTAAATCTCATCTTGTACAAGTGATTCATTAATAATAATATTAATCACATCTTCTACATGTAATTTTGTATCTATTTTAGTAATTATTTTTATACAATTTGTATTTGTGTAATTTTTTTTAGGTTAGTAGACACGTGTTTCACCCTCTTGGATGACCAAAAAATAATTTTTTATCTTATGTGATATACATATTCAATTCATCCTATGTATCCAATAATTTCGAATCTCTTTCTTTTACACAATAAGTGCCATTATTTAGTGTAATGTAGACATAAAAAAATCCTCCAGTGGCTTTACCTAAATCACGAAACCTATCTAATTAAGTTTGCTTACTTTGCATCAACTTTTCTATGCCCATCCATCTTCTAATGGTAGCGTTTCCCTTGTTGCAAGCAAAACAAAAATAAAAATGGTAGTATAGATTCGAGTAAAATAATAATGTGCATGCTAAATGAGTATTGTGCTACATGTGATCTATCAGGAGTAATACATAATGACATGTTAAGAATGATCAAGAGAGAGATAAAATACGGAGGAGAAGTAGAGAATCTTAATTATTCAAATGCACTTATAATACTTGATGGCCCATATGATAGACAGGCTGATCCAACAAGACTTACTCCAAACCAACCATTCCAAATCTCTTATGATCATTCCAATAAAAGCTCAACTCTTTAAATTCTTTCACTTAACTCAAAAGATAAAGTCTAAATAAATAATAATAACTTTTATATAATTTAAAGCTTATTTTCACTAGAAAATTGATGATTGGTTTAGTAGTAGTTGCAATGGGAGGGAAGTTTTGATTTACTTCCAAGGAAACATATATTCATTTTTAGCTGCTAAATTAAGTGGGACGTGGAAGGCACATCAGCTATCAACATATGTAATGTAGCCCAAAACAGAGAAAAAAAAATTATACGTTCATTTTTGCGCTTCTTTTTCTTTTTGATCCAAGCTTTACATGCTCATAAGCCACGTCCATTTTAGAACAATAGAAGAATTTTGATCTTACTAGACATATGTATGGGATTGCTGATCTGACTCATAAGAATCTGTGAGTTACGGGACTAGAAATTGCTGAACTGGAACAATCTGCTATAAGGGGGTTCGATGATGTGTCGGAGGATTTATTGGACCCAACAAGTCCGTTTCACAGTTCTTTGGCCCAACATAAATAATTTAAATTAATAGTTAATTAGTTGGTATTCTCCTATTGATGTCTTGGGCCTTATTTGTTTTTAGGAGAATTAATTGATAACCGAAGACATTTTTTCTTGAAATGATTTTTTATAAAGTTATATGTTTTTAAGTGTTTGGTTAGTTCTATGAAATTAGTTTTCCTTTATTTGTTTTTCCAAATACTTTGATAATATGAAAATACGATGACAATTAATGTTAAAACATATTTTATAATATGAAATAAATCTACTTAAAATAAAATATTAAAAAATCAATCATAAATATTGTTGATAGTAAATAATTGATACACAAAACTCGTAAATTAACTGAAAAATAACTTAAAGCTTTTATGATGTATAAGTTGTTTTAGAAGCAATAGATAACAAAAGAGTTGGTCATTGTTTTGATTTATGGAGATTTAATGAATAGAGAGATTGATAATGAATTATTAATATTGTGGATCTTAAAAGTTTTTTTTTTTTTTCAAGTCTTGCTTATTTATATTGTGGCATCAATATAAGACAAAATTATTGCATACCTCGATTAGACACGTCATTTATTAAGATTATATTTTGAGGCTTCAAATAAGGGCACAATTGCTTTCACCTATTCTTGCAGGTTCCATTTTTTATATCTAGGTAATTATTTCCATGCATATGACTAGTGGACTAGGTTTCCCATTACCGACATGGTTACTAAGATATCATTTGAAACACAAAACAGGAGCAGGAAATATCAGTTTTTAAAAACGCAAAACTTAATAAGGAAAAAATTATATGTATATTTACATGTGTGCTTATGCTTTAAATTTAGACTAATCTCAATGCATATTGTATCTTCATTTTTTTCTTAATATGAAAATTTGAAAGTGCATGTCGAATGAAAGAAAATCTTTGGATATTTTTATCTAATTAACTCTTGGATTCTTAAATTGTCAAGAAACATATAGAAGCTTCGGACACCCCTCTGTCATCATCCTTAAAATAAAATAATTGAATGGTCCATTATGAGTTCAATAACATATGATCTTTTGGATGGATGGAGCGTGCATACTTTTCAATTCTTAAGTTATCATTTAGGGAGTAGGTGAACCAGTCTAATATGTCTCTACCCATAGAAAAGGATTGATTTTGATCAGTAGAGGTATGAGAAACAAGTTAAAACTTGTTTTTGATGTCGGTCACTCAGTTAGCTTAGTTTTGTCGTTGTTGTTGGAATTGTGCATCACATACATTTTAAGAATTATTTAATAAATATAGCTTATTATTTTTATTCAGTAAAAAGAAACTATAGAGTAAAAATATATATATATATATATATATATTGTTCTTTTACCAAGTAAGCATAATTTAGTATAAACTCTGTTCTTTAACGGGTAACACAATATTGAATCTTCCTTCCATATATATAAAAGATTTTATATTATATTTGGTTCACTCAAATAGAATAGGCATAAAAAAAATTAAATTTTTTATGTTATTTTATTTTATGATTCGAGACATTTTTAAAATAATAAAAATTTATTATCTACTTCACATTATACTAAATAAATATTATTTGTGATGTATAATATTTTGCACATCAATTGAAAAATAACTATACAATAGTAATAAACACGCACAACAACACATCCTTTCCAAACCAAACGTAAGATTGGTGCTTGGGCTTATATAAATTCGTCATCAAGTTGTGATTTCTCGATCGATCCTTCCAGTCAACTTCAAACATATATCATGGAGTCCAGCAAGTCGTTCCAGATTTTGATTTCCAGCCGAAGAAAAACCAAAAAAGAAAGGTTAAAACGTGGTTTCCA
Source organism: Combretum micranthum (assembly GCA_024138025.1). Lineage (NCBI taxonomy): Eukaryota > Viridiplantae > Streptophyta > Magnoliopsida > Myrtales > Combretaceae > Combretum > Combretum micranthum. The sequence continues at coordinate 131,642 of JAMXBD010001341.1, forward strand.
GTTCTATGCCACACGGTCTCTACGCTTCTTAAAGGGTCTGCCGTGAACTCGGACTGGTCTAGAAGGTGGCCATTGGTGGGTCCTTGGTGACCCTAAAGTCAGGCCGGACATGGGATGAGCGACAACCTTTGTAGATAAATATCTATCGTATTCGTGTCTTTTTCAAGGCTTTGAAATTGCGAAAAAAGTGGAACATTTTTCCCTGGCCGCTTTACGATTGTGGATCATTATTTAATGAACTTCATTATAATTTTGTGTGTTAGTATTGTCTGGTTGCTAAGACCACAAGTTCCATCCATCGCTTTTAGACGAATATTAAATTATAAAGCGAATAAAGTACTAAAGAAAAGGTTTGGCCAATCATTTCAATCGATTCTATGCATATTACATCAACTCCCTTATCCTGTTTTATAGCACATTGGGCATCCTTCCAAATGATAGTTTATCATCAAATTTGGAAAATAAAGATATCACCCGAGGCAATTATGGGTGTAAAGCATTCATAGAGGGTTTTCAAAGTCTATCATCATCTGTCCTGTTTAATCATATTTATAATCCTAAATGGTTATCTTAATAATTGAATTTATAATCTAATTTAATATTATAGAGTAGATTTTATGCTAATGATAAGACTTATGATGCCTAACAAGGAATATCTCTTAAGGAAATATGACTTGGTAGATTCATAATAAAGATCACTGAACCGATTTTCTTCATTTTTAATTTTACTAAGTTTTCTTACACACACAAAAATATATGTGTATATATGCTTTAAAAATTCTTTTTTGGTTTATTTGGCCTTGTTTTACTTTAAAAGGCTTTATCTGGAATTAAAAAATAAAAAAAAAACCTTTAAGCATACTTATCTCTCTCCTTGTTTTAGTAATCAAAGTTTTAAGATTAAACAAGAAAAGGTACTCCATCTCGTTTTGTCTCTCCTCTTGTTGCGGGGGAAAAACTAACTATATATTTTCTTTTCACAACCACACTTTCCAAAAACCTACTCCCACTCTTCTTTATTTCCTGTCTTGAAAGTTAGTGTTGATTCTTCCCTTTCTTACACTTTTTATTTTCCCCAAAAAAAGTACACAGAATATATATACCAACAGAAATTCTTTTATTTTGTCTGCTTTTTACTTGGTGCATAGGTACTATTTAGTTTTTCTCCAAATAAAATTTCGGCAAAAGAAACGATTGAAATATAATATATTTTAGAAGATTTTTCAAAAGATAAAACAATTGACCTAACTCCACATGGCCTCACTCTCCTTTTTACTTTATATTAATGCCAATCAATTTAGAGCATATTATAATTTAGAAGATTTGTATTTCTAAAGTACATAAATAGTGAGACTTGAGTTTATGATCTGACCTAAAGACCTCTTCTAATTTTCAGACTTGAGGGATCCTAAGCATATGTTAATAGACATTAATAACTATTAAATTTAAGAAAGAGAAATTTACACATATTAATACATATATGTATATATATCCAAGTATGTTTCCCGATATAATTGTAGCTTGATGGCATCTTTCCTAATCTCTCAAGTGAAAGCTACCATGTTTAAATCCTTCTTTTTCCATTGTGATGGTAAAAAAAAAAAAACCACATTTATTTTATCAGTATATTCTTTTCGGGTAAATTACACTAGTAGGTCATAATGTTTGGGGTAAGATTATTTTGAGTCATAACGTTTGAGAGGTAAATTAATTTTGGATCACAACATTTGGAATAGTGATTCAATCTAGGTCATGGTAGACATATGTTAACAAGAGAATGATGACACGTGTCAACAAGAGGTGACACGTGTTAAGAGGAGAAGGTGACATATGTCCATCATGATCTGAATTGAATCAATTTTCCAAATGTTGTGACCCAAAATAAACTTGCTCTTCAAACGTTGTGACCCAAAATGAATTTATTTTCAAACGTTGTAACCAATTAGTATAATTTACTCTATTTTTTTATCTCATTTTTTCAACTTCATAGTAGAGTATCACTAATGTTCATGTAATAAGTATGAATTCATTTATTTTAAATAGTATTAACGGTCATGTATTCATAAGACATTATAAATGATATCAAATTACTCTATTGAAACATGTGTATTTTGCATCAGTTAATTTTGACTGTAGATTAAACGAGAATTCGCAATCATCATGAATGAAAATGAACAATAAGTGATGATCGAAACACTCATCATTCTCTATGAGATCAATATCTAATCTAATCCGACGATTTTGTTGAGGAAAGGAATTGTAGAGCGACAATGAATCATTTTGGATTAAGGAATTCCGTTCTATTAGTTGAAATCGATGTAGTTACAAGGTGGGCAATTCTTAAATATTTTTTTTACTTTAACCCTATCCCTAGGATGAAACATGAGGTAAGTTAGAATAAGGGCCATAGTTTCATCGAATTACGAGTAATTAATCATTGCTACGGATGGTAAACTTGGGATCAAACTTTTTCATGTTATTCATTGGTGTTATGGACTTAGATTATTTTACTTATGGTAGCAACATGTAGTCGCATTTTTACTTAAGAATATGTCAAATAATATATATATATATATATATATTTTTAAATGCAAAGTCCTATTGAGTTAGGAAATTAAGGCTACAAAAGCATTAGTTATATGTCATTTTTTTCTTAGTTTGATTAAGGGTTGTTAATCTAGTTTCTTATATTAAGCCCCCTTTGTGGAAGACAAGCCCTTAATCGTGATAATTATTGATTTACTTTTATCTATTACTTATTTGTGAACAATTAAAATTCTATATATACATTTAGTACCTCTCTCACTTGAGATAGGAAGATGCCACTAGGTTATGAGGCCATTGGCGAAAATAGCTATAGTTAGAAACCTTTTTTAGTTAAAAAATACTAAATATAGTTGAAAGATTTTAACGGAGAATTTTTTTTTTTTAAATTGCGACCACTCTACCACTGAGCTATTAAGGAACAATGGGAGATTAGATCTCGTAAAGTTCAATTTCGTTCTTAACTTATAAGTAATATGAAAGTTATGAAGGTTAAATGTCCATAAAGTGTAAAATGAAAATAGACCTTTAAAGATAAAAAATAATTTAAATAAAAATTAACATGTGGATCTAAATACTCAATAAAACTCAACTATATCTAAAGAACCAAAAGCCATTCGATCTCATATCATTATTAGGTAGCTTGAATTTATTCTAATTGTAACTGAAGTCTTAACATATTTTTATACTAATTTTTTTATAATTAATTTAATAGTAATATTATGAATGCAACAATCCTCACAATTTTTTATATTAATTAATAATGTGATATTTATATTAAAATACTTTGAATATACATGGTAATACAAATACGGGATTCGACGTACTATTTATATACCCGCCATATGTCCCATGCCATTTAATGGGAGAACATCTTAATATTCCTAGATATCGGAGAATCACAACAACCTAGGAAAAAGTGGGGCAACACCGTAAGACAGTACAGGTGGGAACTCGCCTCTTTATGATGTGCAGTCTCTAAACACACGAGCTCTCATTCTCCCTTACGCATGTTCATCAATCAGCCACCTTATTAATTACCCTAATTTCCTCAGCCTCCAGCTCAAAAAATAATATATAATAAATATCGTGTATTTTAAATAAGTAATTAAATTAATATAATATTTTCCCTATGTACATTCCACAAATTATTTCACGTGACGTATAACGAATCTTTTTTCTTGTGCCATCGTCCAAATACCCTATTTAAGAGGAGACCTTCTAATATCTCTCCCTCTCTCCGTCCCAACAACACGGATCTTGAAAGCCGACTATTTCCTGTCTCTAAACAATCTCTTTTGACTTTCCCATAAATTAAAATCCAAATCCTAACAAACTTTCATCAATATCCATAACAGACTCAACCTGATAACAACATACACTCTATTGAAAGTGGTAGAAGCAACAATGACGATGACCACAACGACGACGCCGAGGTCGATAATCCTCCACCCGAGACCCAAACTGGCATGTTTTTCCTTCGCAGCCTACGCTAAACACCTAATAAACAACCTTATAGCCAACGATGTTCCTGTCATGGAAGGCCTGAACGAAGCAGAATTGAATTCTATAGAGTCACTTTTCTCTTTCACTTTCCCTCCTGATCTCCGTACCATTCTCCAAGCTGGACTCCCCGTGGGGCCTGGATTCCCAAACTGGCGTTCGTCCTCTCCCGAACAGCTCCAGATATTGACCAGCCTTCCTTCCAGGACGCTACTGAAAGCCGTGTCGAATCACGGCTTCTGGTGCGACAGCTGGTGCAAGAGGGTTCGGCCTGTTAGTACCAATGAAGCCGTAGAGTATGTAAAAGAGTGTTTAGCGTGTGCACCGGTCCTTGTTCCGGTTTATCGGGATTGTTACATCCCGGCTAATCCGAATATGGCGGGAAATCCTGTGTTTTATATCAACGGTTGTGATTTCAGGATACTGAGTTATGACCTTGACGGGTTTTTCCGTGAGGTTGAGTCTTTGCAAAAGGGGATCTTTTGTTCCGCGGGGCGGTCATCTCGGGATGGCCCCCCTGCTTGGGCTGCCACTGCCCCGAGGAGGATCGAGTTCTGGAGTGATGTAGCGGAGAAAGGAAGGAGAATGGTGGCGGATGGGGCCACGAGGGGTTGGTGGGTGGGAAACGGGAGTAAGCTGGGGCTATTGCTGGAGGAAATTTTCTGGGTGCTGAGAGATGGAGGGTGGGATGAAGAGGATGTTAGGGAGATGATGGCGATGGACGGCTGTGATGAGGTAAAACGAAATGAGGGCGGGATCAAATGTGTGGGTGTATTGTCCCATGATTTACTGCGTGCGGGATGGAGCACAAAGGATGTGGTGAACCCCTTTGGGATCAGCGCCAAGCGTCTCAGTAGGTAACGCACAGTAGTCATCATGTATAAGTGGTGTTTATACATCAACTATCACTTTACACGTAATTGTATTTTTAAATCCCGAACGATAGTTACTTTATAAATCATCCACTATCACTTTTATGTGTCAAAGTACTAATTGATAGTTAACTTATCACTTAAAAATACACTAAGTGTTTATTTATTTAATTATAATTTCATTACAGTTTTATACGTTACGAATAGCTATTACGACATTTAGTTCACTAAATAGCGATTCTACGATAAATTTCTATTGCATAAAATATTAAATAACCATTTTAATTAATCCTATAAATATCAATTCAATACTGAAATTATTTTTTTTTTTAAATACCGTCATTTAAATTAAAAAATTAATAATGAAAAATCCTATTATAACTCATTTTATTCCTCTATAATAAGAATTTTATTACAGTCTTGTTTATTCAGTGAAGTGAATGAGCTCCAAGTATATGTATCTATTGAATATTTTTTATTTTGTGGAATTGGAGAAAAAAAAAAGAAAAGAAAAATTTAAAAATAACATTTAATAGTGTAACCAGGTTAGAGTCAATTTTTTTATTTTTTATTTTTATATTCATATACATACAGAATGATCTCTTTATGCTGGTAAAGTGATATTTGCTGTCTTGAATTTTTTTCTCCGATTTTATTATGTTGTGTTTGGTTCTTTTTATTTTAGTTATTTTATATTTTATTTTTATCATTTTTAAATAAATAAATAAAGTCTTTGCAAAAACAAATAGAAATAAAAAGTAAACATTTTATTCATAAACAAAGTAGATATAAATATAAGATAGATACAAATAATATGTAGATAAAAATGAGAACTAAATTAATCAGGTGGACGTAGTTGATCTGGTACAACAAATTTTTGAAATTTTATATAAATTTTTCCTTTAAAGACTTGATCCTATTCGAAGGTGCGAGAAGATAAATATTAAAAAAAATAAAAAAATCAATAATTTCTTGCAAGTTTAGGCACGTGTAAAGACTTTTATTTATTTATTTTTATTTTGAGACTTGTTGGAAGAGAGATCAGTCGCTCTGGAAATTTGTTGTTGGAGCGGTAATGCTTTTCATGAAGGGCAATTGAATTTTTTTACGGAATAACTTGAAGGGAAGTGAAAAGAATTAATTACTTACTTACTTACATTAAAGTCAAAATTGGAATTAGGTAGATCATTAATGTGAATCTCGTGAAAATAAGAACACTAATTAAGTTTGTTTTTCCTAACTACATTTATGGAAAAAGGCTATTTGTATGACTAAAGTCCCCTAGAGTTCTATGGACCGTATGAATGTTGTATTATCGCTATGTGTGTGTGTGATGTATAAATACTAATTATATAATTATGTATAATCATATGTAAAACACGAATGATAATAATTTTATAAACTATCTGCTATTTATATGATGTGTTAGAATATAATTGATAACTATAACTACATGTGTTATGTGTAACTTACTGAATTTTTTATATTTTCGTTTCGGAGGATTCAATGCATTGGCCATCAGTGTCAAATGATGATGCCAATAGACTTGCATAAACAGCAAGATTATTAGCAGTCTTTGAATAGGTAAACGTACAAAAGTTAATTTAAGTGGCTAAACGCTCTTTAATCAGAAAACATTACTTAAAAGTTGTCTATTTTGTTTTGAAAATGATAAAATACGTTTCTTATATTAAGAAAGAATGGGATGTGTGTCTATTATATATATATATATATATCCATATTGATGCATTTTCTGTTACGTGATATATTTGTAAGAAATTCAATAAAAAATTTTGAAGAATTGAGAATACGTCTATAGACGAACGCTGACTCTAGACCTAATCCTGAAACATTTGATTGGTGAGATTGTCTAGTTTAAAGGAAAATTTAGCTGTTAAAACTGGTTATTTGATAAATAATAATATTATAAATAAATTAATCTTTAAAAACAGAAATTTTATTGATAAATAAAATTAACAGTAATGATTTTTATGATAAAAATTAACTTTAAGAGATAGAAATTCTTTTCTTAAAATTCAATTTTCTTATAGTATAATAATACTAGTAGCAGTAGTAGTCGAAGAAGAAGAAGAGGAGGAAGTTGAAAAGTAAGCTTTGTTCGAATCCTTCAATTGCTTGTGCAGGAATCGGTTTTATTTTCTAAAGTACATGAGAATTTAAGTACAAATTTGGAAAATATTGTGATCGACAAGTCAGGCCATGGAATGGGGATCAAATTATGAAATATATTTGTTGGGTTAGTATTTCTTGACCAATACAAACATATTTTTTAAATTTTTTTAATAAATTATTTATCAATAAATAAATATAGATAAAAAAAGTTAGCAGTTGTCCTGAAAAGATCAAATATAGAAACAGATCGAATATATTTATATATATTGTTTTGATGTAGATACTGATGAAAAACGAATCATCCAAACGTATCCTAACAGTTCAATAAAAAGAAAGAAAGAAAGAAAGAAAGAAGGAGAGAAAAACCACATGTTGGTTAATTGGCTTTTCAAATATTTGGTAGAGCGTCGTTTATTTCAAAGTTCTCGTGTCCGTAGATACTTTACCTGTTCAGAGATTTACTATTTCGAGTAAAAGGGCATTTTTGTGGAATTTCCATGTATGGAGATGCCGTCAGACGTTGGACAACTTCACATTGTTGCATAGTGAATGCTCTAACATATCACATACGGCTACGGCATTGCTACTAATTTATTGGGTGGGGATGGTTTTGTTGTATGAAACTTATGCTATGAGATTATTCGTTATCAGTGTTCTGATTATGTTAATATTGGGAGATTTTTAAATATTGAAATAAAGAGGGTTAGGTGGGATAGTCCGTATGCTAGTCTCATGTTTTACGTGTCACATGCATAACAAAAGATCCTAAAAATAGATAAAACAAGAGCTTATAAATATTTTTCTTAATAAAAAATTTTGTGAGATATATAAGTAATAAAGAATAAACGTGTAGAAATTTATATAGTTACAAGGAATTGACTCAACTAGAAGCTGAAATCATTTGATACTTGGACTCAAAACTAAGACATTAGCAAAATAAAACTAGGTACTTATACCAATTATAAATGCGATCAAGATGGAAGCGAATTGGTGCTTTGCGAATTTTGAGTTTGTAAACTACCTCTTTTGAACTTAATTGAATGGTTCTGCTTCTCTCTTTCTCTGTGTTTTTTTTTTTCCCCTTGCCAAAATAAGTTAATTAATTTATTATATTGTGAAGAAGCAAGCATAAAATTGAAAAGCAAGGGTATTATTTCATACTAATATATATGATGCAGACTTTCTTTCATGACATGCAATCCAAAGGGGTTGAAGCTCAACAAGTTACAAGTTGCCAACTCCATATAAAAAACACCACAACTACACCACTAGTGGTTAAGAGATGTACTATTACAAACCAACTATAATAACATATATTACCTAAGGAAAGATGTCCAAGTTTCTTCCACTCTATAAACACGGTTACATATCGCCTAGTAGTCATCCAAGCTAACATCATCCTCATAGTCAACAAATACATCATAGCCCACATCATAATAAAATTTTGTATCATCACATGATCTTAAAAAACATAAGATTTTAAGAAGAACAATAGCATATACCAAAAGCGCATACAAATATCACATTTATCGAACACACATGCGCTCTAGCTTCACTTTGTGATTTGAAATTCAAGCATTTCATTAAAGCAACATGGGATTACTCATGACCTCAAAACATATATAAACATTATAAAAAAATATATTGACATTGAACAAATTGCAACATTCAAGAGTCTATGAATCAACCTTGATCTGCTAAATCATTTTGGTGCATGACTCTACTCGGAATATCTTCATAGACCAATGAATAGGTGTCACACTAGCATCGCTAATACTCGTCTACTAACTACAAAAATGTACAACCAACACATTAATTAGAGGTAGGATATATTTTAGGATCATTAACATTCTAACTTAGCTAACACAGCTAGTAAAAAAGAAATCTGCATAGTTGAAATAAATTTGTTTAGATGTTAGTTGAAACTCTATAAACCTTAGACCCTAATAGTAAAATATTGCATTATAATTAGTAACAATTATAAACTATACGAAACTTTTAATAACATTTTTCCCCGATACTTCACGAGTCTTAGTTTTCCTTTAGCTTGACTCTTTATTTAACTCTTAAATGTACTCTTATATTTAGTTAAAATATTCTATATTTGTTAAGTCAATGTAATTATCAAAATAATTCATACGTTCTGTCAAATGTTGAAATCCTATAGAAAAAGAAGGGATAAATTATATGGGAAGGTATCAACGTTTGGAGATAAGTTCATTTGAGATAGTAACGTTTCGAATTGTTAAAATAAGGTATCAGCGTTATATCAAGTGAGTCAACTAAGGTATCATTAACGGTTTATTTGTGACACCATTAATTATATTCTTTTAAATGCCAAGTGTCAGATCAAAAAACAATTAAATATTAAAAAGAGTTGAGATGATCTAACCCTGAACAACTTTAAAATAAAATAAAATAAAAAGAATCGAGAAAACAAAGATGAGAAGCTCCTAGAGTGAAAACAATAGAAATTAAACTACTATGAAATATTTAGAGATAATAATAATAATAATAATTATTATTATATTATTATCATTATTATTATTATTATTATTTTGAAACCTTAAAGATAAGAACCATCTACGACCATACTTGGAAGTTCAGCCACCAAACCCATAGCCACTGGAGTTTTCAAGACACCATGGATCTAAATCGAACGGCCCACATCTACACTAATCTTTATGATTGAATCACTTAAAAATCAGAACCTACACGCTTAATGCATCACATACTCCAGGCTAAACTATCCATTGCTGACCTTTAAACTTATACCAACTAGATCATGGCATCATCTACATGTCGATTGCCATCTTCCGTCGAAAGATCACACCCTGTTCCAGATTGCGACATCATCTATGTACCTATCGCCATCTTCACCATTGAAGGACCACCAACTGTTTGTATCATCCACAAAATTCCACAAATCCATAAGCCTCCATTACTAAACCGCCATAGCCGTGTGAATAGGAACATATACAAGTACAACAAAGCCTAACGAAGAGGACATCCTCCTCTATCTAAGTTTAGCGATTTGTCAAAGAAGGGGAAAGGATAGCTTCACATGTATGAAGCATGTGACTCAATAAAGTATCCGAATTTGAGGTTCAATATAATATAGGATTTGGTTTTGATTTAATTTTTTTTTCCTTTAAGAGTTTTTCATGGTTTTTCCCCTTTTATTTTATTTATTTATTTATTATGTTCAACGAGTTGCATCATTACACCTCTTTTTAAAATTTAATTGTTTTTTGATATGACACTTGTAATTTAATAGAGTACAGTGAACAGCGTCGCTAACAGACTATTAATGGTACCTTAATTGACTCACTTGATATAACATTGATATCTTTTTTTAACCACTTAGAATGTTAATACCTTAAATAAATTTACCACTAATCATTGATGCTCTCTGATGTAATTTACCCAAAAAAGAAATGATAGTTGGATTTAGACTTGTATATAGGGCTTGCAAAATAGAATATGGTAAGTGGTGCATCGAGAGGTTACTCAATGCAACCACTTTGGTGCTTAAATTAGATTGCATCTCAAATGTAACGAGGTTAAAAGATGTGAAGTTCATTAGAGTAACGTTACATCTCCTGTAGCACTTAGTGAAGGTATTTATAAGTAGTGAATCCATGGTGGTTGTGCATGTCTTGAGATCATGGAGTAGTGGGGAGTTTAAAGAAAATTATAGATGAAGTAGGGCCTACTGATCCATGTCTAACCGTGCCCCCTTATAGAACTAGTGGTGGTTGGAAAGAATGTGTAGGTCCCAAATGGCAAACAAGAGGGGAAGGGTGAATGTTTATAATTAAAAGATTAAAAATTTTCTTTAATTAATGATCAAACTAAAATTCAAACTTTCACTAAACTAACTTGATTTAGATCGAATGACAATATGAAATATGAAGCAAATAAAGCAACAAGAAATTAAAGTGCATAAAGTAAATGGGGCCCAACATTTACAAGGGTTTTTCCTTGTGAGTCATTTTTTTCTTCTAGCTCCACTACTAGAATCTTATCATCCATATCAGTTGTTTACTAATCTAATAAATTAAACAAGAGATTATAAACACCAATGCTATCTTGCTCTGTCTTACAAGCATCAAACCTAAGCTAATTATAGAACTATAAGATACTAAGTGTAATCCTCTCATAACCATTAAAACTAACTCTTGAAATAGAGCAACAATAGTTTAAAAGAGATACAATTTGTTCTCGAAAGTTGAAGCACAAAGTGAAATGAAATATGTGGTGTTTCTCTAAAACGAGCTATCGAGTCTTATAATTTATAAACCTATATTCTATCTCTTACTCAGGTTAACAGGCAAGTGTACCTATCGTTTGTTAGTATAGATGAGTATAGGGTCGTCTCTACTAGGAACGGATTACAAACACAAGTATTTGTTATTCTTCCTATTATCTAGCAAATGAATGATTGAGTTTAATATATTGAATCTAAATTAAACAACTAAACTATGCTAATTACAAATGTGCTAAACAGAATTAACAAATTAATCACGATAATGACAACTAACTCAATCCACAACAAGTTTATTGTACCATATCAACATGATTTATCAAATTAATCTTCTAATTACTTGTCATTTGCAAAAGTTCTAAAATCATGAGTATTCTTCTAAAAAATACTCAATTCTAACCTTAATTGCATTCGCTAGAATCTCTTAATGAATGGACATACAAAGATTGCTTTAATCTTAATTAAAATTCTTGAACTTCACAAAACACGCAACACACTTCCTATTAATATCTCTATTAGCAGGAGTAGTATGTTCTAGTAAATCAGATCTACTCAATGGATTCGTTTCTTAACATCTCTTATTGAGATCTACTGCAAGATCGTGTCATGCACTATACTATCTTGACTATAATGAAGTTTAATTCTCTAGAAAACAACAATTAACAGGTTGTATTCATCTAATTTCGCACATTCATGTTAATATGATTTAGTAAATCCTAATTTACTACTCACTCATGATGGAGAAACAATAACAACAACATAAAATGAATATAAACAGAAATTTGAACATGATAATAGGGAAAAAAAGAAAGCCCCTTTTTATTACAACTGTAAGGATGTTTTCACAAGCAGAAATAATGAATTCCGGTTGTCTTCCTCAAGTTCATCCGGAGATACAAGTTACAACACTTGGAAATTACAGACGAAAAAAACATACACTAAAAATTTTCACAATCACTCGTTCCTACTGGACGGTTACTCTTATGAATAGACACAATTGTAAAGGATAATGATTCGATCCTTTTCACGTATGGGTGTGGTTCTTTTTTATACTTAACACATTTTTCTAAAAGTTGTCAACTAAGATGTGCAACTATTGATATTATCAAATTATTGTACTATTTGGAAAAGATCGGAAACATGCGTCAGCCTACCCTATTGAGAATCACGGCCATGGAGATGTCCTTACAGCGACTGTATTTGACTTTCCTAAAATTCACGGCATGAAGATGCCCTTAGAAGTTTCTGGAATCGACTTTCTCTTACATCAACTCCGGTGAGGATTCTCTTGGTAGTTATTGGCTTCAAAATTTCTTCCCTTAAATTAGAATCACGCTCGTGACTTTAACCTTGGTAACTACTGTTCTTGAACTCTTGAAGAATCACGCCCATAATTGGTCTCCATGATAGTTATCTTTACTCCATTGGATAAGCCTTTATGAAATTCTCCTAAAAATTTAATTGTTTCCAATATGCCGATTTTACCTGAATTGAATATTTATCCCAATTAAGTACCAATTCTCCTATAAATTATGTCAATAAACTATAAATTGGACTAAATTAGCTGTTAATATCAATGATAAATTATGCTTATCAATATGTAAGCAAAATATAGGTGTAGGTAGCTTCTGACAAAAGTTTTGGCGACTATGAGAGTATAATAACACCAAGTTTGATTGTATGTTCATGTGCATATTGAATATGAACTTTAGCTTCTTTTATACCATTAAAAGGTATAATGGCTCCTTTGAGTAAATCTCTCTTATGTAACTGCTCTTATCCATTGAAGAACATTTGAAACTAGAATTCTTGAAAAATATCTTCCTAAAATCATGGATGTTGTACTTTATCTTTAAATATCTATTGCTACCTTGAATAATCAAGCATACTTTGTAGACATGGGTTCTGGTTCTAGAACCAAGGAACCGCTGCGATTAAATTTCTTTCTTTCTTTTTTTTTTTTTTTTTAGAAGAAGATTAGGAAAAATAAATGCAACTACATAGTAATAACTCTCATATACAACAAAAATTGGAAATGCTTTGATAATAAATGAAAAAAATAAAAAAAGTGAAATAAATGTTTTATTAATACAAACATTCTTATTACAAATGATAAGTACGAAGTACAAATAGTTTTATTACAAATATTTTGCTATTAATGTTCAAGTTTAATTTGAATTCATTTTCTAGTTTTATAATCATGATTTTATTTTATTTTTCATTTTTTTTGGGAATCAAGGTGAAACTGCTGGTTCTTGGCCATGGAATTAGCCAGGAACGACGGTTCCACCCTAGTTGTAAAACTAGATGGGTCTGTTCGGTCCGAATCTCGAACCAAAACCATACCTATCTCTAATACTTTATATTGGTTGATATTATCTTATTTTCTCAATGGATAAGATTGGATATTCCTGAAAATATGCAAATTTGAATCTTCAAAACCACCAAGATTTTAGTAGCAAAGATAAGTAGTCCTTATCCAAAAAAAATTCTTTAACCATGTTGGTGTTCATCCAAAGCCCTCACCAATCTTCTTTCATGATGAACTCTGAAAAACTTCCATTTTCATAAAAAAATTCTTGTGAAATTATAAAATAACAAACGTGGCCTTCATAAAAGAAATTGTCTTAAAAGATATTTTTTGAATTTGTCCAACTTAAATCTATCTCCATAGATTTTAAATACTCCTTAAGTGGAACGTATTAGATGCATTATCCAAATACGTCTAATAAGTGGAGCAGGGTCTTCATTAATGATAAAAGCAATCTTCATGTTGAAAAAGTTCATAATATTGTCCTTCTAATTCATCATTGAGTTTAGAGAATATGATACTAGTTCTAACATGATTTCTCACATTGGTTCTAGCATTGCTTCTAACACTGTTTCTACCAAAACTTCTAATACTACTCGATCACTTTGCTTATGTTGTTGTACACTTAGTTAAATTAATTAGATAACTTTTTTTTTATTATTATCAAAACTAAGAAAGGGAGAACTAAACAAAATGTGCCAAGTAAACCTGTTTTAGAGTTAGACTAGTCATACCATTTGGTAGGTCAACATCCCAGGCAGGGGAGTTGGGATTCCTGTGAGGCTTAGAGGTGGGTCAGGACAGGTTAGACATGGACCTGTAGTTTAACCTTAAAATATTGTTGTATATATTGAGATTATGTAAGAGAAGTAAGATAAAAATTATTTAATTCATAACATACAATAAACAAATACAAGTGTTGTAAAAATATTTAATATGTGAGGATGATAAATTAATAATATATCAACTGTAGCTTTGAGATTGGTAAAGTAAGATAAGGATTTCCATAACGATATGATCCTATTACATACAATCAAATATGTAATGGAATTATACCATCGATATCAAAACTATGTTATAAGATGCATAATTCATTGACATTGCGACGTTTGTTATACATCTTACATGGTCCGAACTCCAAACCTGTCCAAGAGAATTTCAGATAACTCAAAAACCAATTTCTTTTTTCATCATTCCATGTACATTCATCTACATAGCAGCCAACAATAGAAAGATCAATGACAGACTGATGAATAGGACCATGAATAATATTTCTAATTGGACAGTTACCTCTCCAAGTGTCAAACCAAAAACTTGTTCTACAATTTCCTAAAAGCTTTAATCTCTGGACTCTAATATAATTCAAGTTTCTTCCTATTTCATCCCATAGCGGAGAGTTGGACGCTTTTATATTAACTTGGTCTGAGGAAAGATGTTTCTTATATTTGTTATGACAAAGTTTACTCCATGTGGTTTTACCCAAACAAAAGTCACGTGTTCTTTTGAAAGCACAAGCTTGATTACGATAATGAAAATTCTGAATTCCCAATCCACCTAAGCTTTTAGGCTTTGTAATTCAACTCCATTTTACCCAATATGAAGTTGAGCTTGATGAAGATCCAGACCAAAAGAAATCCCTTGTAATTCTTTCTAGATTATCTACAATTTTCTTTAGCAATGAGCAAACTTGCATGCAGTATGTTGGTATAGAATTCAGAACTAACTATATAAGCACCACACGTCTAGACATACATACCAATTTGATCTTCCATCCATCCAATATTTTCTCTACTAAGAATTCAAAATCTTTATTCCTAGGCTGTAATACTCTACCTATTAGAAACCCAACATATTCATCTAAAACACTAATCTTTCATTTTTTAGAAAACTTGATATCCTATTTCATTCTTCAACTGCCACATTTGATAAGTATAAAATTGATGACTTGTCAGGGTTTATTTTCAACCCAGACCATGAAGCAAAAGTATTTAACACACTTTGCACAACTTGTGCCACTTCAGTAGTAGCTTCAGCAAGGATGTTCACTTTCCTGCCTATGAAAAGTTATTTTAAATAATAAATGATAAACTAAAGGAGATTATTTTATTTTATCATTCGAAGAAAGGTTTATGTAACAGGTATTTGAATAATTAGACCACAGACTTTGTCCACTGATAAAACATAACGTAAACTGGAATGAAGATACTACTGTTTATCTTTTTATTTTTAAGATAACTTGAGGTTTTTCTAGCTAGTTAGCATAGTCCCCTTAAAGGGTATGTTGATTCTTCACGAAAAGCATTGACCCCGACAATGATTTCCCGACCCACTCATCTCTGTTTTTTAAGGAATGATTATTTTCAAATCATTATACTAATCTATACTGTCTTATGCCTTTTGTCTTAACTATGTTCCAATGAATGACATTTAAGTATTGGGGAAAAAAATTATTTCATATGATTGACAGAGATTCCAAATAAGGAATAAAAGGAAAAAAAAAAAAAAAATCTCTTCAAAGAATCAAAACTATGAACCACTATCTGTCTATATATAATATGTATACATTACAATGTTTATCACCATCAATTTTATGCGAGTGAATGAAGTGCAGATACTAAGACAACAACCTAATCTTTGACAACACCAGCTACACTGATTGTTAAGGCACTTGTATGAGTAAATGACAAGAAAACTGTCAAGTTCAATGCGAAGGTACAGAGAGAATTCAGTGTAGGAATTAGATACTGCGATTTCCATGTTCCATGACTCCCCATCTTTGGCTTCTGAAGAAATATCCAAGAGCACTAAAATTAGAGGAGATATTGCAAGAATGTTGATGTAAGTTTCATCAACATGCTCAAGCCAATTGGAATATTTAAAACCAAAAGGTATGATATGAATTCCAAAAGACGTCCCTGCAGGGGCTCACATAATATATAACAGAGTGCATTCTTCTTGATAAATGTATTGTTTGGGTTTTTACTACAGGGATAACAACATAGCAAGTGCTCGTACTTTTAATTGTGCTTGGAAGCTTATGCAGTCTAATAACTCTAGTCAGATTCTTTGCAATAAGCCTTGGCTTTGGCTTTGTCCAGATACAACATGGAGGCTCTGAATCACATTCACTCGGCAATTTCTCTGTTGAGTTAGGCTTCTTTGATCTGCTGTCATGAAACAAAGAGGACTAACTCAGCCCTGGTCAATGCTGAAAAGTGCAGCAGCTGTGACTATCGAAGACTCGGACTGACTGATTCAACTCAGTTCTGGTGTCTTGGACAAATGAAGCTGTCTGCATATGCACCCTGCAACTCTGCTTTTCATTTTTCTTGGGTACTCGGTGCTGTGATTGACAGGGGCACCCCATTAAACAGAATTCAAACGATCCACTTAGACTCTTTGGAAACCCTAGTATAGCATAGGAGTGCTCCTTGGTCTTGAGTTGCAGCTCTCTCTCTTACCGAGTTTATCAGCTCGGCTTTTGGATATTGCAGTTGTGAAGCTGAAATGCTGTTGCTGCTGATTGAATTGCATATTAATAAGTTGGGTGCTCTTTGATATTCTGCTGGGCGTACCAAGTAAGACCATAGGCATCGCTTGTCAGCTTTGTTCTGCACGTAAAAGTAATAGCAGATACTGTTCTTGGATCGAACCTTTTGTTGCAGAAGAAGTGAGTAGCACTAAAGACCGATTTACAAGAACATACCGCAGCAATTTGTTTACTTTGAAAAGCAATTATACTTTAAAAGTTAAAATCTTCAAAATCCTTGGTACTGCATACTTGAATGAGGCCTTACTTGACTTCTATCTCTACACAATTACAGATAACAAAAATGGCGTAAAGGAAAACAAATGCTTTTAGTTAGCCATTTGAAGCTCATTCTGCATAATTCACTACAGTCAATTTAATATGGCACATAGGAGATAGGAACTGATCCAAAGTTTTTCCCCTCTTTCACATCCTATTTTGGTTCTTTTTCCATGGTTTTATACAATTGATCTGAGAATTTGCATTCTTTTACTTTTAAGCAGAATTTTAACCATAATATTTCCATTAAATGACTAGCATAAATGTGTAAAACTACACATTTATCATAGCCAAGAAGTTCAGAGACTATGAAAAAATGTTACAAGGTTTAACTAAACAAGACTGGCATGATTACACATTAGGCAAAATTTCAATGGCTTATTTGTGTAACCTATCTACATTTTGCTCTTCATTGATACTGAGAGGAGGAGAGAGAGATCTTGCTGTCAAAAACAACCTTCCACAGACATTCAAGCAAGAAGATACATATATTGCCTTACTTGGTCCAGAATCCAAATAATCAACAGTGCACTGAAGTTCACCATTAATAAATGTGAAAAATTACCAATATCATGTGAACATTGATGTGAGGATGGTATCTACAACGTGTGCTACATGCTGATCCACTTCAGGAGAAGTGTCAAAAATGGTCACCCTTATGCTGATACTTGCCAGTTCCTCCAGCAATAGCAATCTGAGACCAGGGTGAAGATGCAAAGTGCAAACCAGAGAAATTATAGTATCATCAATCTCATGTTCCCTTCCCTGCAAGAATAGTCATTGAAATAGTTTGGCTATACCATATTGCCATCCCATGAGCTAGCCATGTAGAACCATTGTTCTTTCCTAATCACAATAGACCGCAACTGACCTCCTTCGGTATACTCGTCATCAAACCTGTGATGGAACCAAAAAGAGCTTTTGAGCTGTGAGTCAGCTGAGAATAAATTATATTGAAAGTGAGGGATAAAGCATAAAGCCAGCTGGTGCAATGGGCTCATACATCTTTGTACACTAATCAAAACTATCTTCATTACATGCAGGCATACATCCAGGCATAAAGCAGAAACAACTGTCCAGGAATCCAGTACTAGTGAAGTTCGGAAACAAGTTAGTCGGATGTAGGAGAAATTTGTTATGCAAACAGAGCTAATTTCATTTTTCACAACTACTCAGAAAATGTTGAATAACATACAGCAGAGATGCATATCCATTTCCCACCCTATAAAAGTTGAACAAGATTGCAACACTGGCTAAGAACAAGACAATATATTAGGGTTTTACTCACCATGCCGTCAAAAGGTCCACCTTCCTAATCTCCTTAACAGGAAGTATCAACTGATCTGATGCAAGCCACTGCCCTAGCAGACAGAAACAGCCCCTTCAGATAACTGGCATTAAAAGAGAGAGAAAACTTTATTAAGGCAAGCTTCCTGGATGTTGGCTATAAGTTGATAGCTTGTTCTCTCATCATTTCATAAAGCTGCCAAAAATGTCATGCAACTTCGAAATAAGAAGCATAGCTAACCGTATAACAAATGAATTAACCACAACTCATTATAACAGAAAATACCAACTTGAGCTAAGTTTTTGTGTTAAATAACACGTTCTCCTCAGAGACACCAACTTAAGGCAATTTTCCTGTGCCCCATCATCTAGCATCCATAAACTGCCAAAGCTAAATTGCACCTAGAATTTGTGGCCTATATACCTATTTGCCAGGCTAATCATAAAAACTGACATAGAGTTTACTACTAATTAGTGTTGATCAATGATGGTATCACCAAAAAAAAAAAAAAAAGTTTTTTAAGATTTCAGTTGGACATGGTCACCTGGCTAATAAACAAGAAACCTTAGTGCATCATTCAATTTAATGCTTTGAGTAGGCTAATCTGAAAGACGATACCAAGGAAAACATGCTTGATAAGGTAAAAAATAAGCTTCTTATATGCATTTATATACTGAAAGTTATATTGAGGTAAATCTATATACTTAATGTTGAAGGCCACAGATGACTTGATGCCAATGGAACACATTGATGCAACTTGAATAAAGCACGTAGCAAAAATAGACAATAGAGTAATTAAAAGAAAAATCTTTATGAGTGCTTCAACATTGGTTAAAATGCCAAATAAAGAAATAATTCACCTTTTTATGCAATTCTTTTCATAACGTATACAGTCAATATTGAAAAGTACAAAAAGGTCTTGTCTTAGGCCCTTAACAAGTGAATCAAGAGCAACCTAATGGTACCTTTATTGAAGTGAAATTTGAGATAAAAATGTCAAATTTGAAATGTCATTATGACAAAAGAAGCAATTAAGATAGAATGCCTATAAGATACAAACTGGGCACAGTTGTGTCCAAATGAATGATTTGATTAAAAACACAAAATTAATAAATCAAATTCTGCAAGATTAAATCAATTTGCTGTGATTAATCTTGTCATTGCCTGTCCAGTAGTTAAAATTGCACCAAAATCTTGCAGTCTACTGAGATAATATATATGACACACACATCAATATACAGATAAAACATGGGTAGTCTTTCTGACTCACCTTGAAGCTATTGCTACCACTGCCAGCATAACACAACGACTTAATGTCTCCTCAAAAAACCTTGAACATTAAACCTATCCTCTAAAACTTTCTTAACCAGAGAGCTACAACATTGTGAGGAACCTCTGTTTGGTTAATCTAATAGGATGCATGAAGAAGTATGCTTTGACATTACCGGATTTGTAGACAAAATGTATAAGAGTATCTCTCCACTTTTAATATATATCCAACAGTAAACTCGCCTCTTTGTTGCCAACATCTCAGAAGCTATAAAATCCAAAATGTCATATAGATCGTCACTTTGTATGTGTGTTGTGTCACCTGCAACAAATGTGAGTATGAAATTCTTCACCTTAATCAAGACCATCCGGGATCCTTAATCACTCCCTTTGACTTCATTTGTTTTCTAACATCAGCAGCATCTTTCCATCTCCCTTTGGAAGAATAGATGTTACATAGGGTAATATGAGTTCCGGCACAATTTGGATCTACATTAAGAATATAATCTGCAATCCGCTTTCCACGATCAACATCGCCATGAACTCTACATGCTCGTAACAAAGTTGACCAAACCACGTCATCTTGTTCAAAAGGCATGCTTTTTATCATGCGCTCTGCCTCATCTAATTGCCCATACCGGCAAAGAAGATCAATCATGCAGCCATAGTGCTCCTTTGAAGGACTAAGTTGATGTTCCATACTCATCTTCTGAAAATAGTGATGACCAAGATCAACCAGCCCAGAATGACTGCAAGCTGTCAAGACACCAATATAAGCTACTGGGTCTGGTCTCATACCAAAATAAGAAAGCCTTTCAAAGAGATCAATTGCCTCATGGCTATACCCATGTTCAGCATAGCCGTTAATCATTGCTGTCCATGAAACGATGTCATCATTCGTTGATGCATCAAAAATCTTTGATGCTTCTCTTATGCTTCCACATTTGGCATACATGTTTATCAAAGCGCTCCGTACCATTGGTGTGTTTTCCAAACCATTGCACAAGACATGAGCATGAAGTTGCTTCCCTTGCTCAAGAATGGCCATATTCCCACATGCACTGAGGACACTAGCCAAAGCAAACTCCGTAGGCTTCGGCCCCTCTCTTCTCATCGATGATAGAAGTTCAAATGCTTCCTCGCTATGGCCTCCTTGCGAATAGGCAGCTATTATAGTGCTCCAGGAAACAACATCCCTCCAGGTTATTTCTTGGAATATACCAGAGGCTAAATTTAACCATCCACACTTGGCGTATAGAGTCATCAGGGCATTCATAACTGATAATGACTCTAAAAGACCCTTGCATAAAACATGGGCATGCAATTGCTCACCCAATCTGATTTTGGCAAGACTAGCACATGCAGAGATAACTGCTGCAAAAGTGTACTCATTAGGAACCACACCTGACTCTCTCATTCTAAAAAATGCCTGAATGGCAGATTCTTCCCGAGCCATCTGGGCATACATTGTAACCATCGTCGTCCACGACACAACATCCTGAGTAGGCATCCTTTCAAACAACCGCAAGCCATAGTCCAACCTCCCACACTTAATATACATAGCAGCAAGCGTGTTTACAACATATGAGCTGGCATCAAAGCCTTTTTTAACAGTGTGCGTATGAATCTCCCTCCCAGTCCTCAAAACACCCATATCAGCACAAGCTTTCAATGCAATAGCATAAGTATAGGTATCGCACTGCACCTTTGACATCCACATTTCTGAGAAGTACATCAACCCTTCCATACAGTAACCTGCCTTGACAAGCCCAGTTATGACAGCAGTCCATGAAACAACATTTCTAAGTGGCAGCTCATCGAATACTTTACAACCCAATCCAATTCTTCCAGTTTTCGTGTACATATCCAGCAAAGCACTACCCACAAAAACAGAGTTCAATAATCCAGTCTTAACTGCATACCCATGTAAAGACTCGCCAAAGCTCGTATTCATATCAATTCCACAAGCTTTAAAGGCAAGGCTAAGAATGAAAGGGTCCATACGAACTCTGGAATCGACCCACATATCCGAAAACAAAGCCAAAGCTTCAGTGACCTTCATGGCGTTCACGTATCCAGAAATGATAGTGGTCCAAGAAATCTCGTCTCTGTGAGACATTTTATCGAACATGTTACGAGCATCCCCGAGCTTACCGGTTTTAACCAGCTCCTTAAGTTTGGAGTTTGCTTCGATCATATTAACGTGAGGAATGGCATTTACGACTTGGGTTTTCATCTGGGTCAGCATAGGTTCCCCATAATTAGGGGAAGCAGCGCTTGAGGTCGAAAATAATCTACTCCATTTCACTAAGTTCATACTCATTCGAATAAGACTGCTTCAACTATAAATACAACTACAACTACAACTATAGAAAGAGAGAGAGGCGATCGGAATAGCTTATCTGGTACTTCACATCATCACAGTCTCCATCCAATACTAAATGACAACTGTCTTAGGAATGAGAAGTCTCCAGCAAACTTGGAAGTCTGCGGAGAAGAAGATTTGCTGACCAGTAACAGTAATAGGAAGTGAAACCACACAAAAGGGTCTATTCTCGGAACAATTTTGGGGGAGCGTTGTTAGACTTAGACGGTTCTTGGAAAATAAAATAAAAAAGTATTTTATAGAAAAATCTAGAAAATCAGAATTATTAAAAAATATCCTGAAAATACGCAGTTGAAATTATGTTTTCAAGTCTCTTGCTCTAGATTTTCGACATTAATATGAATGTAAATTTAGGATTTCGACATAAAAAAAAAAAAAAAAAAAAAATTGAAATGCAATTTCAAGGACACCATATCTTGCTTCGGACCTTAAACACACTCGCAATCGTAGGCCTGTAGTTTTGGCCCAATATATATATATATATATATATATATATCTCTCTCTCTCTCGTGGACCTGTAGTATTCTTGAGAGTATATTTTTAAAAGTTGTAATTTTTTATGTACTTTCTATGAAAAATTGCATTTTTCCCCTGCTCTTATTAGTAGGGATGATGAGCATGGCTATCGTCGTCGTCGTCGCCGTTATTTGATTGCCTTAAATATATTTGATATATTATATGGGGATTGTTGTTGAAGAGCTCTGATTTAAAAAAAAAAAAATCTAAATAATATGATGTATATTACAAAAAGAGGCAGCAGGGTGAATTGCACCTACTAGAGCATTTTTACCCTTAAATTGTTTAAGAAATTGCTTAAAACATCATGTGAATATCTAAAGCAATTTTCTTATTAAGCAATTCCTATTTTACTCCAAGTTATTTTACAATAGCTACTTATCTACTTTTTTAAAATTTTTATGGGTCCTATTTATTTTATTACACTAAAATAGTATTATAATTATGTATATATTTATAAAGATTGAATAAATATGAAATAACCAATGAGAAGAGATGTGAGAGGGTTGTTTTTTATAAAATTAAATAAGTATGAAAGGACTAATGAGAGAAAGAGTGAGAGGGTTATTTGTTATAGTAACTTTGGTTTTTAAGCAACTCTAGAAACAACTCATTTTATTGCACAAGTAACTATCACATCACTCATGTTTCTTGAAGTTTTCATCAAGTACATTGGGATAAAGATACCATTATCCTAAAAATTGTTATGATTGTATGAAGCGTTAGCAATTTAAAACCCTCTTTATGAACATGAACATGACACAACATAAGATGATTATAAAAGGGCTTTGATGAGTAAATATTGATAGGAATAATAAACGGATCAAACCCGAAAATAACATGAATTTAAATTTAATTGAGTTTTAAACCTAAATCTATTTATAAAGTCGTGAACCCTTGAATATATTGTTATTGTTTCGTATTCTTATTCTATTAATATATAATACTATTACTCCCTAATTAAACAACAAAATGACAAAACTATTCACATAAGAAACAAATTATATAAACTATATGTAAAACAACCATATAACATATATAAAATATAGATATTATTTAACAAATAAAATATATATAATTTATATATTAATATACAGTTAATTTATTTGCTTTATGTATAGCATATGTCATATAACATGTAAACCAAATATCCGTAACAAATATATGTATAGATATAATAGACAAATATAATAAATTATATAGGTTATAAGTATATAATCTATATGTCATTAAAAGAGTATGCATATAACATATCATATAAACATCTTTATTAAAAAAAAGATCATATATAAGAAATTTATAAAGTGTTTTTTTTTTTTTTTGGGCCAAAAATTTATAAAGTGGTTAGATTATATATAATACATTTATATAA
The DNA here is from genome assembly GCA_024138025.1 of Combretum micranthum. Classification (NCBI taxonomy): domain Eukaryota; kingdom Viridiplantae; phylum Streptophyta; class Magnoliopsida; order Myrtales; family Combretaceae; genus Combretum; species Combretum micranthum. The sequence goes on from JAMXBD010001341.1 coordinate 155,911, forward strand.
CTTTTGAATGCATATAAAGTATAATTACATATAATGTGTTTCACATAAATACATATAACATAATCTATACATATATATGTCACATACATATATATAACAAGTATTTGTAATGTATATGTGTGTGTGTATACTTATCAATACATATATGAGATGTACAAGTTATAAATACATAATTTATATATATATATATATATATATTTGTAGAGTGTTATAAAAAAGAGATCAAATATAATAGATATATATATATATATATATATTAATACATTAAAGTATAGATTTTGCGAAGAATATATATAAATATATAACATATATCATATGGATATATATCATAATATGTGTATGAACATAACATATGTATGCATATATAAAATCTATAGATTATAATATATAATTTATATGTTATATGTATGTTATAAATTTATTTGTTCTATAAATAGAAAATGTATATATTTATATGTTCACAATATAATAGAGTAAATTACACTAAAGGTATTAACGTTTAAGGGTAAATTTATTTAAGGTATCAATATTTCAAGTGCTTGTTTTACAAAGTAAATTAAATGAGGTATTAACGTTTTGTGAACTTCATTTAAGGTATCAATATTTGATTAATTTTTAATTAAGTTTCCTTAATTTTCGTTAATGTTTAAATATTAATACCTTATTTGACTCACTTTAAAAATAAAAATATTATTCAATACCTAAGATAACTATTTAAAAATAAAGATAGATACTAATCAAAACAAGAAACCAAATTAGCAACTTGAAAAATCTTCATTGCCTCAACACCGATGAACCCATGCTTAGGACAATGTTACCTTTCTTCGTCTTGTTTTGCCTATGCTTAGCACAATCTCTTGATGGAGACCTTAGATTCTCATCACCAGAGTTATGTACAAGGGACAAATCTTTGTCTGTCACTTGGTATGTGTTGTCGCCTAAATTCTATCAATAGACTTGTTTGGACTTGCTCTATATATGATCAGGCCTCCAAAATAAGAAAGAGTTATTGTTGGCACTATAACGGTCAAGTATGCCAGTTGTACAAGGTTGGTGAATAATTAAAATGACAAAAATTTGAACTTAGTATTACCAAATTTTCCATGAATGAGACTTCAAGGAGTATTTATAGAGGAATGCAATAAGCAATTATGAAAGTGGATACATGTTCGTAGAGTGCATGATGGTTATTGAATAAGTGGGCATCGGGCTACTAGGCTACTATCCAAGCTTGTCCAAAGTGGGGTGAAGCCGCTAAGCTAAGCAACCATGTGCTGAGAAGAATGCTTATGGCCAAGCAGATGGGCACTTAAGTGGTTCACCTAACCTTGTTATGGAAGACTGAGTTTGGATGGAAGGCGACTAATGGGCTATTGGGCTAGTCCAAATCCTAATCAGGTCAAACTAAACTTAAAGAGCCCTAAGTATAAATTTCTCAATCAAAATTATATATTTATTTTCACATTTTAAGGGATGACATATTTTCATGTTAATATATAAAATTATATGATTATGATGGTAAGTTGTTGGCTACATCTAATAATAATAATAATAATAATAATAATAATCTTGACAAATTGGGCCAATCACCCAACATGCCTATATATTAATTGATTTTGGTGCGTAAATATATTTTTTCATTTTTCTTATTGTATGATCATCATGAGCGGCTAGTAAATACCTAGTATTAATTGATTATGATGCATAAATAGTGGGCCTTGATGGTGGATTCCTTTGTATACTTGAAACCACAAAATGAACACATATGAGTTAAGTGGGTCCTAAAAGAGGCGGTTGTATGTAGTGCAAGCTATTACTCTAATACTTAAGTTACTAAACGAATGAGAATCTTATGCCTAAGTGATTGTGTAGATGATGCCAATCATTACATAGGTATGCATTGGGCTCTGTCTAGATTCCATTTGTGGTGACATGAACAGGTTTATAATTTTTTAGGCTACCCTAATGCTATAAAATATATGAAGTAAAACTATGGACCTTGATATTTATAGATAGGTAAATATCAAAAAGAAAAAATGATGACAACAAACCAAGTAAATGCAATTTAGAGTGCTAAAATCAATTTGAAGACCTTTGGATTATATGTCTTAATTCTATCAAGGTATGATTTAGTGTATCACTACATACTTTCTCTCTCTTAATCTCTATAATATTTTAGTAACTGAAAGATATATGGTGTGTGGTGTTTCACATTTATAAATATTGAAATAGAGTAATTATTTGCAGATCATTTAGATTAAAGAATAGTAATGAAAAGTCATTTATAGTTATACAATATTTAACGAAACCTTCATTTAAGATAAATGGAAGCAAATGTGCAAGAGGAATGCAAAGGGCTATCATTTTAGTCAAATGTTGTGATTATATAGGTATGTTTGATTGGTTGGTTTTTTATTGCTTTGGCATTGGTTTGGTGTCCATTTCAATCATGTTATTTGTTAAGAAACAGATACAGATGAAAAATAGATATATTTATTCATAAATAAATCAAACAGGTTAGATACAAATAAAATATAGATGTAGGATTGATACATATATAGATGAAAATCATTCAATCCAAACAGATTATATTATATTGACAAAAACTAAAACATACTTTCACCATTTTGCTATTTCTAAAACATAATCAAGGGTCAAATGTGGGAACTTCATGCGAAAGAGGATTTAAGGCTTTGAATACAGCTCTATCCACAGCATTCCTACAAGGATCCTCCTCTCTCTTTTTAATCAAATAGGCCATACATGCCTCAACCTCTGATTTTATTTGCAAGTACAATTCCTTTGCACTCTCTTTATCCTTCAACATTTCTCTTCTCCCCTTTGTGCTTATAGGCTTGCCAAATAAATGGTATAATCGCCCAGGCGGTAACTTTGGCAAGAACACCGGACAATACAATGCTTGATTCGAAATCTCTCCACTCATCCCCTTCCTGTCATGAATAGCACATCTTAAGATATTAGCTATACATACTAAAGATGAAGATCAAATATGCACCAGAGGGCCATGGTTAACCAATACCTGACATTCATAGTTTCATGTTGTTCTCTTATCCAATCATTCATGGCAGGGATTTTCATCAGGTCATTGTAATCTAGGACCAACTTTATTCGCCAGCAATCATAAAATGTTAGGCAACGGCATTAGTTACAAATATAGAAGTGAGAAAGACCATATTTTAATCCTTTGAATGAAAACTTAGGCTATTTTGAAATCATAAGTACTGAAAAGAAAAAAAATGGGATGTTTGTGCTTTTGAGAGAAAGCTTACTTCAACCAAGTCATCTTCTCCACAACCGAAGGGAACTATCGTGGCCTCAAACCTTGCAGCCATTCTTACGAATTCGGGTTCATCAGGCCAAAATAGTTTATATTGTTCACCCTGCAATTTCAAATAACAACCATTGTAGGATTGTTCTGAAGCTTTACCGCCACAGAAAAAAAAAGCATTTATTTCGGAAAAATTTATATGAGCAAATTCAATATGCTGAGTCATATCGTTTAGCTTAACATCACTATCATCTAATCTAAAAGTTCAAACTTGTAGATATGATGTAAACTATTATATGTATTACATAACAATACCAAGATTAGGAGGACAAGATTCATTGCTCTATTATTATTCCAAAATTTATATGAATCCAAAATATTGATAGTTCCTTCCGAATTAAATCACTCAACAAGAAATCAGCAACTCAGGTGTGAAAATATCATAATCTAACTTGGTTTTGAAGACAATGGAGTTTTACTACATAGAGAGGAGAAAAATATTGAAACAGGTTGGCCATATGCCAAAAATGAGAACTCTCATATACAACTTAACTCAAAACCAGTACAACTAGTTTTTACTCATGTTTTGCTCAATGTGTAGACTAATATAAGCAAATATAGTCTCTTATTTAAATGATGGATAGGAATTAGGAGCTACAGTTTGTGGAACACGATATAAAACATGACTTAATTTGGTGGAGCATACCTTGTGATGAGTGGCCTCGCGGGCTCCTCCAGGATATAACAGAACATGTGATTTGGATGACAGCAATTTGAAAAGATTGCTTGCTGTTACAGGAAGTGCTCCAATTACCTTTAAGTAGTCATTGATATTAAATGAATAAGTAGACCTTTCCATCCCTTCTGAGAAAAAAAGTGGGTGAGCCATAGCACGCATAGGAATGCTCTTCACCCTCAAAAATTCTTCAACAAGAGAGCTGAGCTCCATTCCCATCAACATGTGATTACCAACATACAAGACAGGCCCCTCAGTCGGAACCCCTGCAAGGCCTCTAACTATCTTTCCATCTTCCAAAGTTGAGAATGAGACTGCACTACCAGCATACCGAAATAATCTGCATGTAATTTATTATGTCATCAGAAGTGTTGGTGGTTCCAGCATATTTTCTTTAGTCTTTAATATGAAAAGGCTTCATTAATAAATGGTGCTACAATGTAAAAATACGCATTGCAAACGTTTTAGATTGAAAGTATGATTACAAGTCAAGACCGTTGTAACCTAGTGGCATGAATACTGGTTTTCCAATGGGATGCACCAAGTTAGGTTTCTTCCTCCCTATGATGCACCTTCAAAATTAGTTGGTCAAATTATAAAAGGTCAAAAAAAATATATGAATAGTGAAAATGTAGTGATCAAGCTGTGGGCCATGTCGATGCTTATTTAATACTAATTGTAATAGATGGCATGGTATAATTAAAGTGGACTTCGAAAAACACTAAGTGTTTCAATAACTTAGATTTTATTTTGTATACTTACAATAACACAAGGAGAAAAAAGCAAAGTGATAAATTGCAAGCCTGCTGACAAGATGATTGCTCTTATACTTTTGCTGATATCGGATAAAAGATTAGTATTATAATATCAGAAAATAAAGCAACAAAAGGAATAGAAATAAGATGATAAAGTAGTCTTTTATCACAATTTAACTCTATTCATTATCTATGCCACAATATTATGACATCATATGTTTCAGATATTCTGTGTAGAATCATCAAAATTGCTTAAAAATCACAATTTTCTATAAGGAAAGTATTAATGGTTTTGGGGCATTGGTTAAAATGCTAGAGAAAGAAAGTTTTCATCTATTCATGTGTTGCTTTTTCATAAAATGTGTAATCAATGTTGGAACATGTAAAATTTTATATAAACCCTTAACAAATGGCCCCAGAAAGAAAACACATAACATATTCAGTTTTGTTTGCTTATAAGAGATCTGCTTGAGGTTGGAATTGACCATCAAAAAGCAAGTTGGACAACTATGAAGTGCTGTATGCTGCTGCATTACCCAAATATTCGGTAGAATATAGTTTTGTATTCCGACAGACTGGGAGGCAAGAAATCTGAGACATAATCATGCCTGCCGGAACGTCGATATGTACATGTACCTTTGATAACAGTCAGCAAATTGATGCCATCTTCCTGCCATATGAGACGATGTTCAGAAAAAAAAATATTGTATGGGAAGAAATGCACCATAACAATTGACTAAAATCAGTTTCAGGGTTTTCTTGCAGAAGGAATGAACATTAGAGGAACACTAGGAAAGTATAATTCAAATCTACAAGAAAAGGTGTTTGCATCAAAATCTGATATATATGAGCTGACTGCTACAAATTGCCCGATCCAATATAGCCAATTTTTGTTTCCATCATTTGGATTGAACTGAAAGCTTCAGTAATGACTTGAAAGTTTTATTAACTTAAGAAAACAAAAGTAATTTCTGACCTCTAAGCAAGTGCATCTTCAAGATTTAGATATGTGTAATAACAGAGTGACATACTAGTAAAATTAAATGGCCACCGCCTCTGAAGTGACGAACACGAACTGTAGAATTCTTGAGCATGCTCTTAAGCCGTTCAGCTTCAATGCCACTTGGAAACATGTTATCCTTGTCACTGAAAACATTATACCAACTTATTAAGAATGCAATAGAAAGAAAAACACACACACACACACGTATGTATATGACCAAAGCCGTGTTGCTCCTAGGAGAAACTTTTATCATTCTTGCCTTAACATTAGCAAATGATTCAATCACCTGTTTTGCAGCAAAAGTATGAATAGGACACGGAAAGCTGTCACAATAGGTGGTCATTCCCAAATTCGTTTACAATCACTTAACACCTTATTTAATCATTTCATTGTAAGGGAGATTGTACCTCATGACATCCTCTACACTCAAGCCATGCTGAATCTAGTTGCACCATCAACAAGTCTAAGAGTCTATGCTTTTAGATCAATGTGAGATTTTTTATTTTGTACATTAAAACTCCCTTTAGCATATGGGTTTAGACTTAGACTAAGGCTAAGAATATGGATATGACTAGATGGGAGTTAATGATGATATAGGATTTAAATATTAAACCTCACATGATACCATGTTAATTTTAACTCCAAGACCAAGTTTTAGGAACATATAGTAGTGGATCTGAATTAAACATACTCTTATGGTGATTGCAGCTTACGAAAACAACATAATTCATGGAAAATGCAACAGTACATTACATTTTATAACATGCACTCCCACAGCAGTACACCCTAAAGTGTGACAACTGCATGAGAGAATGCATGCAGACATAATGAAGTCAACAACAGATAGTGTTGATGGAAGCTAGTGTGTATGAAAACATAGAGATGCCCCTACATGTGAGGAGATTAAAGAAAGTTATTCTTAATCATTAGTGCAATGCCTCGACTACTAAGACATGCAATTGCTTAGGTTATTAGAAGAAAGCTTATTAGATAAGCATACTCAAAATTTGTTGACGTCAGACATGATAATATTTTTCTTCTAGTTAGAGAAGAATAAGAAAGAAACTGGGAATCTTGAATATTGCAAAATGGTTTTGGCTATGATTCTGCAGATGTAAAAGCCACAAAGTATACCTTAAAAATACAACTCTAGTAACTTCTAAAACATAATACTACTCTTTTTCCATGCATACAACAAAAAGGAATACTAGAATAGGCAAAGGAACACAAACCTAGCAAGCACAAGTACTTCAGCTCTGACTGCTTGAAGCCGAGAATTAGCATAAGAAGCAGCTGATTTCAATAACTTCAGTTTCCAAACTAGGGTGTCCTTAGGTATTATATTTGTCGACCCCTAACAAACAAATTCAGCGATATAAGTTAGACTATTGCCATCAAGAGAGAACTCTTAAAAAAGGAAAGAAGAATTAATCATAATGAAACAAATAGGGGAAAAGAGAGACAAAACTGATCTTGAGTTCTATAAATGTGAGTAATATACTTTAAGTCATATAACCATGTCAAACTGTGAAGAAACTCTGAGAAGCATTGCCAGCTAATAAAATACTGAATCTGAAATAGCTTGGGTAGAGAGAAATTCTCACAAAGTGACGTGAAATCAAACTAATGAGACTCCTAAATAATTTTTCCAGCATGAATCTCGGAGGAAGTCTTCCATCAATGCCAACCATTGCCATCTTCAGGGGATTACCTAGAATGGATAATAATGATAGCCACATAAGTAATATCATCAAAGCACTATATTTCATACGGCAACCACAAAATAAATTTGATTATAGAAGACTTCGCTGGAAACTTAAAGAGCACTTATCAAAAATGGCATTTAACAATCTGAGTCTTTTTGGTTATTAAAATGGAGTTTTTATTACGGTGAATTGCAATATATGAAAACATAAATAAACCTTGAGAAGCAAGTTTGGCTAAGAATTAATAAAAGCCGAATGAGTGAAATATATAAAGTTAGTACCACAATTACCTTATCTGAATACTTAAATTTTTATATAAGTTGTTTGTAGAGATAAAACTTGTTTTTAGAGTAAAAGGTTGTGAATTCTAATCCTTGCATAACATTTCACACATTTTGATTAAGTCATTGAATTAATAGGCTTATAGATAAGATGATTGTGATGCTAAGCTTTTATGCTATCAGAAATTCCTATATAACATTTAAGTTCTTGATGGATTCACTAAAAAACTCAAGCCATAAACGAGGGGGAGTATCAAGTGTAAGTCTAAAACTTTTAGATAAATTGGCTATGAAGCGAAATGCAACAAAATAAAAACAGGGTAATATATTGTCACCCAAATTAACTCATACTTCTTCTTTCCGATGTGAAGAGCATCTAGTTGATCTCACATATAATATCTTATCCACAACAAAAAAGAGCTCAGCATTATGAAATGCAGTAGAGGGTTAGAGAGCTTAAAAATTCCTATTTCAAAAACATGCCAAGCTAGCCAGCAACTCCAAAGCAAAAATGCAACCTCGGGCACATACTTGATGTCATGAATGCCGCCAACAAGGTAACATTGAGAAAATACTCTTTTAGTCTAGTAAATAGCTGAAAAAAGATTTAGGGATTGGAAGCAATATAGTTCATTCTCACGAGAACATGTTACTTAATGCCTAGAAGCATACTGCATACATATTAGCAGTTCTAAAAAAGAATGTGGAATTAGCATTTAGCATACCTAGAGCAAGACTGAGCAGATATGAGATAGTGGCATGGAATCCATCAGGCAAAGCTTCCAATAAAGGAAGTAGAAGCTGCAGCTGTGACTGACCAAACGATGTAGCTAAAACACATCCAAGTATTAGAGAAAAGTAGACATGTATTCATGTATATGTAACGTTACTATTTGTATCACACATTGGCGATGTAATTCGAACAACATAGCTACAGTCATATGGAACTGACCAGGATTGGCTAATATGACAACTAGGTCAATGGTAGGATTACGAGCAGCAACAGCAAGTGCCAGACATCCTCCAAATGATTCCCCAACTAGATAGATGGGCTTTCCAGGAGAGACACCTTGTTCATGTTTCAGACTTTCTTCAATGAAATTCAATAACTCTGGGACAGGCAAAAGCAGAATTATTAAGCGAAAATGTGCTGATTTAGTATCATCATCTACATGCAGAAGCATCCAGACAGCAATTGAGCCATGCATTAGAGGGAAAACACCCTAGATTCAGCGATGCATTAGATCTCATCTACCATTGAACACTTGAAGAACTGGTCAAGGACAAACTTAATTTTAAGAGAAACCATAATACAAGGTTTAGAGGAGAACCTTCAAATGGTGTTCGATCATGAACAGGAATGTGCAAACATCGAACTTCAAATACCCTGCACTTAAATTTCAGCATTGGAATCAAACTGAATCCATGGAGAGCAAGCTATAACAAGTGAACATTTAGGCTGGAAAAATCCAACTTCAATGCTTCGGATGAAGTGTTAACAACTAACAACAATTTGAATGTATATATTATTTTCCATCATCAAAACTATTCCTTCTTAATTCATATTAGATTGTGAAGCAAATCTTGGTAATGCAGTGAAAGAACATAATAAACTTACTTCCCGAGTGCTCTATGATGCAAAGAAAGGCCAAGACCAGTACCATCAAGCCCTATATGGAAAAATCAACATAAAATATTTGTGTTAAGAGTTGAGTAACACATATGTTCTAAACACAACATGGTATCTGTTTTATATGTGAAAGAAGAAAGTCATGTACTTATACTATAGTTGGCATCTAACCATGCAAGAGAGCTAATCTTCTCCACCTTAGGCCAAGATGTGGAAAAAGAAAAGAAAAGTTAACAATTGATCTAAAAGCTTAAATTTGTAGATTTGATATGGATTTTATATTTATTTCTAGGTGAGTAAAACTTACCTGGCAAAAAGAAAAGCACAGGAGAATTTTTCAAAGGCTGGCCACACTCGAGAGGGCAAAACCACCTTGGAGGACCTCCGTCAGGCTTCATAATGTCCTTAGCCTGGTTAAGGTAATCCTCAATGGTTGAAGTTTCGTAACCATCATCCCACAGTGGATCTAATTTCTCTAAAAAAGCACCATGACTCTTATTCTCTTCAACTTTTTCTTCCTCCTGTTGTCCGTAATCCTTGACTAAAGAACCCGAAAATCCATAGGTCCTTCCTCCATTCCTGTCTTTCTCTTCAAGCATAATCAATTCAGGAGATGATAAACTCAGCTCAGGTCTACTCAAACTCTTAACAGCCAAGCGACGACATTGCAAAGGCTTGCTAACTTGATGAGAATTAAACATAAGACAAGGCACCACCTGAAAACTGACAATTGATGCCATGATCCGTAACACACTTAATAGCAGCTTAACAGGTGTTTTTGTGACAAGTCCGCTAACAACTTATTAATATACCTTGAAATCAGCTTAAAGAGAGTATCACACATTCAATGCTTCAGACAAGAAGGACACTTGAACAAGTATCTGCCACTAGAACATAAATTATAAATAGAACGAAAAGAATTCCTAGGAAAGATCATCCTTAACGTTAAAGTTTAAACACTACAAAATTTTACTCATTTAGTGAAGTTTGCAAATTTTGTGAACATCACAAGTTCTTATTTATTTTAGCGACGTTTATCAAACGCACAAAAATATATTAGTGGTGATGTTTGTGATAAAAGTTTACTTATTTCTTGTTTACTTTCAACATCACACATTTAGAGAATAAAATTATTATTCATTTGGAAAAATTGTTACTACTAGAAATTTGTATTCAATATTTCCTTTTTCTAAATTTATATGGTATAAAGTGTATATTCCAATATTTACACCACATCATTAATTGCTATATTATGTCGCAAATATAGTTAAAATTACTAGCATGCCACAATTTGATCATCTCAATATAAGACAAAATTACCTTCCACTTGTATTCATTTATTGTAACATATGTGACTTATAATATGGTCACATGTTATAGTATATGCTATATAGCATATGCATATTATTGTTATATTTGTGCTCATACATATTTACATATTATGTATATATTATATAGCATATATCATTATGTATTTTTTTGATATATATGCATATGTGTGTTTGTGATGGATTGTGTAAATAGTATAAATAAATAATATATTATAATTGTTATATTGATAACAGTAATATATAGGTAATTTATAATGTATATTTTATATTTTTTATACACTAAGGATTAGATTTGTTACATTATATATTTACTTACCTAGATACATATATTTACGTCTTAAATATATTATATCTGCATATTTATTAGTATTATACAGTATACATCATTATTCACTGGCTAATATATATATATTTCTTTTAAGAGGAAATTGACCATTGTAGATTAGAATAACGCAAGTTTAAAGTAAAAAGATAGTTTTACTTCTAAGAGGTTGTTTTCATCACTTTATGGTTTCATTGAGAGTATGCCAATCACATCACCTAAACCTTTTATTCACTCACGTTGAAGCAGTATTAATAAATGTCACATTATAAAAGGTAACAAATATTTCTTATATATTAGAAAAGAATTCTTAACGGTAATAAATAATTTCAATTCCTACCAAATTTTCAAGTAAATAATGCAATAGAAAGTATAATAACAATAGTTGTTATATTTCCTTTCTACTACCTTTAAATAAGGGAGCCTCTATAGTCCTCAACTATCCGACTATTAAAATAAATATAATAATTAAAATATTAACGATTTTAATGGTTCAATTATTATTTGGTATGATATGAACTGTTAGATAGTAATAGGATTGATCCTGTCAAAATTAATAACGAGATAATAGAATTTCCCTTTAAATATATAGATCACTATTTATCACTCTCTTTTGAAAAATTAAATTATTTTAGAAGTGAAAAAACAAAATCAAAATCATAAATTTTATTAAATAAAAAAGTATGGAATACTTACTAGAGAGTTGGTATGCTAAATTTTATTGTATTTCTTTCTTTGTCGTTATCATGTTCTCATAAGTCAATAAAACATATGGAAAATTTTCTGATCTATCTTAACAATGTAAAGAAGATCGAATATAGATGATTCTAGCGATGTGGTAGATGCCGATGAATCAACTGTGGATGCTAGCAGTAGCAGCAAGGTGAGTTCAGATTGTATTATTATTATTATCATTTTTTTTAAACCTAAGGCGCTATGATAGCATGAACATTTATACAATTTATTGTTGCGTTGTAGTTGATAATAGTAGATATTGATGTGTAAAGTGGGGTGAAAGGCAATGTAACCCTTTTCAAAAAAAAAATAATTACTAAAATAGAATACATCGCACACTAATTATAAAAAAAAATCATTAAATTCACACATTGGAGATGAAAAATAATATTGCACATTTTAAAAATGTGCAACATGTATATATTGCATTGAAAATGGGCAGCATGTAGTTGTGCATGTCGAAGATGGCCAACTTATATATGTTGTGCATCTCTTCTATATGCGTAATATATACATAACACGTCCTCATGTTCCAAATGTGACATTAGTGTGTTATTTTGATAATTAAATTTGATTATGTCCTATTTTAGTGATTAATAAAGAAAAGAAGTCTAATTTGACAAAAAAATCGTGTTTAAAGTGGTAATTACGTGCATATATATCCACAGGAGATAAAACAAGCTATAAAGAAAAACACTAAATTAACCTTTATATAAAATATACAATGCATATACAATAATAATAATGAGTCCATCTCATTTTAGAGCAGGATTGCTACAAAAATTAAGTAAATTACATGAAAGTTTTGAAAGCTTTAAAAATTGTAGCTTTGGTCATCCAATATGTAACATTTTCCATGTGCTAGAGGGTGTTGTTACAGGTAATTTTGATCGACACATGCAAGCCACAAACCAGACCAGTTTTGAGTTTGTGACAAACTAATTATAATGAACAATGCACTGTTATAAATTTATAATCTAAAAGAGTAAGTGCTGATTTTTCAAAAAAAAAAAAAGAATGCGCTTTTTATATTTTAGTGGTTCTCATAAGGTGGAAAATAATATAATACTAGTTGTAATATATAAATGGACTTCTTTATTATTATCATCTTCCTCACCATCATCATCATCATTTGAGCTTGACTCTTTAAGCTAAGTGACATAGAGTACAGTTCGCATTGAGATGATCAATGAGGGATTTGTCATGGTAGGCTTAGAGTAGATCCGTTGGATCGGTTTATTCATCATCTAACCTTTCTCATTATGGTTTATACATTAAAAGAGACTTATTTTGACTGTCGATTGTCAATGTGCTTAAACGGATGACGCTAATAACCAAACTTTATAACTATCCCAAATTAGGACTATAAACGAGTCAAGCCGAGTTGAGATGATGCAATGCTAAGCTTGAACTCGACTCAATTCAATTGATTATTGATTTCTAAGCTCGAACTTGACCAGACTTGATACTCAACGAGCTCAAGCTCGACTCAATTATTCTTATAAAAATTAATTGGATTAAAAAATAAGTTGAAATTTTGGAATATAATTAGGTTTTTGTTGATTTGGTTTTAAAATATAATAAATGCGGATGATTAGATATAAATTAAAGATTAAAAGAAAGCACGGAATGGAAATAAGCTTTAAAAAGGAGAGCAACACAAATTTCATAATTTTTTCATAAAAATTAATAAAAGTTCTATTAGACTCACAAGTTAATTAAATCAAGTATTTTAAAACTTAAATTTGATAGCTACTCAAATAGTTCGAACTAGAGCCCATCCATAGCCAAGTCAAATTTGAGTTATCACTGAGTTGAACTCAAGTAGCTCATAAATAGCTAAGCTTACCTACAACCTACCTAAGTCCTCTTCATTTGAATTGTTCCACTTGTCACAGGTGCATGTTAGACAATTTGGATTGTCTAATTATCATCCATATTCCTTCTCTCTCTAGAAGGTTCTCAATGTGTTATTGTATGTCACTTCTTACAAGTCATATGTAGCACAACGCTTACGTAGCATGCATGTGATGACTCTCGAATTGATACATCTACATAGTATATTTCTACATAGTAAACATATTAAAATCTGAATGTTTCAAATCATTGTTCCACCATGGACAACTGTATAAAATTTGCACGAATCCTTTCTAAATCCAATCAATGCATCAGTTATGTAGTAAATTTTATACAAGTTAATGCCGAAATATTGTTATTCAATCATAGCTAGTGAACAATACATATGTGATGATTTATGATAAAAATATTAAAGAATTATCCTATCATCAAATTCTGGAGTATCTATTTTTCTTTTTTCCAGTGAACGAAGACGATAACATTGATATCAAGGTGAACAGAATTGCCGCCCAGGGGGGCGGTTATCATTCGGAGGTACAACAGCCCAAACAATATTACAAGACAAAAGGTCTCCAGATAAGCCGCCCAAAAAGAAGCAAAAACATCAGCAGAAACAACACCCAAAATAAAATGCCATAAATCCTCCGGGAGAGTATCTATTTTCTTACCTTATAGAGAATTATCTTCTTACAAAATTCTAAAATTATAAAAAATTCTATAAGCATTTTAACGTCTTCTTTCTTCAAGTTATAAATTATGAACAAGTCACCATGTATCTATCTTTTTTTTCCCCCTTTTTCTAGGGGAAAATTTTAAGTTTTTCCCTTTTCTGATTGATGATTATGTTTCAATTCTTCTTCTTAATTAAAAATGGATTTTTAAAAATCAAATAGAAATAGAGCTAGCCCCAATATATTGTTTCTTTTGTGTTACCGCCAATAGATATCTAACATGTGTCTAACAAATTAAAAAAATATAAAAAATCCCTAAAATAAAGGAAGCAGTTCTTGACACATGTCAGATATTTATTTGTGAAGACACAATGGAGACAACAAACTAGTAACATCAAATTTTTTTCCTAGATTTGGAACCTTCATACCGTAGTTAATGTTGATGTAGCATCCTTCCTCTTGCACATTCGAGTTTACCGAAAATTCACTTTGTGTATAAATATCAAATAACTAGCAAAACAGAAAGATAGAGGGAACAAACATGCCAAAAAGGAATGTAAGGGATCAATCATTTTAAACAAATGTTGATGTTGTGATAGTTATACACAAAATTTAATGTATACTCTCACCCTTTTGCTATTGTGTGTGATATTAATTTGTTTTGGAAAAAAATTGCTTTACCTAAAAAACAATCAAGGGTCAAATGTTGGAACTTCATGCAAAGGAGAGTTCAAGGCTTGGTATACAGCTCTATCAACAACATTTCTATAAGGATCCTCCTCTCTCTTTTTAATCAAATAAGCGATACATGCCTCAACCTCTGATTTGATCTGCAAGTACAACTCATTTGCACTCTCTTTGTCCTTCACCAGATCTCTTCTTCCCTTTGTGCTCACAGGCTTTCCAAACAAATGGTACACCCGCCCCGGTAACTTTGGCAGGAGCCCTGGGAAGAACATTGCTTGGTTTGCAATCTCCCCATCCATGCCCTCCCTATATCATCATCAACATCACATCATATTAGTGTTAGCCATATGCTTGCTTGATGAAGATCAAATGTGCACCCTCAGGGCCATGGTTAATACCTGATATTTACAGTTTGACTGGTTTGCTCTCTTATCCAGTCTTTCAGCACTGGGATTTTCATCATATCATTGTAATCTAGAACCAACTTGGTTTGCAAATTAATGATAAAATGTTAGACAACAGCTTCAACCATAATTAAAGGAATGTAATGCTTAGCTTGGATGCACATATGATACTAGGAGGTGGACAGTGTCAACATCATATGAAAAGGTCAAAAACAAAACATGAAAAGTCTAGCAGAACACAGTAGCAAAAAGCTATCAAAAAGAAAAAAGAGGTGCTCGGTGTTGAGGTTAGCACTACAACTAGTTTATCTAATTGGGTTAACTTTGTACATATAATATGTGCTATTATATTTGTTACTTAATGCAGTGATTTGATTTCAAGAGCTTTTTGCTCTGATACTATGGTAAGGTTAATACCACCTTTATCTGATTTAAAAGCTTAAGTTTGTAAATGCTACTATTTACTTAACACTCGGTTTGTAGTGTGGTTGGCTGTTTCTACTACCTTGGTTTCAAATACATTAATTATATACATTTGTTTTGTTTTTGCAGTAGAATCCAAATAAGCCAACATTCAGACGTTACAAATTTCAGCTGCTAAATATCAATATGGTATGTTTGCTTGCAGATGTTGGTACGTGTGTGTATGTAAGAGAAAACTTACTTCAGCCAAGTCATCTTCTCCAACAGATCCGAAAGGTACTATAGTGGCCCCAAACCTTGCGGCCATTCTTACAAATTCTGGTTGATTAGGCCAGAATAGTTTGTATTGTTCACCCTGCAATTTGGTCATGAAGAGTAAGAACTATTGTGAGATTGTGATAAAACTTCACAAATCAAATGCAGTTATTTTGGAAAAACTTGTATATGCAAATTCAACAGGTTTGAGGACAAGATTCACACCGAATAAAATTAGACAGAACTACTCAGTCCATCATTAACTTTATAGATTGCAAGCAAAAGACTCCTAGTATTGGATTTAAGTAGGTGATTTTAAAGACAACATAATTTTACTATGCAGAAAGAAGAGAAAGTTATTATTCTTTATTGCTGAGCTCATTTGTCAAACATGACAACTCCTGCATGTAACTTTACTTGAAACCAGGACAACTAGGTTTTGCTAACGCGTTGCTAAACGTTTATTCTAATATAAGCAAAGATAATCTCTTATCTAATTGATGGATGGAATTAGGAGCTGCATTTTGTGGCACATAAAATAAATTACAGAGCATACCTTGTAATGGAGAGCCTCACGGCCTCCTCCAGGATATAACAGAACATGTGATTTGGATGACAGCATTTTGAAGAGATTGCTTGGTGTTACAGGAAGTGCTCCAAACACCTTTAACCAGTCTATGATATTAAATTCATGAGTTGACCTTTCCATCGCATCTGAGAAAAGAGTGGGGTGAGCCACACCACGCACAAGAATGTTCTTCTCCCTCAAAAATTCTTCAACAAGTGAGTACAGCTCCATCCCCATCAACATGTGATAACCGACAAACAAGACAGGCCCCTCACTTGGAACCCCTGCAAGGCCTCTAACTATCTTTCCATTTTCCAAAGTTGAGAACGAGACTGCACTGCAAGCATACCGGAATAATCTGCATTTATTTCAATATGGCATTAGACAAAGTCTTGGTGGCTTAAGCATAATTTCATCATTATACTCTATAGAGAGGCTTCATTAATAAATGGTGATACGGTGTAAAAGTTATGAACCACAAAAAATTTGGGATCGAAACTATAAGGAAAACTAGAAATCAAACAGAGGGCTATATTCTATTCCCTCTTGATTTATACTAATTGCAGTCGATAACATTGTAAATTAAAGTGGATTTCAAGGAGTTCTGAAGTGAATGGATGATTTCCATAGCATATCAGTTTTATTTGATTATAAGAGATCTGCTTGAGGTTGATATTGACCAACAGAAAGTAAGTAGGACAGACAGATATGTTGTATGCTGCATTACCCAATTACTTGGTTGTAACCAAACGTGTATTCCCACATACTGGGAGGCAAGAAATCTGAAATATAATCATGCCTGCTGGTACGTCGATATGTACAAGTACCTTTGATGACGGTCAGCAAATTGATGCCATCTTCCTGCCATACAAGATGTTCAGAAACAATATGGGAAGAATGTACCACAAAAGTTGGAAAAACCACCGATAAGCTATTCTGTAGAAGAGATTTATGCCATTCTTTCTTAAAACCAAGTACAGGGCTTACTATGGAAGGAGAGAACATTAAAGGGGCACTAGGGAAGTATAAATTAGATGTTGTAGGAAACTTATTCTTATAAGAAAATCAGTTCTTGATTGGCCTAAGTTTGGGTTGCGACATGGAGGGCATCATAGACAGCTCAAAGCTTTCATCAAATGATATAGGAATGACATACCAATAAAAGTGTATGCCCATTCTCCTTGAAGTGACGAACACGAACTCTAGAATTCTTGAGCATGCTCTTAAGCTGTTCAGCTTCATTTCCACTTGGAAGCATGTTATCCTGGTCACTGAATATAATACGTCAACTTAAAGGTTAAGAAAGCAACAGAAGGAAACCATGTATAAATGAAGTCATGCAATGATTTTTGGAAAAAATAATGACAGATGAGAAAGGCGACTGTGAAAGAAAACATGGAGATTTCCTACATGCGAGGAGATTAAAAACAACACGGGTTTCAAATCATTCGTGTAATGCCTAGACTACTAAGATGTGCAATTGCTTATGTTGTCAAAAGAAAACTTTCAAACAAACATACTCAAAATGCACTAGAGAATATGGATAAATCAGGGATTCTTGAATATCACTGTCTGGTACTGGTTAGGATTTTGCAGATTGTAAAAGCCACAAAGCATACCTTAAACAAACGAACCGAATAATTTCACACTGTATTTCTATTCTTTTTCGTGCAAAGAACCAAAAAGAAGACCAGAATAGGCAAACAAACACAAACCTAGCAAGCAAAAGTACTTCAGCTCTGACAGCATGAAGCCGAGAATTAGCATAAGAAGCAGCTGATTTCAATAATTTCAGTTTCCAAACTAGGGTGCCCTTGGGTATAATTTCTGCCAACCCCTGACAAACAAACTCAACAATATAAGTTCAAAATATACAATTGAGAGAGAACTCCAAAAAGAAGAAAGAAGAAATACAAAGGGAAAAGGAGAGACAAAACTGATTTTGAGTACTATAAATGTGAGCAATATACTTCTAAGTGCAATAACTGTGTCATGAAGAAAACTCTCAGCAGCATGACTAGCTAATAAAATACCGTATCTAAAGTAGCCTGGGCAGGGAAATTTCTTACAGAGAGACGGGGCAGTAGATCAGTGAGATTTCCAGATAATTTTTCCAGTTGGAACCTTTGAGGAAGCCTACTATCAATGCCAACCGTTGCCATTTTCAGAGGATTACCTAGAAATGAATAAAATGAAAGCTACTAAGCAACATCATCGCAGCACAGTATTTCGTAGAAAAGCCACAGCATGAATTTGGTTATGGAAGACATCCTGAACTGGAAACTTAAGTATTTTTATCCAAACAGAGCATTTGATCATCTGAGTCTTTCGAGTCACTGAAGAGAAGCTAATCATAAGGTGGATTGCAATATATGAAAACGCATAGGCTTTTCACCTAGGAAAGTAAGTTTGTTAAAGACTTTAGAGAAGACTAATGGGTGAAACTTATAAGCTGGTTGTAGAACTAACCTCAACATGGTTTCAGGGTTGAAGGCAGTGAATTGAAATCTGTGCATAACATTTCACCCTCATTTAATTAAATCAATCGCTTGATAAACTTTTAGATTTTGATGCTAGCCTTATTTGCCTAATATGATTAATTTTGTCCACTTCATGGGCTTTCAGATCAGTTGATTGTGGAGTTAAACGTATTATTATATCAATAATAAATTGTGGAATGCATCTGGTTTGTCTCACATATAATATCCACAATAACTTAGAGCTTAACATCAGGAAGAGCATTAGAGATTTAGAGAGCTGAAAAATCCCAATTTTGAATAATTTGTCAAGCTAGCCAGCAACTCTGAAACATGGGTAAAATAATAGTTCATTCTCATGATAGCATGCTACTTGTCTCTGAAAAAATCCAGTGGTTCTTCAGATGTATAAATTATTATACATCAAGGCTGCAAGTATATTATAGATAAATTAGCAATTCTAAAAAAGACCACCAAACAAAGCCTAGCATTCAGCATACCTAGAATAGGACCAAGCAGAAACGGGATAGTCACATGGAATGCATCAGGCAAAGCTTCCAATAAAGGAAATAAGGGCTGCAGCTGCGACTGGCCAAAGGATGTAGCTGAAACAAATCCACGCATCAGAAAAACTAGACATATATCTATTCTTGTTGTGCAATTTTCAGCTCATCTATATTTAATTTCAGTTGTATGCAATGTTACTGATTTAGAAGCACATTGCCAATATTGTTGGGAAAAACCACTGCTATGAATGTGTGAAAAGAAACTGACCAGGATTAGCTAATATGATTACAAGGTCGATGGTTGGATTACGAGCAGCAACAGCAAGAGCCAGGCACCCTCCAAAGGAATCTCCAACTAGATAGATGGGCTTTTTGGAGATGCATGTTCACGTTCAGACTTTCTTCAACAAGTTTCACCAACCCTGAGCAGAGGCAATAGGGGATTGTTAAGAGAAAAATGTGCAGATTTAATATTAGGAGAACCAATGATGCAAGGTTTAGAGAAGGACCTTCAAATGGTGTTCGATCAAGAGTAGGAATGTGCAAGCATCGAACTTCAAATGCCCTGCAGTTAAATTTAGCATAAGAATCCTTATGACAAGTACAATGTTTCTGCTAAAATGACCAATGACTTGACTACTCATGTAACTTTGATACCCCCCATAATTCATGATTCAACAGATTCCTGCCTAAAAAAAAACCAAAAGAAGATGCGAAACACTTCTAATAATCTGACAGCTATGCAATGTCAATTATCATTTGCTCTAAAAGCTAGAATTACAAAATTTCAGACAATAACCATTTTAATAGGAACATGAATAATCATGTTAAGGGCCCGATGGATGATGGTAAAAGTCTGCTTTAAGATGAGCAGAAACTTGAGCATAAAGATCGGTCTTTGAGATTGAGAGTTTTCACTATTGTGATGAAAATTTCAGCACTGGAATCAAACTTCAAACTTTTATGCTTGGGATGAAAGCAACCCACAACCGACAACAATTTGAATGCATATATTATTTTCCATCATCAAATCAAACTGTTTTTTCTTAATTCAGTTGTAAATTGTACAGCAAATCATGATAATGCAGCAAAAGCAGATAATAAACTTACTTCCCGAGTGCTTTATGATGCAAAGTAAGGCCTAGACCAGTGCCATCAAGCCCTGTGTGGAACAAAAGCATATTACAAAAACCAACCTACAACATTGAATATCAAAATTGAGCAACACATAGTATCCTAAACACAACATTGCATATGATTAAATGCAAAAGAAGAAACTCATGTACTCGTACTAAATTAAATAGCCAGCCAAAACATTAGATTTGGTACGGGCTTTATATTTATTTCTTGATGGGCAAAACTTACCAGGCAAAAAGAAAAGCACAGGAGAATCTTTTAAAGGCCGGCCACACTCGAGAGGGCAAAACCACCTCGGAGGACCTCCATCAGGCTTGATAATCTCCTTGGCTTGGTCCATGAAATCCTTAATAGTAGCCGTTCCATAACCATCATCCCACAATGGGTCCAATTTCTCTAAAGCAACTCCATGAAGACTTCCATTCTCTTCATCTTGGACATGTTCTTCTTTCTGTTCTTCCTCCTGTTCTTCATACTCCTTGACTAAAGAACCTGGAAATCCATTACTCCCTCCTCCATTCGTATCCTTCTCCTCCACTAAAATCAATTCAGAAGATGATAAACTCAGCTCAGCCCGCTCGAGCCTCCTAGCAACCATTCGACATCGGAAAGGCTTGTTAACTTGATGAGAATTGAAGTTAAGACATGGCACCACCTGAAAACTGGCAACTGATGCCATGATCTAAATATAATATCAACACTTAATACCAACTTCAACAGGGTTATATGTTACAACTCCTATGACAGCTTGTTAATACAACCTTAAAAACAGCCTAAAAGAGACTATCACACATTCATTGCTCCACATAAGATAGAGACTTAAACAAGTAATTGTCACCGAACAACACAACTATATATACTATGGAAAAATTCATGAACATTCGTGATAATGACAAAATATTTTGGTTGTATGTACGGCCAGTTAAACTTCGTTTTACTGCTTGCCTTAGCACGAGATACGATGGATATTCCACATTTGTAGTGCTTTTGGGCAATTATTGAAATCTTCCACCTCTCTATTTCAACTTGAACTCTTGGGCAATTATTATTCTATGGTTGCAATTTTGTGTTTTGTTTAACGGTATCTGTTCATTGGTTAATAGGGTCTGTTTGTTTCGACTTATTCCACTCATTTTGGTATAATATTTTTATCGTTTTCAATTTAATGTTTGTCAAAAAAACAGATTCTGACAAAAAATTAAGGATTTATTTATAAATTTGATCAAATAGATACAATACATATATATTACAAATGTAGATCAAATGCATATACGATACAGATTAAAATCGAGCAATCCAAAAATACCCTAAGGGGTATAATATAATAGTAAGATGATTAATGTCTTAGATTGATATTTTAAAATATTTAATATATCAAAATAGTTAATATAATATAATAGTAAGATGATTAACCGGTTGATTTTGTTTGAAAATTCCCAATAACATTTTTTTTCCTGCGTACAGCCTTGGAAAGAAGAGTAGTTTTAGAAAGGAGCCAATTTTACAAAGTAAAACCCAATATAGAAACATGTGGTAAGCCTTAAAGAACCTAAACTTCATATTATAAGAAGGTTACTTTAAATGGTTAATCCGATGAATTTATAATAAAGATGTTACTTACCTATAATAGGGAAAAATTGCATAAAAATTTAATACTAAGCTCATCAAATCTTATATGATATCGCTATAAAAATAAATGTAATAGACTAGAGATGAATTGAAGCAATTTTTATATTTTTTTTATTTTTTAATATATATATATATATAAATATATTTGTGGATTTAGCTTATGTTCATTGTCGTCTGGTTAACGTTTGGCCACACAAGCAAAGCAAACTAGTGCACCGTGTTGTGTTGGTACGTTTACAAACTAAGGAAAGTGAACAAGATTGGAGGGAGAGAGAGAGAGAGTGATGGGTTAGTTTCCTTTTTTTCCTTTTGATTTGGCGGTTTCCACAAGGTGAGAGGAAGGAAGCAGCGCCACAATTGAAACAGACAAACGTACTAGTCAGTAGTCACAGTAGTCACCCCTACCCAGTTCCTTTCAATTCAGTGTCCCCACCGAAAAAAAAAAACAATAGGCCTGCATCCGGTGAAGATAAAATACCCATACATTTTAATTAAATTATAAATTATATTAAAATGTATTAATATTTAATATGAGTTTATTTAAAGTATTAATGCTTTAAGTCATTCAAAAGAGCAATCAGTATTTAGAGAAAAATTCATTTAAGCTATTAATGTTTTAAGTGGTTAAAAAAAAGTATCAATTTTTTACAATGTGATTAAAATAAGATATTAATAATTGACCACTAATAAAAATTTATAAAATTTAATTGAAAACTAATCAAAACGTTGATAGCTTAAATAAATTTTGTAAAACGTTGATATCTTGTTTGAATCACTTTGTGAAACGTTGATAATTTTCTTTAACCACTTAAAGAATTAATACCTTAAATTAATTTACTTTTAAAAAATGATGCCTTCTAGTATAATTTACTCGTCAGTGGGTAAATTATCAAGTGCTGAAAATGGTATATTTTTTTACAAAAAGCTCTCTATATGAAAAAATTATATCAATATTTATAGATTTATAATCATTTCATATAGCGTACCACGCTTAGTGAATCTTTTTATTTTTTCTCCCTCACCTGAACCTAAGACAACCATATACAAATTTTATGATTTTTGGTTTCTTTATGAAATTTAATAAATCAATCAAACATTGAATAAAATTACGGCTTAAAAAAAAAAGAAATTATTGATTAACGGGAATATTATCATCTAATTGTAAACGGTGAACAATGTATCTCAATATTAGGATAAAAATATATAACATAATAGTATAAGCAAAATTTCGTTTATCTATTTTCTCATCTTGTATTAAAATGGCTTCATGAAAAAATTTCTAAAACTATGGAAAATTATATAAAATTTCTAAATGATCGTTTGAGAATATAAATTTTGATGAAGTTATTTTATATCTATATCATCTTGTTCTCTTTTATTTAATGGGGAAAAAATACAATAAACATGATTTTTTATTTTAAATAAAATTCTCATACTTTTCAATGTGGAAAGGGATCTTAAAAATGTCGGTAAAGCAATATCTTCTACAGATGCAGCCTTTGTAAAGAGGTAATTAACGAGAAAATGGACTGTCTATTGTTGAACAATACCTTGGATTATTATTGTCCTAACTGATTTGCCAATAATTTCTAAGGCAATAGAGTGTAACTAGGTCTTTAAGCTCTAGTACACCCATATGAGAAGGTATTGATTACTTTGATATTCATGCATAATTTATATAAGTTTTGTATGTATCAAATGAACGTAAAACAACTAAATGGCAATATGACAAAAAGATTTACATAGAACAATTAAAAAGATTTAGCTTTACTAGAAGTCTGTAAACTAGCCAAATCATTGCATGGTCTAAACCAAGTTTCTAAATAATTGCATGAAAAATTTGATGGAGTGATTTTGATTGAAGGTTTTAAACATATAATGCTGATAAAAGTATCCATTCTAAGTTTATAAAATAATATGGTGTGATTTTTGTCTTTATGTAGACGATCTTCTAATATTTGGAACAAACATAGAAGTTATTAAAGAAATCAAAAGAGTTTATAACCTCTAAATTTTGTATGAAAGATCTTAATGCGGTGTATATGATGATAAGAATTAAAATGATTAATCATAGCAAAGCATTAGCTTTAAGCCAATGTCACTCCGCTATGCGCTTTAAGCCCATGTCACTGTGTTGAGAAATTTTGTATACAAATTTTCGAGTAGATGTTTGATTTGGCACCTGAATTTTATTAATTTGTATAATTAACTATCTAAAATTTAAAATTGTTAATTAATTACCTAAAAACTTTTCGAGTTCATTTATAGTATCTATATGATGTAGTTAATTACAAAAATGGGTATAGTTCATATAGGTAGTTATAAAATTTAGCAAAATTCAAATAGTTAATTGTAAAAATGGCAAGTTTAGGATTATATTGACTCTTTTAGATTTCAAGTAGTTAATTATAAAAATAGGTAAAGTTCAAGTACCAAATGTAACAATTACCTTAAATTATATGCATGTTGGCTATAAGGAGTGCATTACCCCCTTGCAATATGTTGGTGTAATAAGTAGGGTGGTGTATGCCTCACTACAAACTAGATTGGATATTGCATTTTGTACAAGTTGTCGAGATATATAAGTAAGCCTTGTCTAGACACTAAAGAAATAACCATAGTTTTTAGGTATTCCATAAAATAGTAGAAGTTGATTTGTGCCCTATGATTTTCTTGTTGTACCAAAGGTTATTGCTATGCAAATTGAATCATCAGCATAAGTGATCATAATTCTAGATTGGATAGGTTTATCCCCTACATGTGGAGCTATTAGTTGGAGCTCCACTAAGGGAACTTGCAACTCATTTAGCTATGGAGATTAAATATAAAGCTTTAATTGATGTTGTAAAAGAAGCAGAATTGTTGAAATGTTTGTTACTAGAAGTAAAAGTTATGGCCACAATCAGCAACCATATTAATCTTCTACAATAATCAATCTACCTTTTTTCACACGCTTCTAATGAAAAATATGCAATTAGAAGTGTCGATATATTATGCTAAGACATGAGTATATGAGGTAATTAACTGATAGTTCATTTATAACTATATCTTATGTGAA
Source organism: Combretum micranthum (assembly GCA_024138025.1). Taxonomy (NCBI): domain Eukaryota; kingdom Viridiplantae; phylum Streptophyta; class Magnoliopsida; order Myrtales; family Combretaceae; genus Combretum; species Combretum micranthum. The sequence goes on from JAMXBD010001341.1 coordinate 181,371, forward strand.
GACTAAGAGTAACTTAATTATAATGACTTAAAACTCTCACCGCTTGGTTTTGTTTATGATGCAATTTACTTTAGGAGTACTCTCCATTGAGCACGCTCGACTTTAGAGTTTTGATGAACTCCATCTTATTACATTAAAAATTATCTTGATGATTAAAGTTCCAATACCTTATACTTTACGGTTATCATATTCTCCCCTACTTACAAAACTATTGTCCTCATCAGTTTAATCATGCAAATCTAAAACCACACCAGATAGGAAGGATATATGAGCTACTTCATACAGTCTCAAGAGATGCCCTCACACTGAGACATTTTGCCCTGTGTAGCACTTAGCTCCTTCACTTGTAATTGGTGAACTGTTCTAATACCATCTATAACAACCCAAAACTCCTCCCGCTGATGATTTTTTCTTTGGTGCAGATGTTTCCAAAAAAGTCACCCAACCTAGGAGTGTTCTCCATCAAGTATGCTTTAACTTTAGAATTCTGATGAATTCCAAGTCATTACATCAAAAGATGCCTTAATAGCTAAAGTTCTACTACCTTATATTTGAGAGTTATCACATTAGTCATCATTGATAAAGGTGTTGTTTGTAGATGTAACTAAGAAAGTTTATGTTAAGATTGGTGTAAGATTCAACTAGTTAGTAGTTATGGTAACTTCATTTTTGTAGAGAATTACTATTTCAGAAGTTCATAGCTATGAGTTTATTACTTAGTAGCTAAGAGGATGAGGTACTTTGATATATTTTAATGGATGAATGTTGTATTTTGATATTATGATATGTTTCAAAGAAATTATACCTATATGAATATAAAAGTGGTATTGCTTCTAACAAAAGTAAATGGTTGTTTGTCGGTATTAAATTCCATATAGTTTGATGAGTACAAGGTTAATAAAATAGTTATAGTAGAAAATTTACTTTTTGACTTAAATAAAGATGTTTAATTCTATCGATTCTGCCACAAAGCATGTAGGTTTAGACATCTAACTTCCTTTTACACTGGGGTAACTTTGAAAAATTTATATTGGGGACAAGTTCAAATCTGACAATTCCAAATGACAACATAAATATCTAATATGATTAACAAAACCAAGATAATTTTGGACGTATTAGAGCGTGCTAAATAATCAAGAGTGGTGTGAGGAATAAACATCAAGTTCATAATGGATTTGATAAAAGATCATTCAAACTGATGAGCAATATTCAAATGAAATAAAAAGTTGTATATAAAAGTGAGCACGTGATTTGAATCACATGTGGGATATGAAAGAATTGTATTTCTTTGTATTCTCATGCTATATGAATGATTGAAACTTATTTACCATATCTTATAATTAATGATTTTGTTCCATGTTCAAAAAACGAAGTCGTGTTGAGATCATGGAGAGGGTATTATTAAAGACACATCATTTGAATTTTGAATGAAATAATAGAGATCTCAAAGAAGAAGCGTCTTCTTTTAAATTTCATTTATTCTCATATTTGTGATTTTTAATTAAAGCAACGTATTATTTTAAACAATATTAACATGTATCACTATAATTAACTTATGATCTATTCTTCACCAAATGTAGTCATTAGAAGAAATTTTTAATAATAAGTCAATTAGTCATGTTTTTTGAGAAGGATATGAATTAGTGTAATACCTTAAACTTATATAAAACTATCATTTAATTATTGATAAACAATTATCACAAATTTTTCTTAAAAATTCACTCTTTTTCTTTGTCTAAATACTCAAAAACTATCAAATATTGAAACCCCACAAGTTCAATAGTTAGAAATATTAACATTGCTATTTTTGGTTCCTAAATAGATAGGGGCATCTAAAAAGATATGCATAATATTTAGAAAATTTCATATAAGACATGTAACATTTATAGAGAGTAATACTAAGTGCTTCCAGATTATGATATTTTTCGTAGTTTTGAGTGTGATTTTTAACACGATAGTATAATGTAATGGAGTCGCAAAAACTCACACACACACACACACACACATGTGTGTGTGTGTGTGTTATTTCTTATTGTAGGAGTGAATATTTAATTATCAACAATAACGTTATATGAGTAGGGGAAAAGTTCAAATAGGCACACATTCATTCTTACATACTAATAAGTATTAGAAGACCTTTAGGTAGATAAGATATTTTGGGATATATTGGTGGATCATGGTGATTAAAGCAAAGAAATTGGTATTTATTTGTTAAATTTTTCAATTTTAGGGCTTTAATATGATTTTTGAGCTTAAGAAAAGGAATTGAAAGAATTCTAGTGGCTTTAGTAAGGAAATGAAAGAATTTAGAGAAGTTAGAGCTAATGTAAATTGTAACATTGTTGTTTTACATGTCATATTTACAAAGACTTCAAGGGCAATCAATTAAGCTTAAAGATGAGTTAAACACAACCTACTTTAAGGTTGTGCTTTGAATAGAATTGTAACATGAGTTTAAACATGACCCACGTTAGAAGTCATTTTTTTGAAGTCGTGTTCGCCTTAAAAAGTGGACAAAGTGGGCCACATAAGCATGAATAAGGGCTTGTGTTTAAGGTTGTGTTAAGGTGATTTGCGGATATATTGTTCAAGATTTGGTGAAATACAAGTTTAAACATGGTCATGTTAGCACCCATGTTCAGAAAATATTTACCCTAATATAAAATAACCATCACCATTAGTTCAAAGTAGAATTTTGATAGATTAAAGAGATTCCTACAGAGAGATGGAGACAGTCAAGAATACAAGAGATAAATAAAGATTACAAGATCGATCAAATCAAAGGGGTTTTGCATACTTTACATGTCTTTTATTATTATATATATTTTGATTATGTGATATGAAGAAGAGCAACTTTTTCATCCAAACAGAGATGGACCCTAAGTTTATTTTGTAATTGGGATTGTTTTAAATTCAATTATTATTATTTATTAGCCTTTTCTTGAATCTAGTTTATGTATGCTTTATTGTTTCTTGAATAAATATTTATAGGATATTAATTCTTGAACTGGTATTTATTAGTTGATTAAGAAATCACTTTTATAAATAGATTTGCATAATTGGATGTATTTATGTGACCTTAAAAAGGATAACATAAATTTTCTATATATGGTTAAAATTTGATGGTGGTTGAACCTAAAAGTAAATTCATTGATCTTAATGCAAATCTTGGTTTCTATTGATTAGGAAAGGATTCTTGTTGATTAACTTCGAATTTGGTAAGGGTGTTCATGGTTCAATTTAGGGGTTGAACAGAACCGAACCGCATTCAAAACAATTCGGTTCCAATCCTTAATAAACCGAACTACTTTTAACGGTTTGGGGTTTTGAAACAAACTGCTTCACATGCTTTTCGGTTTGGTCTTGTTCGATTCGAACCGCTTTTAAAAGATTTAGTTCTAATAAATTATATTAATGGTCATTTGAGTTCGCAAGAAAAAAAAAAGATGTTTAAATTGAGAAATGTCGCATAAAAATTAAAGTCACTTATCATTATATCAAGTCATATATTTAAAATTTTCAAAAACATACATTATCCCGTTTTAAAAATATTTTTCAATGCAAATTTAAAATAACATATTTTTTTAATAAATCTATAACATCAACTAAGAAAATTATTCTTTTACATTAATTCCACATTTTCTTATAATATTCTTCCTTTATAATGTATTTAAATTTTTATTGTACCAATTAGTTTAAAATTCTAAATTATCTTAGTGTTGTTGGTTGTAGATGTTGCAACCTAGTATAAAACTTGCACTTCTAAATGTATTCCATGATAAAAATTTTGCATTTTGTTGAATTAATCTTAAAGTAATACAAGTACTAATTTGTATTGCTCAAGTGTTATAAATAAATAAAATGGCTCTTATTTATTTATTTTATTTCTTTTAATGTGAAGTGGTTTGGTTTAGGCTCTTCCCGAATCAAACTGCAAACTGAACTGAAGTATAAAAGAACTACATTTTGCGATTTGGTTCAATTTGGTTTGATTCAATGAACAGCCCTAGAATTTGGGATTAATTATCTTGGAAAAAATATTACGTTAATGAAGGAATTTCATAGCTCAAGAAGATTAATATAATCACTGAGGGAACTAATAGTCACATGAAGACTTAGTGGGAATTCGATATCTAGGTAGTTTGCAATTAAATTGAATTAAATTATTATTTCGATCTTGACTTGTGATTGGTCATTTAATAATCATAATTAGTTAAGTAATTATAGATAATTTAAGTAGGTCAAATGGTAGCGAGAGAGTGATCAGTAGTACTTTTATCTATATAAAAACAAATTGGATTGTTTACTATTTATATCATTTCGAGAAATTAATTGGTTATTTGAGAACTATTGAACTTGTCAAGAATTTTTAATTCTTGTGGCATTCATTTCACTTATATCAAGATTATCCAATATCTGTATAGTTAGTTGTCAAGATTTTGATTCAATTATACTAAGGTCTTGACATTCTTAACCGTAGAGTCAAGTTTAAAATATATATATATATATATATATATATATATCTCTAGTTCTAGGTTAGATTTTTTATAAAGTTAGGATTCGGTTAACGATTTTTAGAGATTGGAAATTTTGCATAACCTGCTAGACACAAACCAAGTAATTTTTATTTTATGTAACTATTATTTTATCTTTCTTTCTTTCTTTCATTTTTTTTTAATTATCCCCTTATATAAAATTATGTCATCCATTCGATAAGGTTTGTTATACTGGCCAATTGGATAGATTCTATTCATATAGAAGGCATATAGGCACCTATTGTCTTTGATATGGACAATTTTAAATTTCAAAGGAATATCCGATTAAGTTTTCAAACCCCACTGGATCTTCTTATGGCAATTAATTTGGTTGATGTATTATTTTGTTAACGAATAAAAATTCTACTCTATTGGTTAGGTAGGGGTGGGGGAGCTTGAAAACCCATACTTCATCAAGTTGGTTATTATGGAAAATTTCATGTTAAAAAAAGGTTAAAAAAAAAAAAGGAATATGGCTAGAGATGAGTAATCAACTTCAATAACAAAATAATACCCCTTAGGTATTTCTACTATTTATCTATAGTTAGCCTTTTGCTTAAATACCCAATAAAGGTCATTCACTTCCCTAACATCAGCATCTTTTTCCCCTTCTATTTTAAGGAGATTTGGATTTCTCAATTTACCTCCTTTTATTTATTTGTTTATTCAATTTATTCCCTTAAAGTTATGTCATTTGTAATCAATAATTAAAATTATAATGGAGTTGACGGTATCACATAAATGCCATGAGGTTGTTCATCAAATTTCTGAATGATACAGCTATGATTTTGTAAATTAAAGGAATTTGAGTGGATTATTTCTTTTGTTAGGCAATTAATATATTTGTGAAACAAAATAATTATATCATCTAATGACCACTTGAAATATGTATTTGCAAGAAGACATCAACGTGAATCATCATTGGATTCTTCTCTATTTTAGGTCTTGTTATATTCGACAAGAACAAAGAAAACTCATAAAGGTTCTTTGTAGTAATCTCCGGGAAGTATTTTGTTAAGTCATATTATATATGTTGTTAATTTCGAAGCAAAACAACTTCTTTTATTCAAAAATGTTTGTTATGATATATGAATGTTGGAAGAATAGGACGTTGGAGAGTACCTTATCCAACAAACTTTGGAAACTAAGCTCTTCGTTGATTATCACACACAGTGCTTGCAAGCTCAACAAAGAAACCTTGTTCCACTTTTGGTTAAGCCAATGGAAGAATGACAAAAAAGGAAACCAGGCAGAAAAAGGGTTATTGAAAGCAAGTTGTAGCTTTTAGTTCAACAAGAAAGTACTGGTCCTCTTTCGCCAAATTTGGTGTTTGTGTTTAATGAAAAAGGGTTCTTGAAACCAAATTTGATGAGATCATGTTAGGATCAAGAAGATTGAAATATTGATTTAGGAAATTAGATTTAGGTCTAGGTATTCCATTTAGTAACTTTTTTAAAAGTGAAAAAGAAGTATTACACATTAAAAGGTTACTATAACTTAATTCGGATGGGTCAAATCATTCGATTTTTTTAAAAAAGAATTTTGTTATATTAGGTTAATAATTTAACGTTAATAAGATGAATGAGTTGGCAATTTTTTCTATTTATTCATCTATTGACTAATAAAGGATAGTGGAGCCTTTATTTTTGTTAGGGATGAAGTAGTGGTGGTTTTACATTTTGGGAGTCTGAGTAAGATTCAGAATTAGCATAGGATTTTGCTACAATTTACCCTAAATATCAAATAACATCATGAAGACCATGAGAATAATATAGAGAATATTCATTAACTTCACAAAAACCAAATGACTCAAGTTAGCAACTAGGGTTTGGATACACCCCAATAAAAGGGGAAAAAAATAAATGTAAATATACATCCTAAATTATTCATTAGGTTTATAAACCCATTAACATTTAAAGTTTGGTTTCATCTCCTCAAACTTTTCAAGATTTATAAATAACCTCTAGCTATTGTTAAAACTCCAAAACTTATGGGGTTGGCACACCATTTGACTATTCAAAAAATTAATCTACACTTAATCGATGGTTTAGGAATGCATTTGCAGTTTGCCCCAAATTTTTCTTTGTTTTTTCTTTTTTGAGAAAAATAAACATTAAATAATTATTAAACTATTTAACGCCCATTCATTTTTTTTTTCTAATTAAGGCACGGTTGTTTTTTAGCCATTAAAATTTGTCCGTTCACTGTTACATTTGACCAATGTATATTGGTTAAATATGAGTGTAGTGTATGTAAACAATGAAAAAGGTTTTAGGTAAGAGTTAAAATGGCAAAATTGTCATTGTATGAATTCTCGTCGTATCCCTATCATCTATGACTTCAAAAAGCCATTGTAGAGATTCCTTCGCCTTTCATAGCCCATATCCTCAAGAATTCCTACTAAGGCCCTAAAGGTCCACATGAGCGCCCGTAAATCCCAGGCGGCCTCGCTTGCGTCCATAAGCTGGTTAGATTATTTTTTCCCCAAAACTAAAATTTGTATCTTCTTAGTTCATTAGTTACAACTTACAAAAAAAGGTAACTATTAATGTATGAGTTGAATTTCCATCAAAGCCTAATCTAGAATTATCCTACTCAAATTTTGCCTTTTTTTAGGGGTAAAAAAAAGTATTTTCTTCTCTTTCTTTCAATAGAATGCTAAAATTCCCATAGGTAATATTAATCATAATATGTTTTCGTTAATTCTCAAAACTTTGTTGTGATTTCTAAGTACAGCATTGTGTTTCTGGAAAATACATAAGAAAAAAAAAAAATTCATGTCCTTTTTATTCGTTTATATTTTTTATCTATTCTTTTCTTCCAAAAGTTAGATGCATAAAATGTATCGAGACCATTTCAAACATAATATCCCTTGTTATATATATGCAAGTGCGCTATTTTTACTATGTGATAAAATCACAAAGAAAGTATGGAACAATTTAATAAGGGTGCTTTCATGAGGCACTTGGATGCCGTTTGACTTTCGATACGATATAAGCATATTATGGTATAGCATAAAAAAGTAAATAATAATAGTAATAATAATAATACAACATATAAGGATAATGATATAGAAGTTTACAAGTTAATTATTAGAGGTACATCATAAAATATAGGTTAAAGCTATAATATAGGGTAATGATAAGTGTCGTCGATTGCCCACAGAGTATGTTCAATAAATTCAAACACAATAATAGAACATAACATATTTATAGGTGTTAAGAAGATGAGGAGCCTTCAATGGGAGAAACTCTAGAAATAAATCATGTGAAGAAATGCACTAACAAACTTAACATTATATATAACTCAAAACCTTAAAAAATTAGGTTAATAAGTTTTTTCTCTTATAAATCATTAACCATTATAAGAAAACTAGCCTTTAAAGATAGAAATTCTGCGATAAAATATAGGTAAAATAAGTTATATTTCTACAAATAAAATCAGCGATGATGGTTTTGCGAAGAAAATTTATGTCTAGAGATAATTTTTTTTTCCACTAAAGCCTAGTTTTCTTGTAGTGAACATAATCCAAACTTTTTCCATATAGGACTTCTCTAACCTCAAACTTGTGTCCCAACAATTTCCCCCTCAAGTGTGAATCTTCTAAATGGGCTTATGTTAGCTCCCCCTCAAGTAGAAATTTTGTAGCCTCAAAGTACTTATCAAATTGACTCCAACCAAGCTTGCTTTGTTAGTAGTTTGTTGCTTATTTGCTAACCTTACATTATGGGCTCTTCATATGGGTCACCATCACATAGCTCTTCTTTCCACATGAGAGAGGCTAACCTAATGAGCTTCCTAGCTAAGCTATTAATTCTGCTACCACTTGTTAGGATGAATAATATACTATAACAATAAAACATGTTTTTTTTTTCTTAAAAGCAATAAAAACATAATAAATTGAAATAATAAAAAACACCAAGATCTATGTGGAAAACTCCAATTAAGTGAAAAACTATGGAATCGTAGCATGAAAAATTCCACTATAAATAATAATGGGATTAAAATATGTTTCTCACTTATTAAACTAGTGGATAACAAAAAAGTTTACCAAACCAATGGATATCGATAAAACCTTAAAACTAATTAATATGCAAAAACACATATCTAACTTGAAAATTTAAGAATGATTGGTGAAGAATGAAAACAATTATCTTATGATACTCTACACTAGGAATTCAACGAAAGAAATTTCATCACAATTGGGACAATAGATCATTTGGTTATGAATTATAAGCCACTTTGCCAAAATCAATTTTCTTACAATTTCAAAGAAAAATAATGGCAAGACCAAAAGTCCTATATTTCTTTCACAAACTCTATAATCTGGATGCAATATCTTTTTACAATTTCAAGTCACCATTATTACACAGTGCGTTCTTTTGTCTTTGAATTTTATTTTCCCTTCTTGTCGTCACTTGTTGCAAGTCCTCCTTTTTCGACCTTTCTTTTTTTTTCTTTTAAATATATATATATATATATATGTCTACATATTTATAAATGATATCATAGTATTTTATCATTATCTATCGTAAACCCATATGGGTTGGACCCAAAGCCCAATAATAGGTATGAGCAATTTTGATCAATATTTATGAATAGAGTTTCCTTAAAAGCCTTCAATCTCATGCATAGTGAATGAAAAGATTTATCCATTACTTGTTGATAGGAAATTTTGAAAAGATTTATCCATTACCTGTTGATAGGAAATTTTGATCACAAGTTTCTTAGGCTTAATATGACCATCCTAGATAATGAGCTAACCTAATGGCCCCTTGGCCAATCTGTTCAAATCGTGGACCAACGTGATCGATACCAATCATAACTCAAATGATCCTGAATAAGAATCATAAATTGAACCAAATTGCCTTGCTTTTTAGTAGTTTATTTTGATCCTGATATGGCCTACTAAGCTTGCTCACATACTTTAGCCAAGTAAATTCATTAGCTAATTGCCTTTAACTAATACGATAGTTTTCTATAAGATTTTCTAATTTGAAAGGTGCACTTACTAATTCTCATACCTTTTTAAAAAATCAAGAGGCAATTTCCAAATTTAGCTTTATCTACTGTCCAAATTAATGGTGAGAATGTTGCTATATATTCCATATCAAGTTCATGTAAGCCAGACTCTCTCTCTCTCTCTCTCTCCTCTCTCTCTCTCTCTCTCTCTCTCTACATCTTAATCGTCTTGTTGTCGGTTTGTTTCTTCATGCTTACTAAATTAAGCATCGGACTTAGTGAACCCTTTGGTGTTCACTAGTAGTGTTCTGTCTTGTAGACCAAAAACATGTAGAATAAAGTCTTGCAAGAACCAGCTAATTTGGATCACTTTAAGTGGATCAATACATTTTTGCTGACAGAAACCCACTTGGGACATTTGGCACTGTTTTTGGGAAAGGACTTCACATTCTTATAGACCTCGATAATAACCAATACAATGGTCAGAAGATCAAAAAGTAAAAGCCCTACTCAAGGTCTGCTTCTGCCGAGTCTGTGGGTAGGAAACCAATGATTTGAACATAGCTGCATCAAATACATATGCAATTGTAGTCCCGACACTACTTGTGCAGCATTTTGCTACCCTAAAGGAGATGTATCAACAAATATCCACCTAGTACCAAAAAGAGCTATAGAGTAATCGAAAGCTTAGAGCCAAATTGATAGTAGTCTCACAAAGCAATAATACTCCTCTTATAGTTACTTCAAATGAAGGATGCAACTCTTTCACTTCTTTTATGGCTTTATTTGAGGGTAAATCCGTAAGTGCAGGTCACAGATGCCCTTGAGTGCACTCTTGTGCTTGCTACTTAACCAAATACAATGGATGGATAGCCTTTTCACATGCTTATGAATATATCACTAATGAGCTGGTATGCTTAAATTCCTAAGCCAACTAAAAACTAATTAATTTAGAGATCGGCACGATTCGGGTCGGTTCCGGACCTAAACAGGAATCAAAACCGCTAGAGTCGGGGCAGTTCACAGTTCCACAGAACCTACAATTCTGACGGTTCCAATTTCGGTTCCACGCAAACCATGAACCCATTTTTTTTTATTTATACGCAAAATAAACATTTTAAATTTTTCCAAATAAAATATAATGGTTAGCAAATAATAAACACAATTACATAACACATAATAGTTGATTAACATACAGGTAAACGATGATGAGTAAATTTTATTACGCCAGACATTACATATTATCTCAACAACAACATGAACACACTAACTACAACAACAACAACAACAAATAACTAACTAGAATCACGCAGTTCATTGATCGTGACTACAATACCAATACCCATGGTAGGATAATATCAATCGATTAAATGTAAACTCAATGCTTATTGCCTGACTAGTCCTGGAGAGGTTACAGCTGTGCTTCCCGCAGATGAGTTGAAGTCATTGAAATACTCGTCTTCCTCACTTGAGTAGTCCTTCAAGTCTTGTTACCGTCGTTCTGCACAAGTTCAATCATGGTTGTAAGCTAGTGCCTCAACTGTCGTGGGACCATATCAGGACCTGTGCTCATCCAACTGCTGCTCAGCAATGTTGAATGCTTGCTCAACTACCACAGTTGAAGTAGGTACAACCAATACTTGCCTAGCAATTTGAGATAGTATTGGAAACGTCTCCTGGTGACGTTTCCACCAGTCTAGGATGTCAAAGTTATATGCATCCATCATGTCACCAAACTCGAATGTCGTGTTTAAGTACTTGTCAATCTCTGAGTCTGATCCACAGCCGCCTATGCCATGGTGCTTTTTGAATTGCCGGTGCTGGAGCACCAAGTCCACGGTGGTTGATATGGGGACATTACTTGGGGTTGCTGGACTGGTGGGTATTTGTTCACCATATGTGCTATTAAATTGAGAATATAAGCTCAACAACACATTACTTGTCTCTTTCATGACATTATTAGCAAAATTGCATAAATGTCTTGAGTGTTTGACAACTTATCCACATGTTCGTAATAGTAATCCAAGACTTCGCGAAGTCCCTCAACTTTGTTGCGTGGGTCCAACAACCATGCCACGTTGTATATCATAGGAATTTCCCTATAATACTTCAACCACTTGTGAGTCATATCATTAACACACATTTGCAAATTGGATCAGATCTTACCTGTTGGAGTATCCCGATGATGTTGCAGGCCTCCAATAAAAAGAGATGGACACTAGGATTGTACACATGGGAGAAAATATTTGTGCAGTCATAGAAAACCTTCAACAGCTCCAACAAGTTGCTACAAATGTTCTATTCATTAGGATGCAATGGTATATTTAGTACATGTGCAATGGCAAAGCTATATTGCAATTTCTTATATGGTACTGTGCTAGCTAGAAGCTCGTATGTCGAATTCCATCGATGTTGCACATCCTTTTTGAATTTTGTTGGCTTTTGGCCATGTACACCACACCATTTTCGCCATTCTCTGTTAATAGATGGATGGTCGGTAATGTAGTCAACCACAGCTTTTATGGGAGATGTACGATTTTTAAAGAATCCATTCCATCCTTTACACATAAATTTAAGATGTGACATGCACATCTTATGTGAAAAAAAGTTCCCTCAAGCATTAGCTAGCATAACAACTCAAGGTCAGAAATACTTGTTGTATTTGCTGCAGCATTGTCAAATCTAACTGAAAAATTTTTTTGTGTCAAAACGTACTCATCAAGAATTGTCTGTATTGTCGCATATATGTTTTGTGTTGTATAGGATTCATCCATTTTTCGTAATGCAATCAATCTCTTTTGTATTGCCTAATGTATATCAATCTAATGAGATGTAATCCTCATATACGAACTCTCACCCCATCTATCAGTCCAAATGTCGGAACAAATGGACACACATACATCGAGATCAACAAAAATTGCTTGGAGCTGTTCCCTACCCTTATGGTATATTTTTAGACAATGTCGTTTCATTGTTGTAGCACTTCATTTAGGTGCTTGTGGCTACAGAGTTTCTTGGTGGCAATAGACAAGATTTGCATTTTCGCTTGCATTAAAACCCAAATGCAACCCGCTTATCATTTGCACCTTAGCATCATGATATTGTTCTTCATTGAAATGCCACAGCCTTGTTTCTTTCTTGGAACCCGATCATGATATTTGCTATTGTGATGGATCCAAACCATACTCACTAAGATGCTTCGACTTGTGATGTTTGGAAAGACTACCATATCCATCTCCCTTGGAAAAGGCATAGTTTGCGTTGCAATAATTGCAATGCGCCCTAGTCTTCCTATCTGGCCCTTCGACCTTCCTAAAATGTTTAGTGAACATATTAGACTTATATGGTCGAGGTGACTTTGTGGATGGGTTTGCCTTGATGGAGGGGTGTATTTCTTCACCCAAACCGCCATAATCATCGGCTTCATATTATGGTAGTTGTTCCATTTCCTGATCTTGGGAGTCATTATCATCATCCCTTTGTTGATGATAAATCGGATTGACTGTCTCAAAACCTGATGGAACCGGAAGGAATTGGTCAGGTGTGAAATCAAAGTTGGACACCTGAGGCTCATTAAAGTCATAGCAATCAGCATCCTCGTCTATATTAATAGTAGGCTCTTGCTGGCACTCAGATAGCTTCGCTTAATTTGTCTTTCTTTGCAGATTTTTTTGATGAACCACCAAAGAAAAAAGAATCCATTGATTTTTTCAACAACGAATAGGTACTAATATGAGGGGTGGTATTAGAAGAATTGAAAATTTAAGTTCAAAAATGATAAATAAGTGTTACTAGGTAACTCTCTTGTATAAGATAGTCAACAAAATAACAAACAATATCAAACACAGGAATGTCTGATATTTTTCAAACACGAGAATGGTTGATATTTTAGCAAAACTCAATTTGTGAAGGTGGTTACAAGCTTTGAAAGTTTGGTAGTTTTTTGAATCAAACTTGTATATTTATAGAGCTCATTACATGCATAAAAAATCACAAAACAAGTTGTCTGATTCCTCACGGTCCAACAATTTCCAAAAATAGTGCAATGAAGTTGTCCGATTCGATTACTTTTCCAATTTAAAAACAATGCACAAACATTCCCCACCGTCATGATTTTTCAACCCTCCAATTTCTCAATTCCCTATGTATGTAGGCCCCAACTCACAATCTGCAAACATAAAGTTTGTTGACACAAAACGGTAAGATTGTATAACATTATTTTTTCGGTGGTTTTATTGTTTTCATTCTTTTTTCCCACTACTTTCTGCACAATACAGGGCCTCCCTCCTCAATTTGCAAATTCAAGGTTGCTGATAGAATCTTGAAATTTTTTTTTAATAGCATTTGCTATTACCGTGCAGACTGCAGAACCACCACCCCCTCCCCCCCTTTTTCATGCGCGCAAGCCTTCCTCCCAGATTGAATTCACTTATGTTGTATATGTTTTGTTGTTTTCTTTTTTTAATTTTTGGAGGAGCCGGGTTGGAACCGCCAGTTTTGGGTCTGTAATAGCGGTCCCCGACCCAGCAGAGCTGCTAATTCATTTTGGACGAACCGCTAGGGCCCACCGATTCATAACTGTTCTCGACAGGGCGGTTCCCGAGTACGGAACCGCCGGGGACGGTTCATGGCAGTTTGTGGTTCAGAAACGCTTCGTCCGATATTTAAGTTAATTAATTAGACAACTTAGCTAAATAAATTTGATGACTAAAAAACCTAAGAAAAATCCCTTATCCATAAGTTGACCTCAGTGAACCCAAATGAATTGAGTCCTAAACTAGGACCCATGAACATGTGGACCCTAACCTGAACAATTTAAAATATGAGAACAAAGAATAAAATGATTAGAGTTACTTGAGTTATTATCCTAATACAAATCTTCAAACTTATTCATTTGAGCCTTACAAAAAGGAAAAAAAAAAAGGATTTGAAGACACTTATTAAGTACATAGTAAATGCATTTTCCTTACTATGATAATTAATAATTGGATTGAGACTAAAACTTTGGGATGGCATAGTAGTTAGATGCTTAAACCTTAACGAAGTAGGTAGTATAGCTTAGCAGGTAGTCAATAGGGGAGCTCTAAGACCAAATGATCAATTTGAGTTAGGATGAAGTTCCAACGATTTATGTGAGATCATGATGTTCTACATAAAGCGTTGAAATAGTCTTTACTCATTGATGGCTAGATGTAAGGAGTGAACTAGACAAGACAACACTATAAGTGTTGCATTAGATTAAGAGTGTGTGACATGCATGAGTGTGTTTATTTATTATATACTAGGCTTCATCGCTCACTTTTAATTATTTCAAGTACTAACATGTACATGGACCTACATTATGATTTCTTAGATTTTTGCAATGAAGAGAATTTGGATAGTTTGACACATATCATCGACTATTGATTTTCTTGATTTTTTCCCCTAAAAATTTTTTTAACTTTCTTTTATAGCTTAAATGACTATAATTAACTAAATATTTAATTTTTTTATTTTTGGGCATTTAGGCCTAATGCTTTTTTGGAATGAGCCATGCTCAGATGAAAGACCCATAATAGGCCATGTTTATATAGACATATTCATGTGAAAATTTTATTAATGAGTATGTAATTTTATAGGTTTCTAATTAACCCAAAACATGAAAACATTAATGTTGTCAAAACCAGATCGACTCGACCAGTTCAATCGAAACTGGCCTTAGAAATAGCCCAGTTCGTGTTTGGAGCCCGAATTTGTATTAAACCGACTAGACCCGGTTAACCTGGGCATGTCAACTGGGTCCGAGTGCACCACCTTCAAAAAAGAAAAGAAAAGAAGAGAAAAGTTCACCAATGATGTTGCTATTTCATGTTATTTTCACACTTTTCGTTTTGGTGCTAAAAGACATCCCACCTCTTCATTAAGTTTTTGTTGGAAAATGGAGATGTCTATGTTAGTCATTTGGATCGATGACATTGCGCACAAATTGTCCAACTGTTGTGTATTTAAATTAACGGCTAGGATGATTGGAATTTTAGGGAATATTTATTCGCTAGACATGGCAACTTAAATGGCAACTGAGGAGTTAAAAAAATTATAAATGTATGTTTATCATGAAGACAATATTTATTAAAATTATAATTTGAAGGGTTTTGATGTTTTATTAAAAGAATTATAAACATGTGATGTTGTTTTATAATTAGTTATGGATCTAATTATAATAATTTACTTTTATTTGTCTTTTATAACTAAATATAACTTATATTTTTATTTTTTATTGACCCTAGTTTGACCTTCAGTTGAATCTGATCTGACCCTTGACATTATGACATGTTGATCAAACCCTAGTTGGTTATGATAATATTGGAAAATATAGATGACATTTTGCCAAACTTTCTAAAAATTAAGGATTTTATAATTAAAATATGGATAGAAATCCACCTAGTTTAATAGAGCCTTACATATATTGCTTGTATGTAATATATGTGGTGAAACTAACAAATCTTGTGAGTCGGGATTTGAGAATTTGTAGTTCAACGGATTTAATATAGTTGATTTGTTTTTAAACAGTTAGAACGTTGGGGGCTCTAACCCTTTTCAAAAAAGGGTTTTTGCACCGTTGTATGCTTACTTCCCTATGGTTTATTGTTTATCTAATTAAGAGCAAAATTTTGCCATATTGAGGACATGTCCACCTGTACTACTAGATAGGTTATTTGGATTGGGTTAAACTATGAGAGCGATGCCCATATTACTTATAGGGTTCTTGGTGGTTGCGTGATATATTATGTGTCCACTTATATTACCAAAACATTAATGGGATTGGTGTCTAAGTTTTTTTTTTTCCTAAGCAGGGAAGGGGAGAAGGAGAAGTCCATGTTAAAACACCAATCACGGGTGTATCAACGAGGCTTTCATCGTTCCTTACATAGAGAAATATACTAAGCATGCTACCGATGTGGGATGAGGAAGGCCCACAATCGGGTCCCTCATACGTCTAAAACTCAACTACGGACAATAGTGGTCTTGTTTTTTTTGGCCTACGCAGGAAGAGGAGAAGGAGTCCACGTTAAAACACTAATCGCAGATGTATCAACAGAATCTTCATCCTTCTTACATGGAAAAATATACTAAGCATACTACCGATGTGGACGAGGAAGCCCCACAATCGGGATTTGGTGTCTAAGTTACATATCACTTCTTGCCATGTCATTTGTATAATGAATGCATTTTTTTGTAATGCTAGTAATGGTTTGTCTCTTCTTTATTTTGTTTGTACTCAGAGAGGACAAGTCGCCTGAAATCCATCAAAAACTGAAGGCTGAAGCCAATAAGACATGAAGCATGCCATCAATATGTAACTATATTATACAGTTTTTCTGACCAAATATAAAACGTAGAAAGTGTAAATTATTTATGTTATATTGAAAGTAGAGCCAAGGTCTGTGTATTTATGGTTGCAATAGATATATGACGTTTAGTTGCATTACAACAAATATAACACATAATCATCGTTGTTGTTGTCTTCGTTGTAAAAGTGATAATATTTGAATCTTGTCCACTTCTTAATTCATGGTAATAAATTACACATACTTTAAACTACAACTATGGGTCGGGGTTAAAAATTATTTTATGACAAAAATATGGATTTGGCTTTTTAGACTTTGTCATATAATCTAATTATACTTTTGGTTCACTATGATAGAATTATATTCCACCTTTATTATCATGGAAAATCTATCATTTTGTTTGGTTTACAAATAATTTTACTAAAGAATATTATTATATATAATAGAAAATAAAAAATCTTCATTCAATCCATTTACTAGAGAATAACTATTTTAACCAAAAAGTATAATTTATTTTAAAAATATCCTAATAATAAAATAAAAAATTATAATTTATTTCTATTTTTTTTTTCATTCCAGTGAAATAGAATGCCATAAATGTCTCGATCAGATTTAGGATTATTTGGATAAATTTAACATTATACTTATGGAGTAGAGCCCAACGAGATCCTAATCGTAAACTTTTTCAGTATAGCTCATTCATTTAAAGAAACCCACCTTTGTGTTGATTGTTATCTCAATGTGACAAATGAGGTAATTGTCCAACTCTATAAATATTCTAGTTCCTTTTAATTTGAAGGTTAAGAAATTTGATAAAAGTATGGTCATGCTTGAATTTTTAAGTCAAAAAATCAAACACTTTAGTATATTCAAGAACATTACAATTGGTAGAGTTTGATATTTAATAATTCTATCACATCTTAAATGCAGATTTGATACGACTGAAACTGAAGCATGTCCTTCGTGATTCGTACTCTGTTCGCCATGAGCACTTTAAATTTCTTCAATATGATAATATTTCTTCACCGTAAAATATAAAACTTGTTGAAAAGAAAAATGAATGAGACAAAAAGACTTTCTTTCTTTATTTTCTTTTATTCTTTCTAGGTTCACACCTAATAGTGTCAATCATTTATCCATATATGGTATTCTTTTCTTCAATATATATATATATAGATTTAATGGATAATATGCACCGTATGTATATATATATATATATATGGTGCATAAATATTAGTTATATGGTAACACATGAATAAAATAGTAGATAATTTTTAATATAATCACCATTCATATGATCACGTATTAGATAATTATTGGTAGTTATACAGCACAAGTACATCGTATGTAATACACCTACCGAATCCTTTCTCTTATTCCAACAGTATCACCGCATTCATTCTTTAATTTTCTTTGTTTTTTTCTTCGTAGCTAATTTACATAATGTAAGGGCCTGCTTAGATCGATTGTTTTTCATATATATCTTATATATATATATCCTATGTGGATCTGTATCTAATTTATATTTTGCCTGATTGATTTATTTTTAAGTAAAAATATATGTTTTTCATTTATATTTATTTCTTGACAAATTATTTATTTAAAAAACTATAAAAGTAAGATATCAAAACGATCAAAAAAAGATGAACCAAACAGACCGTCAACATACTACTATTAGTAGGTATAAAAAATAATATTCATATGATGTCTTAAATATTTCACATGATATTTCAAGGATTCAAATAATTCTAATCGCTGATAATGAATTGAGAAAAAATTGAGAAAACAGAAAATTGGTAGTGTTATTTCTGTCCAGGAGATATAGCTCATAGCCAATTAATTACCATTTTAACTATATAAATTTACTATATAAATATTTATATAAATCACATTGTATTTTTTCTATTATACTTAGTAATACATCCAAATATAAAATAATTTGATTATTTTTCATTTGTTCCATTCCATCTATTCCATTTACTTTGAAATCGAAGGATGTTTACATACCAACATAAAAATAAATACAAAAGAAAGTTTTTCCAACTCATCTTAGGACAATATTTTTTGTCAATAAACCCAAAAAAACAAAAGACACATAAATACATGAAATGCCAAATTCTCTAGTTTCCCATCTCCTAAGATTCTTTTACATCTTCTAGACCTTGCAGAACATAATCCAAACAAACTTATATGTATATCAGTTTTCATAGATATTCAAACCTCGTCCTCCTAACAAGCTTCTACCTGACAACATCGTACATGCGCACACTCCTACTCTCCCTTTCTTTCTATATCTGATACGGCAGCCACAACAATGACGGCTATGGCGACCTCGACCACGACCACAACGGCGCCGAAATCGATAACCATCCAACCCAGACCAAAACTTGCTTGCTTTTCCTTGGCAGCTTATGCAAAAAACGTAGTAGACAACCTTATAGCTGACAACATTCCTGTCCAGAAAGGCCTAACGGATGCAGAACTCAATTCTATAGAGTCATTTTTCTCTTTTACTTTCCCACCTGATTTTCGTTCTATTCTCCAGACAGGCCTTCCCGTGGGGCCTGGGTTTCCGAACTGGCGCTCTTCGTCTCCCGAACAGCTCCAGATATTAACTAGCCTTCCTTCAAGGACGCTAATAAAAGCCGTGTCGAAACACGACTTTTGGTGCGACAGTTGGTGCAGTGGGATTCGGCCTGTTAGTACTAATGAAGCCGTGGAACATGTTACAGAGTGTTTAGCACGTGCACCGGTTCTCATCCCGGTTTACCGGGATTGCTACATTCCGAGTAACCCCAATATGGCAGGAAATCCCGTGTTTTACATCAATGGTTGTGATTTTAAGATGTTGAGTTATGATCTCGACGGGTTCTTCGTGAGATTGAGTTTTTACGAAAGGGAATTGTGCGTTCCGCGGGGCTGTCCATGAAGATGTCATCGCGGGATGGGTGCCCTGCTTGGGCTGCCACCGAACCGAGGTGGATCGAGCTTTGGAGCGATGTGGTGGAGAAAGGAAGACAGCGGTGGCGCGTAAGGCTACACAGGGGTGGTGGGGTGGGTGGTACAGGATAGGGGCGAACTGGGGTTGTTGCTTGAGAAAGCGTTTTGGAGACTGAGGGATGGAGGGTGGGATGAAGAGGAGGTTAGGGACATGATGGTGATGGACGACCGAAAATGATACTGGCGATGAAACGTACGGGTTTGCGGAATGGAGTATAGATGTACCTTTGATAGGCTATGATGTTATCAAAGTTGTTAAAGAGAATAAAAGCAAACTTTTCTAGAATATTTTTATGTTTATATGGGTAAATGTGACCAATAGAACTGAAACTTTAATAAAATATATGTAATTAGTTATTTAAACTTTAAAACGTACATAAAAAGTTATTTTAATATTAAATTTATTAATTTTAAAGTTTAAATATGTAACTATAAGAGAAATAAACGTAGTCAGTTAGAGTTAAGTAGTGATCTCATTTGTAGCAGGCGAAAGGTAGGCCTAGCATGAAAAGATAAGCATATGTATTGATACTTATTTAATTTACTTTTAAAATATTAAGACTAGAGATATTGATACCTTATACCTTTTATCTAATTTATTCAAAAGGTGAGTAATTAAAAAGGAAAAAAAAGTACTGAGAATCAAATGCATTTGAAATTTTCGTATTATGTAAGATCAAAATAAAAAATGTACATCATCCGGCATTAGGGTGGTTAAAAATACTTCTATGTATCAAATTTGTATCTATATGTATATATATACACTATTGTCTGTTAAATCATAATTCACGTAGTGTATTAATCCTTTTTTAATAGTTTTCTCTTTAACTAACTGGCATTCTACAAATGCACTTATGTTGATATCTATATCTAAAATAATAAAATATTACTTGAGATGTAATTTAAGTTGCCCATTTCGGAGGGATGGTTCTATCCCAATTAATTGCCAATGACCACTAATAATGAAATATTTGAAAATGGTAGTAGGTAAGTAAGTAAAGCGTGTAGTCGTGTGTAATATCTGTCAGTAAGTCGTTTTCGCTTGGCTTCATATACCAATAAATTACTTGCCACCTCCTAAAGTTTTTTGTTTTCTCTCGTGGAGCATAGTCAATTTTAACGTGTATATATATATATATATATATATATATATATAAATTCATTCTACCCATTTCCATCATGATTTCCCTTTGGCTTATGATTATATGTTCCAATTTTAGGAATAATTGAAATAAGAAGGAAAGAGAGTGACAATTGATGATAAAATATTCATGTTATTTACTAAACAAATTTTATATTTTGTCAATAGTTTTGTGATCTAGTAACATCTTCATTGATCTTTCACATAAAAAGTTTTAGTTCGAATCCCTCCTTTTTGTTGTAATTGGCAAGAAAATAAAAAAGTTTTATATTTTAACGTATTATATCACTTGCCATTGATCCATTCTGATGTATGGGTTGCAACCCATAACATCTTTTATGATTATACCTAGGCCACCCTAACATCATTGATGCCCCTTTTTTATTCTCATTTTGCTTGTCTTTTTTTTAATAATTGTTTATATATTTATATTAAATTACTTTATTAATACATATAATTATAACTTATATTAGCATAACTTATATGCATAGCTTATTTGGTGCTTAGTTTCAATGTTAAATTTTGATACACACTTAGCCAAAACAAGAATAAACAACAACAAGCATGAAAGTTCATTATCTTTAATTAATTCTCTAACTACACACACAAACAATGTAACATTCATCTAGACTAATAAAAATATGGGATGCACAAGCGAAGGGAATGAGGCAATCTTCGCCTCTTGAGAAAATCTGAGGCAAAAATCACCTCATGTTAGGAAGTTTGAGGTGAGAATCACCTCAACCATCCTAATAGAGGTGAAATTCGCCTCAAATTTGCCAAGTTAGAGGCGAAAATAAACTCTAACCTTTTCTTTTTTTTTTGGCCAGCTTTAAGCTCTCATTTGAACAGATAAAAAAAAAAAAAAAGAAGACTGAGTGCAAACAAAAAAAGGAGACATATGGAAAAAAAAATAGAGACGAAAATCACCTCTAATTTGTCAAATAGAGGCGAAAATCGCCTCTAAGCTTAATTTTTTTTTCATCCAGCTCAAGCTCTCATTTGAATAGAAAAAAAAAAAAAAACGCAGACATGCGAAGAAACAAAATCTTATGAGGCACAACTAGCCTCTAACAACCAAAAGCAATTTCTTAATACAAACGCAGACATGTATATACATATATATAGGATAAAAAATAAACAGACCCGTGATTTATGCAGTGAGGTAATTCATGCCTCAAACTCCTCTTAAATATATCCCCAACCCATCTCCTTTCTCTCTTGCTCTCGTATCATTCTTCCTGGGTATGTTCTCTGCCTCCACTCTTTCACTCTCTTCTTTTTTTTACCCCTAAATGTCTACTTAGTTTTGTTTATCTTTTGTTTCAAATAGTTGTGTTCCAATGTCGGAGGAGGTAAAGAAAATACACAATGTGGATATATTTTTACTAGATTAGTAATTTATTTTTATTACATTAAAATTTATCTTATTATATATATTTATAAAATATTAGTATATATTTTAAGTGTTTGTTATTTATTTTTATTATTTTAAAAATTTATTTTATTACATAAGGATGTTTATAAAATATTAGTATATATTTTAAATATTTTTCATTTATTTTTATTATTTTAAAATTTATCTTATTATATATAAATTTTTATAAAATATTAGTACATATTTTAAATGTTTTTGAAATGATATATTTATATTATTATGGTAGTTAATACTTAATAGTTTAGCAAAATATTTTACATAGATATTAATAATTGTCATATGCCATATATATAAATATATTATGAAATATATTTGTTAAATGTTTGTTGAAATCATATTTATGTTGTTATTTTAGTGAATAGCTTAATAAATTATTTATTTATTATATATGTTGTATATATGATTGCAAATGTAATGACCGTGTTAGCTCTTGTGAGTTGTACATGATAATTTTTTTTATATGTACACTTGTGTATATGTCCTATAAAAGTTGCATGTGTAAAAAAATTTAAATTTATTATGCAAAACTAGTACTTAAATTTGAGGTGCCAAATGGTTATGTGTAAGATATGTTTGCATTGTCATAAAAACTGAAAACGTAAATGAGTAGGAAATATTTAAAAATGACCTCTAAAATAGGGATGTCATTTCTTAAATTTTAAGATAAAATGTTTGAACGCACTAGGCACGTAACGCGTGATCTGAGAACGAAGGAATATAGAAATGGGGTTAGTGAGTTTTTACAAGTAGTAGTCAACTATAAAACAGCAGATGTACTGGTAAGATACATATGTAGGGACTGTCTAAATGTATTGTGGCAGTCTATTTGTGTTGTTGAATATCACCTCATGTCGAGAGGAATGACTTGGACGTACTCGATGTGGATATATCACGGTAAGGAGTCAATTGGAATGGACGATGAAGATGGGTTTCCTAATGATGTGGATGGTCACCAAAGGGAGCATTCCCAATGGGTATAAACCATTCGAAGATCAAGCTGATCATCGGTTTTTGAGGAACTGGCCACTAATATGAGTGATTCTGGAGGGGACGACACGAATAGCGGAGATGACAGCGATGGTGATGATGGCAATCAATAGATGAGGATGTTCGAAAGTGCAAAGAGGCCAGTGTATTTTGGCTTTACTAAGTTTCAGTGTTGTCCGTAGTGCTTTAGATGATGAATATCAAAGTAGATGGCAAACAATCCGTGAAATCTTTCTATGATTGGCTCGCCTTTATAAAAAGTTTGTTACCAAATGGCAATACGTTACTGTCATCATACTACGAAGTGCGGAAATGCTCAAACAACTAGGTATGGATGCAAACATCATTCATGCTTGTGTTAATGACTACGTGTTGTTCCGAAAGAGTTTGAAAAACTCGATAGCTGCCCTATTTGTGGCGAAGGGAGATGGAAACCTCATTCGAAGAAAAATAAGACTACACAAGTTAAGGTTTTTTGTCATTTTCCATTGGTACTGAGGCTGCAATGATTATACATGTGTAGACAGAGGGCGCCGGAGATGAGATGGCATAAGGAAAGTATGTCAATCAGGAAGGTGTGTTGAGCACCCCTGGACTCTAATCAGTGTAAGGGATTGGATGGAAATATCCATGGTTCAATGTGAAACGTCGTAGTGTGAGATTAGGACTCACCACTGTTGGGTTTAATCCTTCTGCTAACATGAGTACGACATATAGTGTATGACCAATTCTTTTGTTTGTATATAATGTTCTACCATGGAGGTGTATGAAGGATTCTTATCTAATGATGTCCCTTTTAATACTGGGACCTAGATCACTTAGTAAAGATATTGATGTTTACTTGCAACCTTTTGTGGATGAGTTAGAAGAAATGTGGACAAAAGGTGTGAGAACATTAGACGTGGTGGATGGTCAAACATTTCGACTGCATGCCGCGCTATTGTGGACATCAATGATTTCTCGGCATATGGTGACATTTCCGGTTGGACAACCAAAGGGTATAAGGCATGCCCAATATGCAATATAGATTGTGTAGGCGAACATGCAAATAGTAAGTTCCATTATATGGGCCACCGACGTTTTTTGCCAGCAAGGCATCATTGGTGTCGTGACAGCAGAAGTTTTGATGGTACTATAGAGATGAGGCATCCACCAAGAGATTTCACTAACAATGATATTATGTTATAGTTAAGTCAAGATGAGCACATTCAGCTTAGGAAGGGGTAGGAGAGGTATGGTAGGCGGTGAAACAAGGATAGTACAAAACTGGTATAAGAAAAGTGTGTTTTTTAGATTGCCATATTGGTAGGAAGTTCATATCCTCCACAATCTCGATGTGACACATATTGAGAAGAACATATATGAAAATCTAATTGGAACTATCTTTGGCTTGAAGGATAAGTCAAAAGACAGAGAAAAGGGAAGATTGACCCTCCAAACAATGGGCGTTCACCCAGAATTGCACTTACAACACCGGGGTGGCCAAACGTTCAACCCACTAGATATATATACTCTATCATCTTAGCAAATGAGGGAGGCATGCAATGTAATCAAAGATGTGAAACTGCCAAACGGATATGCTTCGAACATATTATCCTGTCTAGGTGCGGCCGAAGCAAGTTTAAGGGGTTTAAAGTGCTAGTGATGTGCCCTATGCCATATGGATTTTATGTCATTGAATGGTTATTATTTTATAATACAAGTGATTTTTTTTCTATCAAAGTTGTTATTGGCTTTTTTGCTTTGATGAAAAGTATTCCTTGAATAAATTCATTATTCCTTATGTTATTAAAATATGTGAATTTAATAGTAAAACCATAAAGCAAGAAATAACTTTATTTTAAATCATCCCTAGTCATTCATTATATGGAATACTAATAAACTAATACTAGTATGTTAGATGAATGATAATCATGTTTTACTGATCATAGATATAAGATATCAATTCAGCACATAGGTACATGTAGTAGTACATTGTATTAGAATAATCAAATATGAGAATGTTATATGGATCAATGTAGTAAGTATTTCTCATTGAAGTGTTATTTTAGTCATTTAACTTTATGATACCATGGATTCCTACATAATGCATTCCATGTTTTGATTATGTTCTTCATTATCTTTAATTGAATAATTATAAGACTATAATTGGACATGGAATAAGTCATGTAGAGGATGTGAGTGTTCCTGAAGGAATTTGTTCCTCTTATTAATTTAAGAGAGATATCTTTTGGGCCTTTTGATAAGTAAGACTGAGAAATGCATGGCCATGTTCGAATGAATTGATAAGGAGTTATCAATATCATTTGTTTAAGTTAGTCATAGTCTGGATTCAAGAAATATGTGATTAAACAATATAAGAGTGTATTGATCCACACCTTATGTTTAATTATAAGATATCATGTAACAAAAGAACTAGATAACTGACTGTTTATAGGTAGAGTTGGATCACCGATCTTCACTTAATTTAGGTAAGCATAATGTCTTGATAGAGACCAATTATATAACATTAAGTGAATCTATATAGTCTCACACACAAAGAATGAATCGATCGGATCATGGGTTATTTTAGATAACCATATTGAGAATTAAATAATTATATATTATTCTTAATCAGATTAAGAACAATAAATAATTATTAAATAAAATTGTTATTTTATAAGACATGTGTCGTTTTAATGGAGAAAAGCCTTAATGAGATTAGGGTAGGTAACCAACAAACATATCTTCTTATAAATAGAAGGTAATGGTCACCTCTAGGGTTTGCAAGTGCTTGTCGTCACATTAAAGTTACAGAGAAACTTTGTAACTCAAGACTTGAGAGACCCTATTGAGAGTGATTCTCAAAATTTGGAATTTTTCCAATGTGCTAGCACGTACACAGAGATCTGATTGGAAATTTATTTGTGTGAATACAATAGAGGGTGTTCGCATTTGCAACATCTTAGATCCGAATTTCCAAATTCTAAAGCATCAAAAAGATAATTCCATCTACTCTAATTTGATTGAATCGCATGGATCCTTAATTGGAGATTTAGGTTTGTTTTATTTAAATAAAAAAATATTTCTGTTGCTCTGAATCCCTAAATTCCCCACATAAAGAGCCATGATAGTCATGTCTTACTCCAACGGATTTTACCTGTCATCATACATAGTTTTCACAATAACTAAATTTATGACGTGGTTTGTAATGTGTCATGTTTTTTAGCAAATTGACTGCTAAGGAACTTCGACTGAATTTGTTAGAATCATTAAAGAAAACAATAATTCTGAAACTGTGTAAGTTGGAGATGATATTCCCACTAGTATTTTTTGACATCATGATCCACTTAGCTATACATTTGCCAAGGGACGCTCGAATATGTGGACCGTTCAATATCGTTGGACGTATCCAGTGGAGAGGTACTTGGGTTCACTTAAAGGAGATCTAGGAATAAGACGAGATCGGAGGGTTCTATCACCAAATCATATGTTGTATGAGAGAGCATTCAATTTTGTTCTCTATACTTCGAGATCATGGAAGCAAGGATAAATAGACCTAATCAGCCATGGTCTGAACCGTTAGCTGAAGGTGTGGTCTGATCATTTGGCATATTTGCACAACCCATTTGATCATTAGGGGCATCAACCCTTATGGAGTCTGACGTTGAAGTTAACAAAATGCATTAGACCGTGCTGAACAATTGCAAGGAAGTCCAACCATATGTTAGGAATGGGGCCTAACTTACATCAATCAGTGCATCACTACATATCAGTTCATTTGTTATATTTGTTGTCAATCAAATTTTTGTGTAAAGAGTTTGAGCAGTAATTGAATGTGTATGGAGCACGGAATGTAGGATTTCAAATCTAGCTCTCACTTTAGCTAATTGCATAGGGGAGGAAAGAAATAAAATTTTCTCATAATGTCACCATATAGCACATGCACCCATGTAATGCAGTCAATGAAAGAATATTTGAAAAATATATATATATATAATAAAAAAGAACCCCAATCAATTATATTATATACCAATCATAATGTATCTAAGTTTGCACAATCAAATACAACGTCACATTACATGCATCTTACCATAGTGGAATGAGGTAGACCAAATGGAGTAAAAAACTGAATCTATAATCACTTTGATGGTCACACTAATATTTGATAACTAAATAATTTTTATAGAAACGAAAAAATGTTTTCCATAGAATCGACTTTAGTCAATTGGTAAACAGGACAAAACCCATGTCATGTTTCTAGGATCTAATAATTAAGTGATGAGATAGATTGGTTATAGCGTGCTTAAGTGAAAACTAATTAAGTTAGTAATGATAAATTAGGGAAAGTTATGATGGAGAAAATAAGTATTACATGACCTGAAGCAGTGTTAACATAGACGCACTCATGCATGCTTCTCTGTAAAGATCTTCTCTTAGGATTCTAGTGAGTGCAAGAAGTAGCCTAAACACATGCTGAAAGTTAATTCAAATTAAAATACCAAGGAAACCACCATACAAGATTTTAGTATTTTCTTCTGCTAAACATATAAAAGAATGGCAGATGAAATTAACGTTCAGGACAAGGACATTCTTTAAAATTTATGAATCATACGTAGTTTATTGTATAAACTAATAGTAAACAAATATAAAGTACACAAGTTACACAGCAATCCTTAATGTTGTACTAGTAACAAATGAAGAGTAATTATAAAGAGTAAAGTTAGTACCATTTCATGTGATACTCCAATTTGAAAATTATAGCAGACGAATTTGAAATTAGAAGAAAAGTGTAAAGTAAGTGAAAAAAGAACTTATGATATAAGAAGAAAAGCAAAAGATGAAAAAAGCACTGTTGGTAAATAGCAGCATATTTGGGGTTATTTAATAAATGGGTTGGGCTCCTCCTCTTTTTCTTTTTTGAAAATTACTTATATTTTCTATTATTAATCTTTAATTTATTAATTATATAATGTTAATAATAGCAATAATTTTTATGTAATATGTAAAAGTCAATCAGCATGGAAACACTTTATTTCATCAATATTATAAAATTGTAAAAAGAAAAAAAAATCATTTACATCTTTAACTTGCCATAAACTGGACTTTCATCAACAATATTATGTTAACACAAAAATAGTAGAAATAATTTATACATTAGTAATATTATTTTATAAAACTTTTATTGGCTAGGTATTCCATACCTTGAAACATGTACCCTATATATAATAGAGTATAAGTTTCTAAGTAAAGGCTATGAAGATCATAAAATTGCACTCTACTATGTGGGAACATGTCCAAAAATTCTATGCCTGAAAACTAATGCATAACACCTGATTCCCACCTAGACCCTAGTTAGTCAAGTAGAGTATGGGTAAGTACATTATATAGCAAGATTATCCGCACCCTTTGTTTAGAAAAATGCTTCCCATTTTAAATAGCATAAGTTGTTTTCCTAAATGGTGTTAAGATTTTCCCATGGAAAGAAAAATACCTTAATTAACTTTCCTTTCACAATAGTTCATTTTATATCCAAAAAAGCATTATTTTTCTTTATTTGTTTCCTTCCTAGTTTTTTTTTTCTTTAATCGCAAACATAGTATTAAAAGGATTTCCTTCCCTAAAAGAACGACAAAACCTATCTAATTTCGCCTTATATATAATAAGAACAATCGAAGAATAGCTTCGCATATTAAAAAACTTTCTTCCCTAGTTTTAAACACGGAAAAGACATCTCTTATTTCTTTAATATTTTATTTTCTACTCTTCTCAGGTTTATATCCCTCTTTATTTTGAATATGTGCCATCAATAAAATTTGCTAGATCAATTTTCTAAGGTGCTAATACAATTGTATATTAAAAATAATACATATATGTCTAAGTTCGTGCTAAAATCTTAATATAGTACTCTGTGTTTCAATTTGTGGTTTTTACGGGATATTTAAATATTTTCAACTGTTTATAGAGAAACGAAGTCATATTTTTAGAGTTTATAGGTTTGTTCCACTTAATCAATAGTTTAAGAGAATATTCACAATTATCTCAAAAAATAATGGATGGACCATTGACATCTTCAAATATATAGTGTTCAATTGTTCGTATATGCATGAGAATCATGTTGTTTTTCCAGCTAATGAGTAAATTATGTAGCTATCAGTTGATGCATCAATTTCTTTAAATTACTGTATATGAACATTGAGATGTAGGTCAATGCATGGTGATTTTTGAAGTACATTCTCTAGCATCATTTCAGCTATCTCTTGTGGTAAGTATAAGACACTATACCTCTAACCTTATATCGTATCTGATATAAATTAGAACCATACACATTTATATTTTCTTTCCCTATTGCACTCATTAGGAAAAAAGAAAACAATGTCACCTTTCACCTATCTTTCATAACTCATTGCATTAATGAGGAAATCAACTTGTGTATTTTATCCTTCCAAGGTTTTTTGTTGTTCCACAAGTAAATGCTTTTGAAAAATGTAGAGACCACTTGAGCCAAAGTGGCTGTGGTTTGGCAAATTGTAAGCTGCAGGGTGATAGCAAATACCCTGGGGTAATACATCCTATGCCTTACTGTGTTCCTTTGTCAAAAAATACAAACAGATGCTTTTGCTATTGGTTGAGCTAAAATTGACCTTCATGTGTGAAACCTTGGAAAATTCAATAAATGTAATATATAAAATTATGTAGTTTTTCATCATGTAATACGTAGCTCTATATTTTTAAGTCGTCATAATAATAAAACGGAATATGCTTTGATAAAATAACAATATTTTATGTGGATATATATATTTATATATACCATCACAAGGGCTTCAACAAACTATAATATAAACTTCAAAATTATTTCATAAGCCTAATAACTAATAGATTCCCAAATGAGCTAGAATGCATATAAATTTATAATTCGACAAGAAGAATGACTAGTTAAGTTAACTTAGGTTAATTAAAGTTTATAACCTAATTGAAAACCATAAAACACTCAAAACAAGAGACAAAATACTCTCTTCCATATAGGATAAAATAAGAATGTGAGTCCATCATCTCGAATGACCTCCAACACCATCCCCATTGTAATCAAAACCATACTCATCATATCCAAAGCCAAGAGAGTCCTAGTGGATATCCACACATAGGTCATGAATACTTGAAATAGAAAAAGTGAATGGTAAAATCCAATAAACAATAATCAAGCATGAACCTACATGTCACACATCGCTAAGTTTGATGCAACACCTAACAAGTTAAGTTATTTAAATAAAAGCCAAGTAATCAACACATCCCCATCACTCTAGAAATATGTAATATGGGAGTACTCATGACTCTAGCAAACAAACAAAAATATCGAGGAATGAAAGTGGTATGAATCTAGTATCAGGATGTGATAGGCGTCTGATGTGATGGATCACCAAGCTTAAAATTTATAATCCTATTAAGTCTAGATCCACACAAGGCAGCACACTTATCATGTAGCATAGAAATTAACTCATATATCGTCCTAATGATCTATATACAGCTACTAATATTAACCCTTTTCTATTATTTAGTCGAATTATCACAAATTGGGTACTAATTCCAAGTGTTAATTCTAACTAAAATTATTTCCAGTGCTCCTAAATTAATGATGTGATTGCTTTTCTTTAAGTTTAACCAATTCACAAACTATGTCCCTAGTTTTGATCCATCCTAACCCTTTTTACTCTTAATATCTAAATTCAATTGAATATTTCTCTAGTTTTGAACTACCGAGTTACGTAGTTGAATTAATTACTCTCTTCATGTCAATTAACTCCTAGTCTTAATTAAAGACGTGGAAATTTCTTCCTTCACTAATGTCAATTTAAAACCTCATAAAACTCATGAACCCTTATGAAAGAAAACTAATATGTAGTGGTAGAAAGTTGGAAAAGCCCTATTTCTAGGTGAATTACAAATCTTCTCTACTCATGAGAGATCTATTTCATGAAATCTTCTTTCTAATTAATAGAAATCAAGTTTATAATGATTTAAGCTTAGAATTATCACAAACAATGAAATAAATCATGAAGTAAAATTAAGACTAAAACTTTATTAAATCAAAAAGCAATTCTGTACATAAGGCTAGGGTTTCTCAAATCTTAGGACATAACAAAACTACTCTTCCTCGAAAATTTAACAACAATATTCATAAAGGAAGAGAAGAGAGAGATCATGATGATAAAACCCTTATAATATTATTGTTTATAAATCTCAATGTTAAGTCGTGAATTTCCTCTTGAAAAGCTCTTCTCGGAACGTACTTTTAGTTTTTTTTTTTTTTTACGATATATTCGTCAATGCCCATAAATTAACGAAGATAAGTCATATTTATACATTTTGGTCGTACACAAGTGCCTAACATGACCCGTGTATGTCGGGTCATGTGCATTGGAACGTAATGCGTTTTCCTTGTCTAGCATATGTACACGACTTGTTGTACATACCTTGTGTGCATTGAGTCGTGTACCTTGAAACTTCAAATTTTTCTTCATAGTTTCTTCTCTAAGTCTACACTAGAGGTGTACAATTACTAGTGTATGGCCAAAAACTTCATAAGAGCTCCATAACTCTTCAAAAATCTTGGCTTCTTTCATTATTAACCTTTTGAAAAGTTCCATTGTTCCATAATTATCCGTGAAATACACAATTAATCCAATAAGTATCATTTTCTTTAATAAATTACTCAAATAACATATAAAATATGCTCAATAATGCACCAATAATAGGGTCTTAATACACTTATTAAACTTCTCAACACTTAGCCGTTTGCTTGTCCTCAAACAAACAACTATAAACCAAGGAGAACCATCATCAATCGATCATACTCCATAAATTTTCACAATTTAAAGTTCACTTAGCATCCTTTAGCACTCTTAATTCATAGCGACCCACTTATTGTGCCTATTGCTCAAACCACGAATGTAAATGTAACCAGGATACTAAAATTGAAATTCTAAAATTAATGTAGATAGGTCAAACTTTACCCTCATCATTTAACAGTAGAATTCTAAGTCATAAAGTAAACACAAAAGTCAACACTTAGTAAAAGATACCCATTTAAACTTCACTACCTATTAGCAAGTATATAAACCTGTCAGCCATTTCTCTACGCTAAGCAATCATGAAGTGAAAGTACGTTGTAGCTGTGTCACTCTTGAATTTTTCTTCCTTTTATACTCCCTAAATTCTCTGCTTTATTATTAAAATATGTATAATTTTAGCGAATTTTTTTTTTCAAGTTCAGCTGAATGGAATCCTACAACCCATGTTGCAAGTTTTAAATTAATAATGCCAGGCTCGTTACCTAGGTTAACAAATGTTATCCCCTCTCCGCGAGGGCGTCAAGCGGACTTACTTACCTGAGTTTTAAGCTCCATTGAACTTTTCCTTTTTAGTACCCATTATTGCTAAAGTGATTTCATTAGTCGGTCGATCCTAGTCCAAATGATCTTAGGTTACCAGGTTTTAAAGGGACCCTATCGAACCTCCATCACTCTAACAAATAGGGACCCATTGTGTCTTAACTTAGTTTTCCAAGTCATTGGAAAGTAGAGACCTCTCTTTTATTTTTTTTTTTAATTTTATTTTTAACATATATATATATATAGATAGATAGAATTAAGCATATAATCATCAAGGAGATTATTAGCAAAATTATCAAGTGAAACACTTCAGTTGCCCTTTCACTAGAGATTAAATAGCTCTTAAAATTGTTGAAAAGAAGATATAGGAGTCAATCAATGCTTAGAAGTAAACCTGGTTAACTTTCAACTAAGGACTTCGACCTACTCCTAGACTCTAAATTATATTGCTAAAAAGCAAGTTAGTTTGCCCCATACGGGTTTCATTCTACAATTTCAACTAAATAAACCAACCACAAGTAGGTGAGTAAGGCGCTTTGAGAGTCGCATTTCCTTTCATTTTTACTTAAAGCTATTTCAATAAAATCAAATGAATATGATTTCAATTTTTATTCAAAACAAAAAATTCTTCAAAATTTTGCAATATTTTCACTTAAGCACAGTTGCAAACCCAAAAACAATTACAAACTATAAGTAGGGGACTTTTGACTTTTGATCAAGTTTATACTTTACTCTTTAGAGCATAGTTTTCAATTAAAACAAAGAGTGTAGTTCCTGTTACGGTTTCATTCAAAAATTAGAACTTTAAAAGCTGAAAGCATAACCAAACTTAATCAATCGAGTGCATATAAGTCAGTCTTAGTTCAAGACCCATTATTCCCTCACATATACCCCTTCTCTACACTTAATCAAGACATTGTCCCCAATGTCTACAAATTCAACCAAAACTGGGAAAAGGGAAAGAAAGGAATAAAAAAGAAAAGGAAAACGAGAACTTCTCTGGTTTGTATTCACATCATCGTTTTGAAATCAACCCATACATCACAGGTAAGAATTTGCATCATTCCATCATCAGTTTTGTGAATTCATCATGAAGTTTCAAATCTGCTCATTCTAGAAGAAAAACAAACTAAAAAAAAGGGAAAAAAAAAAGAAGTTATCATAGCTTAGCATCTACCATAGTATCCAAATAAACAGACAAAGAGTTTTCCCTCTAGGAGAACTTAACATGTATAGAGCAACTGGAAAATAAGTCTGAAAAAGAAAAAAAATATCAAAGAATATAAAAAACAGCAGTCAAATAGATGAGGAAATGATCAAACATCCTCATCCTCATCCTCCTCCTCAGGTTTCTTCCTCATCATCCTCTTCAGAGGTTTCTTCTTCTCCATCTTCAGTATTAGCTACCTCTTCATCTGAGTTAGATGGCTCAGCAATAGCAATTTCCTCACCCAGTAGCCTAAGGACTGGGGTTTGTTCATTGTCCTTAAAAGTCTCTTCCTCAGATGAAGACTCATAGGTAAGAAGATTTTGTGGGGGTGGAGAGAAATATCCAGCAAGTGTTTAAAGGAAACTCCAAACCATTGTTCTAAACCTTTTGTTCTTCTTCCTCTCTATCTTGAATTCCTTCCTAAATAACTTCCAATCTTGATCACCAGAGGGTAACCGAGGAGTGGATGGGCCTGCAAAACTAGTTTGTGCAATAAGAGAGCTTATGGTAGCTCTAGGGAGTATGGTGTATT
Source organism: Combretum micranthum (assembly GCA_024138025.1). NCBI lineage: Eukaryota > Viridiplantae > Streptophyta > Magnoliopsida > Myrtales > Combretaceae > Combretum > Combretum micranthum. The sequence continues at coordinate 215,872 of JAMXBD010001341.1, forward strand.
GTCTTGAAGGATTCTGCCTAACCCTACCCTTTTGAAGTCCCCAGTATTTGAAAGGACCATCCAATACTGGCTTAATAGCTACCTTGACTACATTAGCTGATGGTTCTTGCCAGATATTCATTCCCTTCAATAACTTAGTGATGTAGCCACCACAAAAGATCCCCTTTGTTCGCATATCAATAGCCTGGCGGATAATAAATTGGGCTAGCTCAATGCCCACATTAATCTTGTAGCTATTAGCAATGCTGTATAAGTGTCCCAGCTCAAAATTATTCACCACTCCATTGCTACTCTTTCGTGCCCTAATGGTGTGAGAAAGGATGTGGTGGATGATCTTTAGGTTGTCATCCACAATTCTGGACGCCTTGGACTTAGATGGTTCATACTTGATCATGCTTTGGCACAACACTTGCCAGTACTCTTGAGGATTAATATGCCTAGGTAACCCAACAGGTAGTGCTCGAAACTTAGCTGATTTAGTTCTTTTTTGGTATACAATCCCATGTACCAGCAAAAATTAGCTAAAGTAATTGTGTATACCTTCTTATATGCTTGGAATGTCAAAGTGTCATCAGCCATGACTCTATCTTGCTTATCCTCATGGGTTAAGGTAGTGAGTACCTCCATAGTGATATCCTTGTAAGCAGGGGTGTCAATAGCAAATAGTTTCGCCCATGGCCCCTATGACAGTGACTTCCTTATCTCTTCTTCCTTCCCATAATCACCAACCATCTCCTAATCTATATATCTATGAGCTCCAAAAGGTTTCTTCTCTAATCTAAAGCTTCTAAACTTGCTCCAATGTTGTTCAGAAGGCAATGGACCGATCATCTTGGATGACCTAGTTTGGGATAATTTTCTTTTCTTTAAGGGTGTTGTTGAAGGCAAAGCATGCTGAGTCTGAGGTGTAGCACGTTGAGATGACTTATATTTCTTGGTGGAATGCTTTGTTCTTTCCATACCTGTATGAGTATATTATAGCACAGTTGAGTACAAACAAAAACTTAGAAGCACAAAATTAATCATAAGAAGGCATATCAATCATGAGAGACATCTACAAGAGCATTAAAGTGCAATTGGAATAAGTATGCAAAAGTTTGAGTGAAACTGTGAGTACACTAGTCATTATGCATGACTAGTGTAGGGGTTGTGTACAACCCAGAATTTAATAAATTCAAATGCAACTCGAATGCAAGGAAATTATTCATGTAAAAACTTGTTTTAAACATCATAATTGCAGTTAAAACAATAGTCAAGCTCCAACCATTAACAATTCCTTCAATTCCCCATCAAACCCCAAATTTTCACGTGAACAAACCATATAATCATGATTTATACGTTTAGGCATGAAATTCAACAAAATAAGTGGTATAATATGTTCAAAGATCATTTAATTGCACAAAAATTATAAAAGCCCCAATTGGTAGGCAATTCGGAAATTCGCATAAACTCTAGATGCTTGCTAATCTGTGAAATGCATGTGTAAATGAAGTGTTTTACGATTTAGAAGCATGAAAATTACTTCATTATGCATAAGCAACAACAACCAACAATAACTTGCATCAAATTGCACTTCATAAAAAATATCGAATCATACCCATGATTTTCCAGAGCTTTTACATGTAAAAATTAACAAAAGAGAAAAATCAAGTAGAGAAAAATCACATACCTGATAGATGATGGTTGTGAAATCCAAATGAAATCGTGTAGAGTAGAAGTGTAGAGAGATACGTATTTTGTACAGTATGTAGAGAGATATGGTGTTGGCGTCGTGTTGGAGGAAAGCGAAATAAGAATGAGTGAAACTGCTGTGTGTGCATAATTACGTGACGTGCATGGACGCAATTCACGCACAAGTGATTCTTATGACGAGCCCTTACTTTCACAATTATCATGCTGTATTATCATTTGTTATTTTTGTGACATAATGTCATTGTTATTATGAAATTGAGTTTTCATCACGAGGCCATGGCATCAATTAAGTAATACAAGTTAAATATGATCTTATTTATAGAAATAAGGTGCTCGTTGTTGAATGCTAGTAGGGCAATACTCGAGCTGCAACAGATGCTACTCCAACAGACTCCATGAGCCGCTTCAAGTTTCACGCCATGTGGTCCTAAGAGTAAGCCCATAGTCTTAAATCATGATAAGGAAGATGCATTAACAGAATTAGGATAAATTACACTCTTAAAATGAGACAAGAAGTATGACTAGTTAAGTTAACTTAGGTTAATTAAAGTTTATAACCTAAATGAAAACCATAAAACACACAAAACAAGAGAAAAAATACTCTCTTCCATATAGGATAAAATAAGAATGTGAGTCCACCGTCTCTAATGGCCTCCAACACCATCCCCATTGTAATCAAAACCATACTCATCATATCCAAAGCCAAGAGAGTCCTAGTGGATATCCACACATAGGTCATGAATACTTGAAATAGAAAAAGTGAATGGTAAAATCCAATAAATAGGAACCCATTGTGGTACTCTTAACTTGGTTTTCCAAGTCATTGGAAAGTAGAGACCTCTCTTTTTATTTTTTTTTTAATTTTATTTTTTAACATATATATATATATATATATAGATAGATAGAATTAAGCATATAATCATTCAAGGAGATTATTAGCAAAATTATCAAGTGAAACACTTCAGTTGCCCTTTCACTAGAGATTAAATAGCTCTTAAAATTGTTGAAAAGAAGATATAGGAGTCAATCAATGCTTAGAAGTAAACCTGGTTAACTTTCAACTAAGGACTTCGACCTACTCCTAGACTCTAAATTATATTGCTAAAAAGCAAGTTAGTTTGCCCCATACGGGTTTCATTCTACAATCTCAACTAAATAAACCAACCACAAAGTAGGTGAGTAAGGCACTTTGCGAGTCGCATTTCCTTTCATTTTTACTTAATGCTATTTCAATAAAATCAAATGAATATGATTTCAATATTTTATTCAAAACAAAAAATTCTTCAAAATTTCGTAATATTTTCACTTAAGCACAGTTGCAAACCCAAAAACAATTACAAACTATAAGTAGGGGACTTTTGACTTTTGATCAAGTTTATACTTTACTCTTTATAGCATAGTTTTCAATTAAAACAAAGAGTGTAGTTCTTGTTATGGTTTCATTAAAAAATTAGAACTTTAAAAGCTGAAAGCATAACCAAACTTGATCAGTCGAGTGCATATAAGTTAGTCTTAGTTCAAGACCCATTATTTCCTCACATATACCCCTTCTCTACACTTAATCGAGACATTGTCCCCAATGTCTCCAAATTCAACCAAAACTGGGAAAAGGGAAAGAAAGGAATAAAAAATAAAAGGAAAACGAGAACTTCTCTGGTTTGTATTCACATCATCGTTTTGAAATCAACCCATACATCACAGGTAAGAATTTGCATCATTCCACCATCGGTTTTGTGAATTCATCATGAAGTTTCAAATATGCTCATTCTAGAAGAAAAACAAACGAAAAAAAAAAAGGAAAAAAAAAGAAGTTATCATAGCTTTGCATCCACCATAGTATCCAAATAAATAGACAAAGAGTTTTCCTTATAGGGGAACTTAACGTGTATAGAGCACCTGGAAAATAAGTCTAAAAAGAAAAAAAAATATCAAAGAATATGAAAAACAACAGTCAAATAGATGAGGAAATGATCAAACATCCTCATCTTCATCCTCCTCCTCAGAGGTTTCTTCCTCATCATCCTCTTTAGAGGTTTCTTCTTCTCCATCTTCAATATTGGTTACCTCTTCATTTGAGTTAGATGGCTTAGCAACGGCAATTTCCTCACCCAGTAGCCTAAGGACCGGGTTTTGTTCATTATCCTTAAAAGTCCTTTCCTCAGATGAAGACTCATAAGTAGGAAGATTTTGCGGGGTGGAGAGAAATATCCAACAAATGTTTAGAGGAAACTCTAAACCACTGTTTTAAACCTTTTGTTCTTCTTCCTCTCTATCTCGAATTCCTACCTAAATAACTTCCAATCTTGATCACCAGAAGGTAACCGAGAAGTGGATGGGCCTGCAAAACTAGTTTGTGCGGCAAGAGAGCTTATGGTAGCTTTAGGGGGTATGGTGTATTGTCTTGAAGGATTTTGCCTAACCCTACCCTTTTGAAGTCCCCATGTTTGAAAGGACCATCCAATACTGCTCAATAGCTACCTTGACTACATTAGTTGATGGTTCTTACCAAATATTCATTCCCTTCAGCAACTTAGTGATGTAGCCAGCACAAAAGATCCCTTTTGTTCGAGTATCAGTAGCCTGGCGGATAATAAATTGGGCTAGCTCAATGCCCACATTAATCTTGTAGCTATTAGCAATGTTGTATAAGTGTCCCAGCTCAAAATTATTCACCACACCATTGTTACTCTTTCGCGCCCCAATGGTGTGAGAAAGGATGTGGTAGATGATCTTTAGGTTATCATCCACAATTTCGAATGCCTTGGACCTAGATGGCTCATACTTGGTCATGCTTTGGCATAACGCTTGCCAGTACTCTTGAGGATTAATATGCCTAGGTAACCCAACGGGTAGTGCTCGAAACTTAGCTGATTTAGTTTCTTCTTTGGTATACAATCCCATGTACTAGCAGAAATTAGCTAAAGTAATTGTGTACACCTTCTTATATGCTTGGAATGTCAAAGTGTCATCAGCCATGGCTTTGTCTTACTTATCCTCATGGGTTAAGGTAGTGAGTACCTCCATAGTGATATCCTTGTAAGCAAGGGTGTCAATAGCAAATAGTTTCGCCCATGGCCCCTATGACAGTAACTTCCTTATGTCTTCTTCCTTCCCATAATCACCAAGCATCTCCTAATCCAGATATCTATGAGCTCCAAAAGGTTTCTTCTCTAATCTAAAGCTTCTAAACTTGCTCCAATGTTGTTCAGAAGGCAATGGACCAATCATCTTGGATGACCTAGTTTGGGATAATTTTCTTTTCTTTAAGGGTGCTGTTGAAGGCAAATCATGCTGAGTCTGAGGTGTAGCACGTTGAGATGACTTATATTTCTTGGTGGATTGCTTTGTTCTTTCCATACCTACATGAGTATATTATAGAACAATTGAGTACAAACAAAAACTTGGAAGCACAAAATTAATCATAAGGCATATCAATCATGAGAGACATCTACAAGAGCATTAAAGTGCAATTGGAATAAGTATGCAAAAGTTTGAGTGAAACTGTGAGTACACTAGTCATTGTACATGACTAGTGTAGCCCAGAATTTAATAAATTCAAATGCAACTCGAATGTAGGGAAATTATTCAATTAAAAACTTGTTTTAAACATCATAATCATAGTTAAAACAATAGTCAAGCTCCAACCATTAACAATTCCTTCAATTCCCCATCAAACCCTAAATTTTTCACATGAACAAGCCATATAATCATGATTTATATGTTCAAGCATGAAATTCGTTCAAAGATCATTTAATTGCACAAAAATTATAAAAGCCCAATTTGTATGCCATTCGGAAATTACGCATCAACCCTAGATGCTTGCTAATCTGTGAAATGCATGTGTAAATGAAGTGTTTTATGATTTAGAAGCATGAAGATTACTTCACTATGTATAAGCAACAACAACCAACAATAACTTGCATCAAATTGCACTTCATCAAAAATATCGAATCATAACCATGATTTTCCAGAGCTTTTACATGTAAAAATTAACAAAAGAGAAAAATCAAGTAGAGAAAAATCACATACCTGATAGATGATGGCTGTGAAATCCAAATGAAATCGTGTAGAGTAGAAGTGTAGAGAGATACGTATTTTGTACAGTACTGTAGAGAGATATGGTGTTGGCGTCGTGTTGGAGGAAAGCGAAATAAGAATGAGTGAAACTGCTGTGTGTGCATAATTACGTGACATGCATGGACGCAATTCACGCACAAGTGATTCTTATGACGAACCCTTACTTTCACAATTATCATGCTGTATTATCATTTGTTATTTTTGTGACATAATGTCATTGTTATTATGAAATTGAGTTTTCATCACAACGCCATGGCATCTATTAAGTAATACAAGTTAAATATGATCTTATTTATAGAAATGTGGCGATATGTAGATTCATTTTCCACTTCTAAAAGAACTCATTGCCATGTTTTAAATCAAAGTTATGTATTTAAATTTACATCTAAATGAGTTTTATATTAAAATTAAAACGTTTTGTTCTTATTATACAAGTATATACACATTTATGTACCTTACAGAAACCTTGATACATATAAGGGCTATTATCAAATTTGCTAAACATTACCTAAAAGTTTAATTTGGTACTTGAATTTCAAAGTGGTCAATTTAATTAATACACAATGAAACTTTTATAACTATTTTTATTACTTCATTAATACCGTTTGATTATTTTTTTTACATGACTTTTTTTTCTGACATGAACAATTATCAATTCTAGTCGGTGTTAGGAGAAAAGCAAATATTCAATAATAAACTATCTCTTTACGTAACAAATTGACCACTTAAAAGGTGGTATTTAATTAAATTTTTATAGGGTTAATAACAAAAAAGGTACTTCAACTTTTGCAAAAATTTAATCAAGTACCTGGAGTTTTATTTGATCAATTTGTATCTAACAAAGTTTTTGTGACTTTTTTCATATTTGAAGTTCGTTTTTAAATTTTGGTACTTGAAAAAGTTATTGCGGTTATTTTTCAGCTAAAGCAAGTTCAACTAGGTATTAAAAGTCTATAAAAACTTTATTCAAGTATCAAAATCAAACTTCAGGAACAAAAAATATTTATGAAAACTTCCTTCAATTACCAAATTATTCAAAACTAAACTTTAAATACCTAATTAAACTTTTTACAAAGTTCATATACTATTTTTATATTATCCCATTTTTTAATAAAGTTCTAGTACAAATTTATCCTCTTTCCTATATATATAATATAAATATACTTAAAAAGAATGTAATAATACATGTGATGTATTCATCAATCAATCCTTCTCCATAACATACTATAAATGATCACTAACAAGGAAAAGCATATAAAATTATAAATCATATATTTAACTCACGATTTTAACAATAATGATATAACGGATGAATTAAAAAAAAAAAAAGAATCCTCGAAATTAAATAGAGACATCTCGCGGTTCCGTCACGACCAAGATACAGCCTATGAGGATAGTTGATTAAAGGAAACAGCCTTGTTCACAATACAGAGAGCAGCAATTGATATTATAAGGACGAATAATATTAAAGATTGCAATATCACTTTAATGTGTATGCTCATAATAAGGACGAATAATATTAAAAATTCGAATTAGAAGCGCATACAGGGAGCTCGTAATGTTCATATGATTTGAATTATACAGCGCATTAATGATAGATCATTAATCTTAGGCTTTTCACATCTAGTGATCATGATTATTCATTTGATCTCTTCATACAAGTGTCCCATTTCGAAATGTTCATTTGATAGAGGAGTTGAAATTATTAAGCACATATAAATTTTTATATATATATATATATATATATTGTGAAATGAATTTACAAGATATTATTATTATTATTATTATTATTATTATTATTTCTAATGATTAAAGTATTTTCTGGTCAAGTCATGGCTTCCCTACATCCAAGCCCTTGCGATAGTATAAATAAATACCCCATAATATATTGTTATTTTCTTGAAGCATATTCCATTCTATTTTTTGCACGAAATACAAATAAAGAGATATCATATTAGAGGATGAAAATGATATATAATTTTATTAATTACATTCATTAAATTTTCCAAGGTTTTATAGAGGAAGGTCAATTTTAGCATAGCCAATCGCAAAAGCATCCATTGGGATTTGTTGACAAAGGAACACGTAAAGGCATAGGATATTCCAGGGTATTTACTGTCACCCTGCATCTTACAGTTTGCCAAATCGCAACCACTCTGACCCAATTGGTCTCGACATTGTTGAAAGGGAATCGCATACATTGTTTTTAATCAGAATGTTTGCACACTAATTAATTAAAAGAAAGAACACATAGCTACTCAGATTAAGATGGGAAGAAATTAATAATATTTATCTCTTGCATACATGAAAAATATGTATTTGGAGATGTCATAATGCTCCATACAATACATTTCGAGATAATTGTGAAATACTCTTAAATTATTCATCAAGTGTACTAGATCTATAAACTTAGAAAATAATTTTGGATATCCGATTGACTTTAAAAATATGCAAATATTTATAAAATTGTTGTAGAAACTTCAAACTGAACCATATATAGTACTGTGTCGAGACTTTAGCAAGGGTTTATACATATATGAATTATTTTCAAAATACATATATATTAGCATCTAAAAAAAATTCGGTAGAAATATATAATTGATGGTATGGGATTAAAATACAGGAGCAAAACCTGAGAAGAGCAGAAAATAAACGAAAAGGCAAAATAGAGGAAGTCTTCTCTAAGGTTAGGGGGAAATATTGAATATGCAAGACCATGCTTAGACCCTTCTTGTTTTATAATGGATGAAACTAGATAGCATTTATTGTTCTTATGCGGAAGGAAATCACCTTAACACTATGTTTGGAATAGGAAAAAGAATTAGGAAGGAAGGAAAATGAGAGGAAATAATTAGGAAGGAAATGAAAGAAAAAAATTCTAGAAAATATTTTTTATATTTCAATTTTATTTCTTAGGCTGATGAATATGTCTTAGAAATTTTTCTTTTTGTAGGAAAGCCTTAACATTTGTAGGAATATGATTTGCAATTTTTAAAATGGAAAGTCATTTTTCAAAATACTCTCTTGATGATAAATAATAGTAGACATGATACAAGCCAAAACTAGCCTAAACTCGTAGCTTCATGGATCTAGTCAAGGGTGATCTAGAACCAACCCAGCTTATAGCAAGCCGAATCGGTTCATGACTCATTGAATTGCTCAATAACTCTTTCTTAGGGAAAAAAAACATAATGTAGAAAAATATTATAAAAATAATTTTTTAAAAACAGAAAATTGAATATTAAAGAAAAGAAAGAAAAATTTAAAAAAATAAATTCAAAAATAACTAAGACAAATTTTATCTTAAAATAAAATTAGGCCCTAATGCTCCAACCCACCATGTATCACTAATAGGTTGCTTTTTGCACGTCAGGAAACACACTGTGCATCAATAAATATAATTAGGAAATCTCTTATCTGATATTAAATTTACCATTTCAAAGTTCAGATATCAAATTGAACTTTTGTATAATGTTTAGGTGCCAGCATTTTTCATTTTTTATTATTTAAATGGGCTTATTTGGGTTGGCTTACCAAGTCAATGATTTGGGGTGCCTAACTCTAAATGATATGGCAACCCATTAAGTCATTTGACAAGCATGACCCATATGGTAGGGTGAGGCCAATAGTGGGTTGACCTACTGGTAGCTATTCGAGCTAGGTCACAAGTGGAATCTAGCCTATGCCATGTCTAAATAATACATTATTTAGTTACCATAGGATAATTTACGTGAGATTAATTATTAATAGGAAAAAAACTTTGTAACATATATTCTTAATACATAACCAATCTCATGAAAATATGTCATTTATGAAATAATATTTTTAATTGAAAACATGGGAGCTAATTGCTTTTCAAAACTTACTAAAAAAAAAATCCATAAGATAATAAGAATTGGGTTGCCACAAATCTTGGCACTCTTTCGCTCCAAACGTTGTATTTAATTTGTAATTTTTTCCCCATTAAATGGAGAAGGACAATTGAACTTGGTATTCTCACTTAAGAGATCAAAGGAGATGCTACTAGGCTATAAGGTCATTGACATACTTAATTTATAATTGAATTAAAAAATGCAAACATTGCATGCGGTCTTTCAATAACTAGCTTGAAGTCTAAGATTTAACCCCTCCTTAACCTAGGGTTTAGGCACTGCTTAGTTCTATTAGCATTTGCGTCATTTAAACATAGAATCACTTATTACAAGCCTCACGAGGGCGTTAAGATGCTCAATCGGGGGGGAAAGGAGGGGTGACTTACAATTAGACCTAAGACAATGGTTTAACATGGCTTCGTAGTCCGCAACTTCCTCAAATCATTTAGTTCTTCCTACGAAATCGGAATTTAAACTTAATTTAATTTTTTCTTACAAAGGCCTTAAATGCTCAATCCAGGGGTACTTAACTTAATTTTCCTCCTGGAGGCCTTAAATGCTCAATCCAGAGGTAGCTTAATGAGAGGATATATTAATAACTTAAATTTTTTGTCATTCTATCATCGGACGGTGATGGCAAGTGACAAATGCAATGTCGTGTAATGCATATCCGGTTTTAGTTATAATCTAATAGCCATTAATAGATTTAGGATGACTAATCAATAACCATTTCACACCTAACAGACAAGATGATAGGGAAAAAAATAATCTCACACAAGAACATATTCAAGCAGCTCATTCCCAAATATCAATGTATTCTTGTTAGACCATTCACTCATACTTTGCTAGCTTAAAAAAAAAAATTGTACTTAGTTATTATTGAAGATCGGTCAATTCATTTTGCACTTAATATTTCATATTTCTTACTTATGTGATCCTCACGACTCATATACATTCAAGTTCCTTATATAGCTTATCTACATCATTTTAAATTCTTAATGATGTATTACATTGTAACTCTAAGAATAGTTAAGACAAATTAGCCTTTGCAAGTATTTGAACTCTATGAACATGATATTCATTTGATTTTTATCATAATTAACCAATAAATTATGTTTCAAACATGAAATTAATTTACTAGAAAAAAGAAAATCATTAAAAATTATAAATATCAACTGATGGTTGGTAAATAAATATTGTAAAATAATATATATTTTATACTTTTACTTTAAATAAAATTATCTGGCATAATGTATTGATACAGTAACTTGCTAATAATAAATTATTTACATATGACAACATGTTATATAGTATTGCTAGATCAAACGCTAGAAAATTTTGTTGACATATTTCTATAAATACAACCAAACATATGAAAACATATTATTTTGAAGAAAACATTTGTAAGTAAAACACTTTTCTAATACAAGATATTTTCTACAATACAAGAAAAATGGCTTTTAAAGATAAAAATGCTGTCTCTAAAAGTATAAATTCTGTCTTTGAAGGCTTTTAGAGACAGAATTTCCATCACAAATTTCTGTTACAAAAACCCTCATCGCTAATTATATTTGTGATAGATTCAAAATTCGTCGCAAATTTTAGGACGGAAAATTCTGTCTTTGATATTTATAACTTTTGTCATAAATTAGCCATGAAAATTTATGACAAAACAATTCAAAGATAGTTTTTCTATCACAAATCTGTCTCTTATTATAATGTTTCAATAATTTTTCTTTCAAATTTTTTTCGCAAATCTGTTTCAATTTTTTTATATGAAAAATAATATAATTAATTATTTTATCAAATTTGTCGCAAATCTGGCTCTCTTTCAATAATCAATGTAAATAAAATTTTATTTATTGATACATTCCGTCTCAAATTCTGTCTTTGATTAATATAGTATTGCACAAGTAAATCCTATTTATTCATAATTTCTAATCTCAAACTTGCTTTAATTGATTGCATATTCTTTATAGTAATTTTTTCATTAATCTCAAACCTGTTTATACATACATAAAATGAATAATAGATTATTAAATGTCGTCCACTTGAATATTTTCATTAAGAGAAAAAACATGAAGGTACTCATACATGTAGTTGTTATGAGTCTAAAACTCAGTGTCACATACAAACCAATCAACATTAAATCCAGCAAAGAGTCAAAGTATAAGAGCTGAGATAAAAGAAAGTCTAACAAAAAGTAAAAAGTTAGCAAAATGTCTTTTAAAGTATCATGATTATTTCCCTTGAAGTTTGATAAGTTCAGTTAACAAAGCTTCCATTTGACTTCTCAATTCTGCCTTGAATTCTTCCTTTCTTTTCTCTAATTTTGCTTGAAACTCTTGCTTTCTCTTTTCCATTCGTTCTTGCATATCTTCTTGCATCTTCTGTAGTATCTCTCCAAGTTTCTCTTTGAGTAATGATGGATGATGATGTCTCCATAACTTGAACTACAAGAAGATGGGCTCCTACTATTCCCAACTATTTTATGTGGTTTTCCCTAACACCAAATCCATATAACCTTCCATGACTAGGACCACCAGTTGCTTCCACCCATGCATCTAAATCAAAGGTAGGAAGTGATGATGAATCTTCACCATATTTTGCCTTTCAGTACTCGATATATTTTTCCTAAAATAGTCCATTCAACATATTAGACATTAGAAGATTTAAAATGTTAAATCAGTAAAGTAAATTCAATAACAAAATGAACTTACACACGACAATCTTTGACTTCTTATCAATAAATTCACCCAAACCATTCTTTTCCTATATGTACGATCAAATAGTTCAAGTTGATAGATAGGTCGCTTCAAAGTGTTTTCCTATATTAATAATATCGAACCATCTCAAAAGAAAAATATGAAAAATTCTTAATCTCAAACATAGATTAAGGAATTATTACATTACATCTGAATAGTTTAGAGAAGTGAATTATGGACATACCATCATTTTATGATGCAAGGAAAATGAAATAGAACCTCTTGAATGTTTTACTTATAAGTAAAGAATCTTAAAGATAAAATAGTGGGATTTTTCAAAAAAAAAAAAAAAAACCTTAATATACTGATATAGCACTTTGAGAACCTCTTGTAGGTCTTATGGATATAGATGCTCTTATACTATAATTTTTTGCTACTAAATTGTTGAGGAATTATAAATATATCTTAGGTTCTAATATTTCCATTTTATTAATAATATCTTATGTTCAATTGGCATTAGTTAAAAATAAATAAATAAATGAAAAGTAATATTAACCATTATATGATGTGATTTCATACATCATAGAGATTTCGAGTCTTCCGTTGTAATTATGCTATTGATTATTATGTTGCATTGCCCTTTGTTATTAGTGTAATTCATATATTCATTTACACTTCTAAAATCTCATTGTCAAGTTTTACATCAAAGTTACCAACATGGTATTTAGATTGTTGAATTTTTATCTGTATCAGTAACTTATTGGTATCAAATCGATATTGGTTCAATATCAATTTGATTTGGTTAGTTTATAAATAAAACTATTAGTTTTAATTATTATCATATCTATATCGATTCCATTTGGAAACCAAACCAAACCGACTATCCAAACAGGCTCATGCATCTAATTATAGTTTAATAAAATTATTTTGTTCTTAGTACAAGCATATATACATTTATATGCCTTACAACAAAAATTGATATAAGTAACTATCCTTGAATGGATCCTTATTAAGGCATTGTAGATAATTTTCTTATCATGAATCTTTATATCAAATTGCAATATCACTTTAATATGTATGCTATTTTGATAATTTCTCGTTTATTGATTCACATAAAAAAATTACATAAATACCAATTAGACGAAACTAGTTACACAAATATCATCGTAGTATTGCATCTTAAAATATGATATTGAACATATAAATATCTCATGCTACAGATGTGACACTAATGTAAACATTAATATGGATATCGTACTTATAACATATGATACCTGTGTATCAAACATACTAAATGCGATACACATATGTATCGTATGTAATATATGCTATACTTGTATTATATCATGCTTATGCAATGCATTAGAAAAAAAAAATAGTGTATCACATATCTAATATGCAATATAACGTTGGTATTTTAGTAGTTGTTTTGGTACAATTTGTATCTAGGTAACTTTTTTTTAAATTTTATAGACATATGTTTTACTCATATATTATTATTATGGAAGAATAAATATACTTAAGATTACAAGAAATACTGGCATGTGATTTAACTTATAAGGTGCATTGATCATTATGAGGATGTTAATAGATTTTTAGTGAGCTCCTAATATTATGCTTATTTTATGTTGGATTATTAACTATTATGGTTTTTTTTTTGTTTTTTTTCACATCCCATTTCAAAATGTTCATTTGATAGAGGAATTGCAAATATTAAGTACAAATAAATTTAAATATATCGTAAAACAAATTTTCAGAATATTTATTTCTTATTGTTATCATTCCTATTAACATCTTTTTATTATTATGTATGAGATGCATTTGAAGGGGATTGCGTTATCGATATTTATATTTTATGACACGTGTATATTCACATGATATATATAATGATACTTCAAAAGTTTATAAACCTCTCTAAGACCTATTACATTTACAGATCGAAATATATTGATCTTATTGTATTAGCGTTGATTGGATGGAAGTAATTTCTAATCAAATTATATGTTTACCTGCATCCAAGCTTTATTTTGAACTCTACATCTAAGTAATAAGGCTTGGGAAATAATCAAAATACGAATCGTTCTGATCAATGTATAGTTGTTTTGATAAAGCATATTTCATGGTATTGTTTCAATAACAAAAGATATGAAATGAACTCTATCAGATAATGAAAATGCTTTGGGCCAAAAAAAAAAAAAAGATAATGAAAATGCTATATAATTTTATTTATTACATTTAGTGAATTTTGCGAGGTTTCACATGGGATGGTGTATTTCACACAACCACCTGCACAAGCATCCAGGAACACAGTAACCAACAGGTAGCTCTTTAGGATGTTTTTCGTGACACTTCTTAACGCAGTCTGCAACATTACAATCACCTCCTGTGCTCAATTGGTCTTGACATATTGTAAAAGCAGCATCTTTTTGAGGAACCACAAAAGGCACTGGAATAACAAAATATACAAGTTAATTTCCCGTTAATACGATAAGTTGTGAATAATGGGGAAAAAACTGCAATTTTTTTTTTTGGTCAAATGAGTAGTAGGGGAAGAAAATCTCAACCTATATCATATTTATGGGGGAAAAAAATAGAAAACATTATTTAAATATGCAAATATCTGAAAAATTGTTGTAAAAACATCAAAATGAACCATATATACTGTACTTATGAGACATTAGCCAAAATTTCGACATATGTGTATTATTTTCAAAATAATACATTTATATCAGCATTAGAAAAATAATCAAGAAAATCATACCCAATGGTATGCGTCTAAAACACAGGAGTACAAACCTGAGAAGAGGATAAAATAAAATAAAAAACAAACAATAAAAGCCTTCTCCATGTTTAAGATTAGGGGAAATGTTGAATATGATAAGCCATGCTTTGACTCTCCTTGTTATATAGAGGAAACGAAACAGGTTTTATCGTTCCCCTAAGGAAGGAAATCACTAAACACTGTTTTTGGATAGAAGAGAAAATAATGGAAGGAAAGAAACCGAGAGAAAAAAACTAGGATGGAAGAAAAATGAAGAAAATAAATACGTGTTTCGATATAAAATGAGTTATTGTGAAGGAAAGTTAATTACATATTTTTTAAAACTTATTCAAAAAGCAAAGAAATCCTTAAGATATAAGGGTGTTATTTTATTACAATGTTATTTATGTCTTTGTAAAGGATTTCCTTTCAAATCTTTCCATGGATGCAGAGAATGTCAAATGCGATGCAAAAACTTCAGTCGATTTTTCAATTAACTACATGAATTATGAGATTGTCAATTTTAAAACTCAAATGAATTTTTCAAGGTTTATAATACGTCTTGAATCATCTTATGTATTATTGTTTGCCAAGTTAGATTTTTTTCACTAATATCGTCTTCCTAAGTATCCTATATGATTTTTTATCGAATAATATTTCACTTGCTTCCAAGTGTAAATAAGATAATGATTTATTGATACTAATATATCATGTGTTCAAAATTTCTCCATACGGCATTTGAAGCTTTTCACGATGTAAATGTCATCTAGCAGAGCTCATAAAGACACATTTTATATTTCAATTAAGTTAAAATAAATTTAAAAAAAATAAGGGGGAAACAAGTGGGTTTTTTTGATTGGGTGGGGGAACTTTCTATCATCATCATGAACAAGGTCAAGTTCTCTAGTTGGTTATTGTTTTCCTTAGGCAATTCCAATTATTTATATATGGAGATAAATATAACCATATGCTAATGTACATCTTTGATTGCCTCTCACTATCCTTTGTTATTAATCACATCCTCTGCAGCCAAATCTTGTCAAAAATCATGTTGTTGAATAGTGAGCACCACGTATAGATGATCGTTAGACAATTTAGTTGTGAAGTCTTGGTGTGGTTTGAGAGTAAATCTATGTTAAAGTTAATATGGACAATATTTATAAGGGAAAATATTATGCTTTAGTACATGCATTAAGGGTTCATTGGCAAAAGGGAGAAATTTTTTTTTCCCTATCCATTCGTGGAATAAAATTTTGGGTAATTTGTATAAAAATGGTGGAAACCTAAAATCCTATGAAAAACATGTTACTTTTTTATGAGACTAGTTTTGTATGTTATTGAAGGACATAGATTATTCACAACCAAGATTAGAATACTCATATACCTATTATATTTTTTTTTTCATTTTTTTGTGCGTGTGGGGTGGGGGGAGGAAAATTGTTGCTCATATTTCATAACTAGGCTACATTAGACTAGTTTAGACTTGAGAATATAGTAGTACCTTTATTTTAAGGAAAACATAGCATTAATCCCTTTTGTTTTAGTAGCTTATGGCATGTTTGGTATGCAGGAATGAACCGGAATAGAATCGCGATTCCGACTTCTACTCATTTTCCTACATTTGGAAGCATCATAAGAAGGTAGAATCACAATTCCTTAGAATCAACAATTCCAGTTATTAGGTAGAAGTTGATTCCACCTTCTCATAGGTGGAATCATAATTTCATTCCACCTTTCATTAAGAACTTTTACTTAAATTACCGTTTTATCCTGTATAATTTATTATCTTTTTTTAAGGTATTTTTGGTAAATTCAAATATAAACTAATTCATATCCATTCCATTCCATGTTTATATCTGTATCTGTATCTGTATCCAAACAAGGGAATAGATTTTTCATTCTCATATTGATTCCATTCCATTCTATTTCTTCAATTCTAATCCGTTCCGTTCCAGACGATTCCTATATACCAAATGTAAATCAGGCCTTTACTTGGGAGAGGGAGTGGTTTGGAGTGAAAAAAGGGCAAGAAATTTGTTGAATTAAAAATTGAATTAATTACAAACAAGAAGACTTCTTCATGCTTGAGATGAAGGGGAAATAATGACTATACAAAGCCATGATTCGACTTTTCTTGTCATATTTGGTTCAACCTTGACAAGTTTATTGTTCTTCAAAGGATGGAAATCGCCTTAATGCTATGTCTAGAATATAATAAAGAAATAGAGAGAAAAGAAAATGAGAGAAAAGAATTGGGATGAAAGGAAAATAAAAGAAAATATTTATTTGAACATAAGATGAATTATTGTAAAGAAAAATTACTAAAATGCCAAAAAAGACTTTAAGAATTTAAGATGTCATTTTATTACAACACTATTTATGTAATTTTATAGAATTTCCTTCCTCTCATGTATGGAAAGAATGATTTTTATATCATGGACCCAAATTAAGTTTTTTTTTTTTTTTTTTATAAATTCCTTTCTTTCTTTTGTCATAGTTTTCCAAATAAGGGAAGGTAATCATTTCCTTTCTAGTCTTTCATTCTCCAAACAAATATAAAGTAAGAACCACCGGCAAAAGTTTCGTTAACCTACAAAGAGTATTATCACTTTAAAAAGGGGAGTTAATATTAAAATGGTATATGAACTTTCACAAAAAGTTTAATTAGGTATCCGAAGTTTGATTTTGAATAATTTGATACCTATATAAAATTTTCATGGACTTTTTTTATACCCAAAGTTTGGTTTTGACAATTTTGGTACCTAAACAGAGTTTTTGTAGATTTTTTTCATACCTAAAACAAGTTCGATTGGATATGAAAAAAAAATCCACAAAAGCTTTATTTAGGTATCAAAATAAGTATAAAAAAAATCCACGAAAACTTTGTTCAGGTACCGAATTATTCAAAACCAAACTTTAAGTACCTAATTGAACTTTTTATAAAAATTTAGATACCATTTTTGACATTATCTCTTAAAAAATGATAATAAATAAAATTTAAAAAATGAACAAAAAAATACTTCTCTTCCTTTGCAAATTGCAATGTTGCATTTTGTGTTGTTTATAAGTACAAGGATTTGACTGCAAGATTGCTATTGTATTAGAAGGTTACATTTATGTTAAGCAAACACCATATCATATCCTTTTAGGAGTTGTAAGACAATAGATTCTAAGTATTTGAATTAATTTCAACGAATAAAGAAAGAGAGTTTTTATGGTCCCATTTAGAATGTTAATTATTTTGGTGGTTAGATCACAGTTGAATATGGTATGAACCATTAGATTGTAATGGAACTAGTTCGGCCAAGATTAATGACGAAACCATAAAATTTGCTATAAAGAAAATCTGGTCACACAATTGGTTTATTTCAAAAAAAGAAAAGAAAAAGATAAACATACAAAAAGGGGTTTGGATGTTAGTTTTCGTTGGCACAAAAATGAGAGAAATTATATGTAGCAAAGTATACGACTGATATATTCAAATCAAAGCCAGCCATTATTGTCAATGAATGTTCCTGATCAAGCAACCACCATCTGCGCATTAACATTTACAATGACAACAATAGTTTTGTTTATATGTAAGATAACACATCAAATATAATTGTCAAAATTGTGACATTTCAATAAGTTCACGTTTTTAGGAGAGTCTTTTAAATTAACTCGTGTGTAAAATTGTTTGCCTAAGTTCATCAACGAAAAAAGGTCTTTCCCTCCCAATACGTCAATCAATTTTATAATCATTTACGTTTGTAAAATTTTCTAAGTTCCTGAAATGAAAAAAAAAAAAATTCCTTAGATCGATCAATTGGACAGTCATTTACTTAGAGTTTTAGACTGTATCCCATTTTTTTGTTGCTAAAATAGTGTAATGCCCAAAATACATTTTGTTATGTTTCCCTAACGAGTATGGATACGCTAAAAATCAAAATCTACTTTAAAATCCACAATTATAATCATAATTGCTTCAAGCACACAATAACAGTTGTCACACATATCAACATATACAACTATCTAACATGAAATCTTCACAAATACATCATATTAAAGATGGCTCGATAAGTCCATCTAACATGATATCATTAAATTAAAGAACATATAGAACAAAGGTCCATACCTTTTAGCCATCAATATAGAACAAAGGTCCATACCTTTTAGCCATCAACTACTAGAACACATATAACAAAAACAGAAGTATCTATATCTCTACAAACATAAATATAGTCAATATTTGGTTAAAGTGTCATCTGCATTATCATCCTCCCTATAATCCACTATTATATCATATTTAGACAAGTCAAATGCTACAGCAACGTCACATGAACTTGGAAAAAAGAAAAAAAAAAAACAAAGTTAAAAGAGTGAGCCAATGCCTAGTACGGTAATACTTTAAGGACATATGTGCCTACAAACAATCGTCCAATGACATGCATTTGCATAATATTAATGCAACAAACATTTAATTATTATCTATGGTTTTAGTCCCATGATCACGGGATAACTCAGTATCCTAAGGCACAAGGGCGGATCTACAGGAGGTGCCAACAGGGGCCCTGATTGCCCCATATTCAGGAAAAATTAAGTTTTGTATGTTTTTTAAAAAGAAAAAAAATTGTATGTCATGTGTATATTATAAAGAAAAAATTATAATGCAAAACTAAGTGTGGTCTAGTGGTTAAGTATCTCCTTTTGCATCCACGAGGTCGAGGTCATGGGTTCAAATCTCATAGGAGTACTTTTTTTACTTTTTTCATTATGTATTTACTACACTAACTACTCTCTCTCTCTCTCTATATATATATAAATATATATTTCATTTTCACTTTTTTTTTCGCAATAACTAATAACATTAAATTCTTTCATCATAAAATTATCGAACTAAATAAATTCTTATTAATAACAATTTTATATTCAAAGTATACCATAGAATAATAATTAATATTATTTATATTGTAATTGAATCTTATTATGCTGATCATATAAGTTGATTTAGTAATTTTTTCTTCAATTAATGTTATTTAATGGTACATGAATTATTGAATAACTATTATATCTACATATATTTTACGATTTATTTGTGCTAAAAGAAATCATATTGCACACTAATTATATAATTTAATTTAGTAACATTATCTTTTTCTACATGTAATGCTAAGAAAATGAACAAAGTATTGAATAAATATCCTATCTAGATATATTTTATGATTTATTTTTATTAAAAAAATTATAGAGATAATAACTCTATGTTTTTTTATTGATAATTAATTTTCAAGTGACATATATATAATCTCTTATGAAATGCACTGAATACTCTTACTTATTTTTTGAATAATTTTTGCATGAGGTTTTAAGAAATATCATATTAAAATCATTATGAAATTCTCACAAATATATAAAATGTAATATAATTATAATAGCAAGTAAATATTGATAAATAATTTTAAGATTTAATTAATTAAGGTCCCTCCCCTCCCCTAGTTGTGTAATTCTGCATCCACCCTGCTAAGGCATGATTATATATATAATACATATATATGATGCTAGGTTGCTCCTAGCATCTAAGAGCCTATGAATCACTTAAGTCCACTCAAATTAATTCCAAGCATACTGCACAAGTCCTTTAAAGGATAACATTACACAAGGATCATTAGATACTGTTACAACGTATGTACTCCTACTTACTAATAACAACAATCACATGCAACAAGCAATTATTAGACCCAATAAAATTTAAATTCATTTTATTCTCTATCTAAAGCAAGAACAAATAAGCAAAGTATACACCTACCAAAAACTTCATATTGGTGCCTAATTGAAACTATAAGATTTCAATTTTTTTTATCGAATCCCATCATACAATCTTATTGTCTAATAGTTTCCCTCCTCAAAACATCAATGTACAACAAATTTTTCCAGAATTTGATGAACATGCTCATGGTTCACCAAATCTTCTTTCTTCTTCCAAGACCCATAACATTATTACCATAATTTTCTCTAAGAAAACATCAAGAGTTTCACTGCAAACTTTAGAAATCAATGATTTCTATTCTTGAAACTTTGAAACTTCAAAACCCACTTTCTCTCTACATTTAAAAGTGATAAGAGAGAGAGTCACCACTATCTTGATTCGTTGGTTTTGAGCGGAAAAGGAATAGAAACCTCATGACATAAAGGGAAAGAAAAGGGATTGAGAAGTTACGTACCTTTGTTTTAATTTTCTTTTTACTATAATAAGCTTGGTTATTTCAAATAATATAAGCTTGGTTATTTCAAATAGAGTCCTAAAGAAGGTCGTTTTGACTTTGCTCCTCCAGCTAGAAAGGGTATGGATCGAGTTTTGACATATGTGAAATAACTTACCCTCTAAAGGTAATGAAGTTTTTGAAGAATCTTACAGTTTTAGCCAAATCTATGTGTAAACTCAATAAAAATTTCACAATTTTTTAACAGAGTTTACCAATTTTTACTCCAATATGCTAAAATAATAAAATTACAATCATGCTTAAGTCCATCAACTATTAGGGTGCTACATTTTCTTATCACATTTCAATTTTGTTTTCTCTCTTACTCTTCTGCCCTTTGATTTAACATGTATAGCCTTAATCTAATTTCAAGTTTTAAATGCAAAGTTTACATGGGAACTTATTTATTTTGTTTATATGATGAAGAATTTAAGATGAGTTAAAAATTTTAATTTTGTTCAATTCATAACTCTTTTAAAACAAATAACAAAAAAGAACTTTACTTCAACTCTACTTAACCCCTCTTTTTGTATGTCATATTATAAATTAAAAATGATTATGAAAAGAGAACTTAATTTCTCTATTTTTCTTATGCATTTCGAGTTTCTACAATTGTTGTAAACATATCTATAGTTTTTCAATATAATACTATATAGATCATAGAAACTTACATTTCTATGTTTTGATTCTATATTTGAATTCTATAAACCTTATAATTATTCTACATAAAATCACGATTTTGACAACTTTGCTACTAAAGAAATTAAGAAGATTTAATCTTGTTTGTTGAAGTCATGATAAAACATTTAATGCATCTCAAGGAAATTGATTTACACATAGATATGATATTAATTGGAGTATGTTTGAATTTAAAAGGGAATAATGTTGTTATGTTGCTTGGTCATTGAAGATTTACAAATAAAAAAATTGATACTAGAAGGCTTTAAAGTATGTGGGTATGTCCATCGTGATTCATAAGGGACTTAGAATATGTTGACCACAT
Organism: Combretum micranthum; assembly: GCA_024138025.1. NCBI lineage: Eukaryota > Viridiplantae > Streptophyta > Magnoliopsida > Myrtales > Combretaceae > Combretum > Combretum micranthum. Next base: position 238,221 of record JAMXBD010001341.1, read on the forward strand.
AGCTAGCATCTATACAACAAGGAATAGTGTTTCTACTTCTAGTTCTTCATCGAGGACTCCAAGCCAATAAACAACATCAATTCTTTTCTTTGCTGAAGACTAACCTACTCGTCCTTTTGTGCACTTGATAGTGAAAAAGGTACTAGATCAATTATGGGGTAGGCCTTCAACATAACTTGGCTTTTTTTTTTTTTTTCTTTTTTGTCAATCACGTAAATGGCTTTGAAGGCAACCAACAACCACTAAGAATTAGCATCAACCAGTTAGGTTTCCAATTAATGTGAGTCAATAACTCCTCCTAAAAGTTAGTTAAAGGGAAGTGTAACCTAAAATCCATGCATTTTGGATATATGTAAAAATTGGTGCCATACATCAATGTGACATGATGGTTAAGACCAAAATAATGATGGTATACTTGATAGGGGTCCTCTGAAGAATTGCATGTACACACTTATGCAGATGCTCTTTAGTAATGTCATTGTTATAAATATAAAAACCTTTTCTAGCACTATTGGGGAAGGATTGCTAAAAGCTTCACCAGTCAACCCTGAGAATTTTCTCATTTAGTGACATGAATAGAAGTAATGTATGATAGATATCAAGTTTTATATGCAACCAAAAACCCTAGTTATGTGATTCGAATAGTACAAGCTTGTTTTTAGCCTAAAACTCTGAATAAGAATTTCCCTAGACCCCTAAAGATATCAAAAACAAGATTTCATAAACTAAGTAAAAAATCTAGGATATAAGTAAAAGTAGCCTTAGATTTCAAGTACAATAGAAAGCTTATATTTAATAGGCTACAATAGCTGGAAATAATAAAGTAAAAACTGACAAAACAATTAAATACGTGATATAAGACTAGAAACTGACTCATAACTGAAAATCTAAGCTTCAACTAAAAATTTGGATCACACTATAATTTTAGTTAGAAAATTTGGAGTCTATAGGTATCAACTTCCTAAATTGACCTATAAGACCCTAAAACCTTAATCGCGTAAGATAAAACTTTGGAAATATTCAATCGCATAAACTTTAAGTTCAAAATTTGACCTTAATCTTAATCTAGGAAATTTTTTAGGATCTTTAAAAATATTTTGAGAATGAAACTCTCATATAACTGATAATACAATACGCGTAGAAGTAGATTTTGACGAACTAAGTTAGAATTGTAATATAATACCAATTCTTGAAGTAAAAATTCCAAGTCCTCTCCCCATTTCACCGAGTCATGCCAATGTAAGTGTAGTAAACTAGCCTTGTGAGTCACATATATAGGAGGACACTTGAGCCAATTGAATTGAACAAACTCACTCTTAGTTAATGCTAATAGATGACTCAACATGGGAAATTAATATACCGGTCTTCTTGATGAATCCACCGAGGAGACCAGCAGCAAAAACAAAAAATTTAAAACCCACACACACACTTCACGCGCGCACACACCTGCACAACGTGATCAGCCAAGAAAAATTTAACCAAGATAAAGACAAGTCAAACACCATCCATATTTACCAAGAATGGAAACCCCACATAAAAAAAACTAGTCCTTTTCATGTTCTTTACAAACCAATACACATAACTACATCAAAACAAACCATCCTTGTCAAATACTTTCCACCGTGAACCACATACACCCCACCAAAACAAAGTAAATTCCAAACTCGTTCCATAAATTTTGCTCCAACCGTAAGCCACAATTAGATAGGAAATTTCAAAGTCTCCAAGGCATCTTCATTAAGAGAAAATACAAGACAAGGTCTCGTTTAGTAAATAAAAAGAAGAAAGCCCTTACCTTGTCTCATTACCAACAAGGTGATGTCTAGTTAATTTATTTTAGATTACTTTCACAAATTATAGTGCCTTACAAAGAAAATTTATATATTAGTTGTTAAAATTTAGATTGGGTAGCTATCTTAGAAAATAAAAACAGAAACATTGGTTGCATGTGCAACCTTAGTATTTAGTTTACTTAAATTAAATTATATGTCTAGTAAAGTAATTCTTTAGAAAAATTAAATTAACCTTAGAAAAATTATTCTAAATTTTCGTTTCTTATAAGAAAATATAGATCTTCATTATTTAAAATAGTATGGATTTAGTAGAATATTTTTATAGCCTCCTAAATAGAAAACATAGTTAGTAAGAACAATAAAATAACTAGAAAAGTTTAGCTCCATGAAAATAAGAAATAATATAAGGAAATATTACTAGTAGTAAATAGTTGTAAAATAAAACCCTTAAAAGACACAATAAATTTAGACTTTAAAAAATTTGCTATAAGCAAATAACAAAATAAGTAAAATCACTAAATTCACTTGAATAATTTAGAATAGGTAGTAAATGGTTAAATAAATAGTTGTGACTAAATTGTAAAGGAAAATATCCTAAAAACAGATAAGGTTCACAAACAAACTAAATAATAAATAAAAATCTTAGTTAATACTACCAACTGGAAATTTACAAACTACATTTAAAAACATATTCTCATAACTCATAAAACATAAATTAAAATAAAAAAGAACAAAATATAATATATAAAACAAATATTGAATAAAATTATGTTATACACTTGAAACGAGCTTTCTAACGCCTATTTATAGGTAAATTTCCGAGTTAAAATGAGTATAATGGGCTCAGATAAAGTTTATGTTGTAAAAACTGCAAAATAAAGCTATTCAGACCACTTTTTGGAAGAAAAAGCAGTTTACCCGAATTTTGAAATAAAAGAAAATACAATATATTTTAATCCAGTACACTATTTCTCTACAAACCAAAATTTGAATTAGAAACGGTAAAAACAATTTTAGAATTCAGAAAAACGGATTTTAGGACACTTGGACACTCATAGGAAATTATTTACGTAATTATATATCTCATTAGAAAATATCTTATTCATCTATTAGGTGAATCAAAACGAACTCTAGAATTTCTTGAAACTACTACGATTGATCATCATGAGCAAGTGAGTAATTCAGATTTATTACATTTGTTGTGTTTGTAAGTTTAGTTACAACAATTATTAGATTCAGATAACAATTTTGTGTATGTGGGATTGAGAAATGCTTGTTGATTGGTTGATGTCACTGTATGAAAATTTCAATAATAAAAGTGACAATATCAATTGTTTGATGGAATTGAATTGACATTGATGTTGAGTGTCTGTATAGTGCTTGATCACCCAAAAATGGAAATAAAATGATTGGACTTTAAAAATTAATCGGACATGCATAACACGAATTGCATAAATGCATATAATGTGACAACCTACTATGTGTTAATGTTTCGGATCTCTAGTAAGGCGTATTTCTAGATGATATTTTCTAGTTCTACTGAGATTACCTTTGTTCTAAGGGTTCCACGGGAACTAATTGGAAACCAAAGGACGTCACCCGCGGTATCACGTGAAATGATTAACACTTAGTTGAGTCTCTAGACTTAGATACAGGATGTGAATGCAATGAATCTATCGAAATAAAGTGATAAGATAAAGTTGATCACAATCTCTGTATGTTTAGTTTCTCCTAGGTAGGAAGTCATGGAAGCGCTACCTGGTTTGGTCCTTCAACACCGATGAGAGGGCGTAAATCTATATCTGTTTGGATTCTGGACTATCCAAACTTGTAACTGAGCATTTGATTGTTTATTGCATGCATATGATTGAATTAAATTGTTTGATAACTCGCTTGATGTGTAATATATATGATTATTCATTGAGCCGTGATTATGCTCACACCCCTATAGCCTTTTCAGGTTTGTACTACGCCTTTGGTTGGTGTCTTCTAGAAACGTAGCTCCGGTAAGTTTGACAGTTGAAGGAGGTGTGGTAGCTATAAGGATAATGTATCTAAATGCCAGGGGCTACTAAGTAAATAAAGTTTCATAAACTATTTTGTAATTTGAAATAGTTATGGTTGTAATAAACTCTTCTGTATATAGTAAGTAAAGTAGTTTATTTACATTTTTGTTTCTTATATATATTTATCATTCTATCACAGCAACTCAAATATCCTGTTTTATAAATATTTGTGTCACTATCCAAGATATTACTACTGTTCTATATAAGTATTGCTATTAGTGCATCTTGGGGCATGACATCACAAAAATCACCCATTTCAACATCTCAACGAGGTAAAGATCCTTCGGCAAACTCTTTGTAATGGTGTGGACGTCACCATTATCATGAAGGGACTTGAAATAATTCTACACACGAAAATGTTGTACCAATCAACCTTTTCTACTACCTTGTCTTGCGCAATGGGGGTTAAGGTTAAAGTCATTTGCGAAGGTTTACCACTCTCTACATATTCACTTGAAAAGTTGCAACTCTAACAAGCCATATAAAGATGTTTCTAAGCATATGTAAATTTGTAGAATGTACTAAAGAATGGATAAACAAAAGGAACAAACAACCAAATTAAAACCATAATTTATAAATCCTAAGAGATCCTCAGGCAAAGACACAATAATGAGAAAAACCACCATCACCTATCCCCAGCAGTTGGATGCATGTATGTTTTGGTATGATGGATAGGAATTAGTAGCATGGAATGACGCCGCTTTTCAGAGTATGGAAGTGCCAACCATTCATCCCTAATGCTACGACAAGTGGACACACAAGGGCATTGTAAACCTAAAGAATTTTTCATATTAGTAAAATAAATAGAAATACAAATATAAAAATAGGAAGTTAATGTAGGACTAAACAAAAACCTTAGAATGAAACTACGAGTAGTAATGAATTTGTATATAATTTTAAACTTTGAAACAAAGTTCCATAGATAGTAATATATACCAAAAATAAGATTTCATGGTGGATATAAAAAATTCAAAATATAAAAATAATTAAATTAAGAATTCAAATACATTAAAAAGTAAATAATCAATAAAGCTTATAATTAGAAAATGATAATTTAAGAATGAACCATTAGGATTATAAATACATAATAAGAACAAAAACAGATCCATAACTAACAATCTAGATTTCAAATAAAGGTTTGGATTATCTTATTGTTCTAGTTAGAGAAATCTAAAGCTCTTAGAGATTGAAACCAAAATTGGCCTATTGAGCTTATAAAACTCTAATCACGTAAGATAAAACCTTAAAAATAATTAATCGTATAAATTTTAAACTCACACTTGAACTCAATGGTAATCTAAAAAATTTGTAGAATCTTTAAATAAATTTTTGGAGACAGAACTCCTAAATAACTAATACATTTATACTTGTTTAGCTTAATAAACTATTCTAAAACTAAGATAATTAATTAACTAAATAATATTATAATAATAAATGTACAATTTCGATGCAGTTGTGTAGAATATACGGCTGGGATATCCTTGAATTTGTAGCAGCCAAATTCCTTGAGGAAATTGATTAAAATTTTACATAACAAGTCAAATTGACTAAGTTAGCCAATCAAAACCACCCAATTAAAACATTATATTAAATGCTTGAGAGATCAAGCAATGCAAATTGAGTTTTTAGTGGAAAAGCTTACTCATTTTAGCCGAAAATTTGATGTAGCTACTACTTTCCTTCTTCTTATAAAAACAACTCTTGATTAAGTACAAAACAAAGCTCTTAATGTATCAAAAACAACCAAAAGCACCAACATAAAACACCCAAACACAAACTTCATTGAACCAATCTTCATCAAGACACAAAACAAGCTTAAGAAAAGATCAAGCTAAGGTAAGTAATTCCATTTTAGTTGGTATACACATAAAACATTGGCTTAACTAATGTTTTTGTTAATCCTAGGATAGAGTCAGACCAAGGAAAGGGATATAACATCACTACAACAACTCAAACAAGGTAAAATTTACTCCAGACCCTAGTTATAATTATTGTATGCATAGAAAATATGAAAAATCACGTGCGTAATGATTCTTAGATATTGTAGGTATAGATATATCATGTACAGTAGTTGATAATCATGGAAAAACATTTAGAAGTATAAACACTAGTATAACACACATATAAAACAAAAAAAAATGGAGTTTGAACCAGAAAAAGAAATAACATGATGAATAGTGCCTACATCGACCCTACGCCGGCGGCATAAACCACCAAGGCTGGTGGCATACAAGGATACGTTGGCGGCCTTCAGGTCAGCCTACATTGGAAAACGCTACGTAAAAATTTAATTTCACGTAAAAATGAGCGAACATCGATGGCATAAATTGTCTATACCGGCGACATATGTAGTAAAGCCGGCGGGCTTTGAGTCAGTGTACACTGGATGCAACTTACGTAAATTTTGCATAAAGGCTAGCAATTTTGGATTCAATACTGGCGGCGTTGGATTCCGGCATATGTACAAAATCTTTCCTAGACAAAATTTGATTCGTTCAAAACAATATAATAATATATATAATATATATAACAAAAAAAAAGAACAAAAGATAAAAACTAATAAATAAATATAAATACTTTAAGATTAGTATGTTTAAATATTTGTTAAGTTTTAAACTTTAATAATCTTTAAATTGAAAACACTTTTGTTATATCAAACAAAAGATTAGATTATGATAATCATTATATATAGATAAGTATATAAGAATAGAAAAGGTAAATAAGTTCCTATAAATAACAGATAATGATATTAATTGAGATCAAGAGAAACACGGTGAAACTAAATGATAGAAAATAAATTTTAGTAACCATAAGTTGTCCAAACTAATGAACTATATAAAAAATAATAATGATGATGATAATAAAATCTTGAATTATTAAATATAAACTCTACAATTACCCGATAAAAATAAAATATTTTAGATTATTATTTATTGGTAATAATAACTTAGAAAAGATAATATAGATATAGAAAAGATAAAAATGGGTTTTAGGATACTTAGATAACTAATAGGATTTATTTATACAGATATATATATATATAATATATCTTATTAGTAATTATTTATTCGTTCAATAGGTGATACTAATCATTTAGTGGATTTTCCTTAAGATTATTACGACTAATCAACATGAGTAGGTGTGTAACTCAAATCTATTATATTGTTTATATTTGTAATTAGTGGTATATGTAATGCAAAGATAATAATATAGTTGATGTGAAAATCATGATGAGAATGATTTATGTTGTGAATTGGTTTCTTGAAATGCCAACACAAGAAATTAAAAGTGATAATACAACTGTTTGATGTTTTGAGATGATATATCATATGTTTGTGTGGAATGTGTGATCATCATAAGTTTAATTAAGAATTATTGGCATTATAATAAAAATTATCATGCATTACACGAATTGCATTATTGCATATTTCAAAAGTGTGACGGCCTACTACATATTAGTATTTCGGTTCTCTATTAATGATTGGTTTTTCTAAAATTATTAGTTCTTCCAAGATTATCTTTGTTCCGTCGGCTCCATGAGAACTAAGTGGCAATGAAGGGCATCGCTTATGGTATCGCTTTGAAATTACTAATACTTAAGGAGTTTCTAAGGATTGATGTAGGAAATGGTCAGTTAAAATACCTTTAAGTTAAAGTGATAATCTAAAATGAGAAATCGTTGATTTTTCTGTATAATTAGTTTCCCCTGGGCAGATGGGTCATTAAGTAATTGTCTTTCAACCCTACTGAGAGGGCGTAAGTTTCTTACTGTTTGAATTCTAGATCATTCAAGCTTGTATCGATGCATATGTTTGATTGTTGCATTAAATATGATTTACTAATAAACTTGCTTGATGTGTAATATATTTGGTTATTCACTGAGCTTGTGGTTTCGCTCATACTTTTAAAGACCTTACAAATTGACACTACGACCCTGGCTTGTTTCTTCTAAGAGTATGACTCCGGTAAGAATTTAGAAGCTAAAAAAAATATGGGATATTTGGGTTAAGTTGTTTTTTTTTTTTTTTTTTATTTCCTAGTTATAAATTAGATATCAGATTATGTATTTAGAGACTTATATAATAGGAATGTGTTCTATAATATTATATTATCCAAGATTTGTGTTGTCAGTTATTTTACTAATTTATGGCTTACATGTATTTATCATTCTTATCAATACAACTAAAAGATTCTGTTGTTGAAAATATGTTACCCTAATTGGTAATAGTATACATGTGTGGATTGTATATTGCTATTATGGTACCCTCGAGGTGTGACAAGTATGCCTGCTATAATTCAAAAAATGGTGGCTTACCCAGCACGATTTAACACAACATATAACTTAGCTATCTATTTAACTCGCTAACGCTAAGCCTAGCTCGAATTCATCATTGACTCGGACAAACTAACGAGTCACTTTTGCTTAGCCACTCTAAAATGAGAAATGGCACCTATGTCTCCTTGACAGATAATTTGTACAAAAATCCTCTAAAGTCTTAACTCGCTTTAGTCAACCTGTTCACTTGACTTACTCCCCTTACCAGCTCTTGGATAGAGGGTATTGCGTGAAAGAGTGGGGAAGAACGCCAAGGGGTGGGGGGTGGTGTTTGCTAATGTTGATGGCCTAATATAGACCACAAGTCTTCTAAGTCAAGTTCAGGCCATTAGATGATCTGCTTGACCCATTAGGCTAAAACCTAGTCTACACGAGCAATAACCTATGTACTCACCATTTATTCCTAAATCTACAAGCTTGCTGACTTAGGTATCGGAGCGATTGTGTTAGGCCCAACCTTGATATGCCACTAACTATGTTATATTTTGTAGGCCCACAATCTATTGGAGTCCAATCCATATTCTCCATACATAGTCTCTACTGGATTAGAACTGCAGACAACAATTTATCCGAAAGCACATAACCGGCTTTGAACTAACAACATGCTTCATAGCTAATAAACATGTGAATAAAGTCTAATAACAATCTATTGTAGCATGCAAGCCGATGCAGAAAGGCCAAGAACGGTAGGATTCCAAGCTTATAAATCAGGTCTTTTTATGATATCCCAAAAATATATAATCCCGACGTGCAAAATTAAAGTTGAAAAAGAAAAAAAAATGGATCCCATATATTCTTCCACTAGCCCAAGGATCAATTTATAACACATAATTGGGCCAAGCCTAATCTCAAGTAAGCCCTTTACAATATTTGATAATGTGGAGCCACTAAAATAGCAATAAGAGAGGAGTGAAACTGGAAGTGTATTGTTTTCTACGGATTCGTAAAACCGAGTGAAATGGCGATGGCTATGGTCCGATCTGCACTCATGCGCGCCGCCGTTCGCGGTGGCTCTCGATCCTCCTCCGCTGGCCTAAACGCAAACTTCTCTTCCTCCGCTGGCCACGACGACCCTGTATATGCTCTCTCCCTCTCTCTCTCTCATATTCATGTATCTATTGGGTTGGATGTATATATCGATCTGCCGATTTCTTAAAGCTTCTGTCTTTCGTGTTGTAGTTTGGGTTTCGTTTGTTTTGAAGGATTGGATTGTGATTTGATTCCCATTTCTAGATTTGTTGACTTTCGGCTTGGTTTGGATTTAAGGATTGTAGGCATATTGCTAGGTATTAAGCAAAAATTCATAGATTGAGTATCTTAATTTGGAATTTATTCATTTTTCTTTTTTTCATAATGATTTTTATGTCTAATTTTATTTTATTTTATTTTTGTTTAAATTAACATGATAGTTTGTTTAGATGTGGAATAGGATAGGAAAACTAATCATAATGATGTGGATAATTGCGAAGTGTTGGTTTGTGGCTTGGTTAAAGCTGTTATTTTTTTGGTTTAAAAATTTACGTTTTAACGATAATGACCAAAAAAAAATAGTATAAAAAATGTTGGGAGTGCTTACAAATCTTGACTTGTACTAAACTTCAATTCGGGTGTGTACCGTGATCATTTTATTTGGAGGAAGCTGAAGAATGTCGTCTAGGAGAAGATTGTAAGGGATAATTTGAAAGAGAAAATGATATCTTTGGCTCTTTTCTGTTTTAGAACATGAAAAGATATAGAATATGTTAACTTAATGTCTATGGTTTCTACTCTGCCCAGCATATCATCAGACGGATGGCTGAATACATATTTTTTCGTTGAATTCTTATGTTTTTGTAATCTTTGTTTGTGAAGACGAAACGGCAAAGTGGGAGAAAATAACATATTGGGCATAGCAACATGCACTATTTTGTCAATTTACAATTTTCCAAGGCCATCCTCCCATGAAGAGCCTCTGTAAGTTCTCTTTGTGTTCCCAGAAATCTGGATGAGATTTATCGTTTGATCATCTTTCCACGGATACTTTTGTTCCATCTGGGTATTCATCGCTTGTTATCTCTTATATGATAAATTTTTTTGACCTCTTCCTTTCTTTTTCTACTTTTTTTTTTCCCCTGCAGGCGTACTCCTATTTGCACATCAGGAATAAAGAATTCCCATGGGGTATAATTATCCTTTATTCTGTTGCTAAATGTCTTCTTTTTCATTGTTGCATTTTGTTTGGGATGCAATGAGATGTTGTATTGTGAGTTTTATGCATATGCAATACCAAGCTTTATCCTATAAAATGTCTGTGTTAGTGATACATTCTTGCAGTTTGCTTATGCATGCTTGTCTAATCATAACTGGGCTGGAGTTACGTGGATGACATCATATAAGTGCTATAGATATGTCTCTATCATTTATCATAGAGAATATTCATATGTACTGTCGATGCATATGACTGGGAGAAGGTACCTCCACTGTTTAAGCATTCAGTGCTTTTCTTGAGCTGGTAGGCTTCTTACTATTGACACACTAATGAAACCAAATACCCATCGAAAAGGGGGAAAAGATTGGTGGGCATCCAACAAAGCTTGTGCTATAAATTTTTTTCTAGGATAAAATTAAGCTGATTATCACTTTGTAATTTTGATATGATGAGCATCACTGCATATTATATGAGTTGCCTACTATGTGATAAAGTTGGCTTTTCTTCAAGAACCTGATGGATAGACACATACATAATCTTGGTTAATTGATTCTATGGAATATTTTTTTGTTATTCTTGTTCAGTTTGCTTTGTTTGTATGGAGCTTGCCTTTGTTTGAGCCCTGCCTCAATAATGCAGTTGGTAGTGTTTGAAGATCTATTGAAATGAAGGAATGCTGTGTTAAATGTTTATATTTTACAAATTGATGGAATATATCAAATAATCATAGAAATTGTCTGAGCTTGATTATGTTATATGGTTTCAGTTTTATACATTCATGATCAATGGTGTTAGGTTTTCTATTGATAGGCTTTCTGGTGCCTTATGAAGCAAATTTGCTAAAATATGATGATTAATTATATGTTTTTATTTTTCTTTCCAGGTCCAGATGGTTTTTGAAATAAGCACCACTAAGATGACCATCAGATGGTTTTTTTTCTGGATTTAATGTGTGTTTGTGGCATTCCTTTCATCAGATTGCTGAACTTTCTTGTATTTCTTAAAATTGTTTTGACACAGAATATCTGTGTTTTAAACCTTGGAACAGGCAAGTTTAGAGTTGCTTGCTTGTTTGTGATGCTATTCTGGCACTTAAATAAGTTTGATGAATGGTGGTAGTTTTTTAATTCCAATTCGAGGGTTTTGCCATCAATCTATAATGAGAGAATGGAACATCACAATGATGCTGCTCCCTTCTAAGACTACTCTGTGATGAGACATCCAGTAATATTCCAATTCAATTTCAAGGGTTGTGTTTGTGGTGTTTATACGGGCATGGCGTTGCAGTATCGTCTATGGTTCTTAATCTTGGTGAAAAATTAATGGGTACACTATTGATAAAAGTTCCCAATTTAAGAGAACCGATACAAAAATGCAAAAACATAGAAGTAGAATTACTGCACTGTAGCACTTGCTTAACCATACAATAAACAATTCAGTACCGATTCCTCAAACCTGACCTTACCGTAGCAATGTACCACGACGATATTCCATGTGTCCTGCTCTTTAAACTGCTTGTTTACTTTATTGTGATTTAGAGTTTTATTTTTTATTACAGTTTTATTATATTTAACTATTCTGTTAGTCTTAATCAGGTAGCGAAGCGTACGGAAATAACCGTATTGGGACCTACTTTATGCAGCATTTTTAGGTATAACCGTATTAGGAGTTTAGGACCTACTAAATAAGGGATTGGTTCTTTCAAAATGGGATTAGGTTCCATGGTGAGTGTGCGCTGTAGCCATGTGTTGTCTTTTCCAATGCTCTTCTTCCACCATCCGTTGTAGATAGTTTGGGGAAGAAACTAATAGTGTTTGGATCTACTTCCAAAAGTGGAATCAGATGGAAACCAATGGAATAAAAAGGAAAGAAAATTTTTGTTTTGGGGATTCAAGTGAAAGTGAAAAATTGTAGAAAAGAAGCTAAATGAGAGGAAAGTTTTTCACTTTTTCAACCATTTTTCTCTCTAAAATTGGAGAAGGGTGGAAAATGGTGAAAAACAAAATTAATTATCAAATTGCCTCATTACTAATATTTTATAAAAATAATATAAGGATTTTATTAATTATTAATTTTATTTCTCTTCTTCCATTTTCTTTGTAAGTGACCATTCATCATGGATAGTTTGAGGGGGAAACTAATGTTGTGTTTGGATCTACTTTCAAAAGTGGAATAAGACGGAAACCAATGAAAAAAGGAAGAAAATTTTTGTTTTGAGATTCAAGTGAAAGTGAAAAATTGTAGAAAAAAGGAAAAATGAGTAAAAAGTTTTCCACTTTTTAAACCATTTCTTCTCTCCAAAATTTGGAGAGAAAGTGGTGAAAAATGGTAAAAAAACAAAGTTAATTAACCACTTGTCTTTTTTACTAATATTTTATAAAAATAATATAAAGATAATTTTATCAATTATTAACTCTATTTCTCTTCTTTTTGTAGAAATAAAGAGAAGTGAGTGAAAAGTTTTCTACTTTTTAAACCATTTCCTCTCTCCAAAATTAAAGAGAAAGTGGTGGAAAACGGTGAAAAGCAAGATTAATTACAAATTGCCTTCCTTATTAATATTCTATAAAAATGTTATAGAAATAATTTTATTAATTACTAATTCTATTTTTCATTTTTTGTTTCTCTTCCATTTCCTTCATAAGTTATTAAAATAAAAACAAACTTTCCGCTCATTTTTATTTCCACCTATTTCCACTTGGCTTTAAACAAAGTTGCCAAGGACAGCACAAGGCTCTTCAGGTCTCAAGCATTTCTTCTCTTTTGCCTTCTACCATGTTAAACATTTCTGAAAACAGTTAGTCCAGAAGCTGTTAATTACACAATATACGTGCAATAATACTGCAGAAGTAAAAGTTTGGAACATTGCACGACGAAATTAGATGTTTTGAAATATATCCTCATCAGAAATGGATATTTTTCATTATATTTCTATTAAATTTTTAAATTATCCTCTTGAAATACTATCACACATATATAAATAGAAAAAATATATATAATATTATAATAATCTTATATAGTTTATTATAAGTACAAATATCAACACGATATTAGTAATTGATTTGTGATTGAAAAATGAAAATTAAAGGAAAAGTAAATTGAGAGGATCCAAATCAATCCTCAACTCACCCTAAGAAATTCTTCCTAGAAAACTGGAAAAGAATATATAAATAGTTAAAAGAAACATATAACTGAAGCATTATGAAAGGAGCGAGAGCATTGTAAAATCATCTAAAACGCTGAAGCTAAAGCTAAATGGGGAGTGATATTGAGAATTGAGATTATTCTAGATAGTCTATCAATCATCCAATATGAATTGTCTTATTTCCTTTATCTTCCTCAATTATGCTTGAATATGGAATCTGCATTTACATTTACAGCCAAACACAGTCCATTGGGTGCAACAGCCGCAGCCATGTTTTCCTCTTCTGTTTTCAATCCTGAAACATTTTAGACATCTAGAAATCATTAATTTAACATGCTACAACTGATTGCTTGAATATAAGCAAAATTAAGATGCTCAATGATGCAAACCTTGGATTGCTCGAATTGCCCTACTCATTTGTGCTGATTCTAGGAGAATAGAATAGTTTGAATACCAACACCATAACAACTCACTACAAACCGAGATCCATGTGCTTGGACGTGTTTATTTATACCATGATAAGCAGTTAAACATGGCGGAAAACAATTAGGAAAGCAACTTCGCAACATTTAAAACTGCCCTAATAGTGTTTAGTTTACAAAATAACATCGCATCGAAGCCCTTATGTGAAACTCTTCCTAATGATGAGAGTAACATGGTGTCACAAATAACTGAAATATGCAAGAGCCTACAAAGACTTCTTCATCGCTTCAGAATGAAGAGGTTAGTATATTAAAAACAAAGCAGAGGAACCACTTTTCCAAATGTTTATCAGCAGCAGAGATCTTTGTGTTGTCCACCATTTCTGAATCGGGTAAGGTTTAAGTCAGTCCTGACCTCTTTCATTCCTGCGGGACTGATTGATCACTGTCCCGGTCTTGTCCCCATTATCTCATTTGTACTCCGGTTGTTCCTTCAGTAGATGGTGATTTCTGCTCATTCTCACCATTGCATTATGCTGATGGTTTTCATTATCTTTACCATCTGAGGCATTGTTATTTCCTTCCGGCTTACTGTTTCAGAGGATCAACCTGTTTCACTTGCATCATCTGTCTTGTTATTTGTATCCGTAGCATCATTTTTGTTATCAGCATTGGCTGCATTCTCTTTCTGTTCCTCTTGAGCATTGATATTATCTGTGTTGGAGGAACTCTTCTCATGTTGGCAGAGTCCAAAGAATCAACATGCTCCTTTTGTCTGCACTGAATTTTCATCCGTCTTCAATGCCAAAACATTTTCTTGTTTCTGTTGTACTGCACCTTCATTTTGGTGGATTTGCCTTGAGAACCATTTTTTCACTCTTAGCAACAGTTTCTAAACTATGTTCCGTCTCAGATGAGTTGCCATCGTTATTTGATTCCAAAGTCCAGAAGTATTTTAAATTTCACTGTTTTCTTTCAAAATAGTCGTGGTAGAAGGTGTTTCATCAGAGACTGTCTGCTCACCCCTGTCCAGCTGCATCCGATTTTCTGAGTGGTCACCCCCTTTCTCATTAGAGTCTTCATTAGAAGTTTTTGACTCTGCTTTGCCATCTTGTGCTATTGTAGCATTGGAACCATCCTGCACTTCTACGTTAACAGAATCTGTCTTAGCCTCCTCCAGTGTGTTCTCTGCTTGCTGGTGGTCATTAGATTCGCTTGCCTTATTCTCTGTCTCCTCCTTCTTACTTTCACAGCACCTTCTTCAGAGTGTTCTCTGCTTGCTGGTGGTCATTAGATTCGCTTGCCTTTTTCTGTCTCCTCTTTTACTTTCACCAGCACCTTCTTCAGAAGCAGTTTCCTTCTTAGAACTGCCATCATCCGTTGTTTCAGTATTATTGTTAGCAACTGACTTGCTCTGATCGTCAAAAACATGAGAACCATTTTTTATTCTCTTGCTCATGATTACCCTCATTTTTCTCTTGTTCTCAGACTCATTGTGTTTGTCAGAATTTTCAGCATTACCTTCTCCGTCTCCAGATGGCGTCTCTTGAGTATCATGGACAACTGCACTAGAAGATCATCTCCTTTGTAATGTTCTTCCTTGCCCTCATTGCTTCTTTCATTTCCATCATCAACCTGCCCTTCTGATTTGATTTACCAATTTCTGAATATTAGTCTCATTCTCTCTTTCTGTTTGCCATCAGAATCTTCCTTTTCATCTCTAGTTTGTGTCTCTTGACTCTCTGAAGTTTCATTTGTTTCATTGTTGGTTTCAGGGAGGTCACCACCCTTCCTGTCTCCATCTTCATTCTTTTTAATCTCATACTTATTGTCACCTTCCTTTACCTTGTTTTCTTCATTTTTCTCATTGTCTCCAACTTCCTTCTCTCCATTCTCTTCATTTCCATAATTCTCTCATTGTTTTCAGAGGTTTCAATCCATCCTGTCTCCATCTACATCCTCTTTGCTCTCAAACTTATCACCATCGTCCTCTTTGTTCTCCTCAATTACTTCATTTGGTTTCCTCCATGGCCTTTTCTGAGTCTGAAGAGTCATCTCTCTGCTCAGTTTCTTCCTCGATTTATCGTGTTTCGTGCTTGATTGTCCTCTGTTCCACTCCAAGATCAACATTATCTTCAGACTTGCCTTCATCATCTTCACTCTTTGTTTTTCTTCCTCCTCCTCTTCCTTATGCCTCACATCTTTCACAGAAGGATCAACCACTTGAGGGTTGAGGTCTTTCCTCCCAGCTTTTACACATCATTTGCAGCTTTTGCGCTTTCATCATACACTGCCTTTTTACTCTGGGAATGCCTGACTTGGTAAAGCAGCCAGACACAAACAACAAGCAGTAGTATTTGCAGAGCATGTTTCACCTTAAAACCTTTTGACCTTTGGCTTCTACGAGGAGAAAGCCTAAACATTTTGCTGACACGCAAGTCAGCCTGATCGAATGGAAAGAAAAAAAACCTCCTGAAATATTACAGCAGAGTGATGAACCACTGAACTGCAAATAAATAAAATCCATAGATTCTATTAGGTTTACACAAAGAAACTGATTTGCACAGGTTTCTATCAATGGATCCGGTTTTCTTTGCAATATGAGAACTTCTACAGTCCTATAGCAAGACTATCCATTTCATCATCTATCCATTAAGATTAATATAACTATTAATGCAAGGAGAATTTTAAAGGTCAGATCATAAGCTGAATGATCCCGTGAATTGGACATAGAAAAACCTTGTAATGTATGCTGATTAGATTTCATTTCCTCACATAGCATTTAGATTAGAGATCACTGACACAGCAAGCAAAAAGCCATAGAGAACAGAGAGCTGAACAAAGAGTATGCAACTATAACGTGATCATAGGATAGTCTAAAGGATTATTTCTTTCTAACAGCATTACTTATGAAAAAATAATAGTTTGGTGATACGCTTTTAATACAAACTGTTCCTACAGTTCCATTTCAAATTTAACTATTTCACTTCCAGATACTGACTCACTACCATAAAGCACAGAGCAAAAGTAGAAAAAATGGTGATATCATGAACAGATCAAATCATTAACAGTGAAAATAGAACTCTTATTCATAGATGAATAGAGCAGATACGTATTTAACTAAATCAAGCAAAAGAAGGAAATCCCGCATTTATAACATTATACAAATTACACCACACTATCACAAACACAATTCAAACAAATTAAAATTTTCAACAAAGGAAGAACCAATCGAAATTAAAACATGCCCAAATTGCAAATTCATATGAAGAAGCAAAAATACAAGCCAAGACTCGAACTTTATGATCAGAATTACAGTCAAAACTAGATCTGGGCTAAAATAAGGGATAGAAAGTGTAAAAAACGAGTAAAGGTTATACCCAATAACGAATTAAGTCCAAAGATCCAACCTTTACGACCAGAAAAGAACAGTGTATGTAAATTAAGTGTCGGTAGGAGATTGATAATGGAGTTTGAAAGACAATATGGGGATACGGGCGTCGGTGAAAAAGGTGGCTTTATAAATAAACAACAACCATAAGAAAAAGTGTGGTTTTTGATAAATACAAAGAGTTGAAATGGTTGGGGTGTGAAGAAATGGGCGAGTGAGTGAAGTTGAGGTGTCTCTCTCTGTTTTAGAAAAAATGGCTTTTTCAAGTCTTTTCTCTTTGTCTCTCTCTGTGTCCTGAAGAATGGAAATGGGATCTTAAGATCTTTCTTTTTTAACATAGGATTTCACACTCCTCCTCCGGAACCGCACATTTAGGTTTGTTTGTTGTGTTTTTTTAATTGGTCGTTTATGGTTCCGTTTTGGAAATATGGCCCCTTCAATCTTCTGGAGTTCTGGTTAAAGGAAAAATACTTTCCTTTTTTTTTCATTCGTAATTTTGTGCTTTTCTTAACATTTTTACGAGACTCTATCAGATCAAAATCTATTAAGAAGGTACAATCTTTAATTGATGTAATTAGATGATAAAGAAGTGAAATTACGGGAAAAGGAAAAAATGCAAAAGGAAAAAAAAAAAAAACTTTACAATAGTTATTACAAAAATAATAATATATCTAAATTATTTCAAAGTATGTCCTAGTCAGCTTCATCTAAATGGTTGGTTGCTATCGATTTCTTTGAGGGTCTTTGTCAAATTTTAGCTCGGAGGCCTATATCTTTGCTTCTTTGATGGTTTTTTAGGATGAAGAATGAGGGTAAAGTGAGCCTATCATAGTGTTTAGGAGATAGGGATGTTTTAAGAGCTTTCATCTTTTTATGTAGGACTGGAAGTAAAGGCTTGTAGTGGTTAAGTCAGATAAGAAATTCGACTTCTAAATGTGATGGGTAAAGCCCATTACACTAAAACAAACTAAAGAGCTAGGTGAGTAAGATGAAAGACTGTTGAAGAAATTTTTTGATTCATGAATTGGAGAAAGAAGTATGGATATAGCTTCCTCAACACAATGAATCTAGTAGACTTATATCAATCAAGGGATCTTCTTCTTGTTTCTTAAGAGTATATTGCAAAGAAAGAAAATTAGTTCCTCTATTGTGTTGAGTCTGACTACTAGAGGGGAGACTATCATCTAAGATGTTATGTAGTAGGGCTAGGGCATCATTTTGGTGCATACTTAGCACGTACTTGATTATCTCATTCATTTGTTTGTATGCTAATTTTTATCCTTTTCTACAAGAGGAAAGGTTAAGTAGTTGGTTGGTTTCAAAAGGATATTTTACTATCAAATCCAAAGAAGGAAAAGCTTGCTAAGAGTAAAAAGAGGAACTTGGGTACCTAGCAGGGTTCAAATGCTAATCAAATTAGCATGTCTCCCTTTTAAATTTGAGATTAACTTATGCATCATCGACCTAGAGTCGATGAAAGGGGGAGATATGAAAAGCATAACGCGATTGTTGCAGTTTCATGTTAACAAAGCAAGAAAATCGAGTCTACTTAAGAACTGCCTTCACGACTCAAGCCCTATAATGTAAAAGGCTTTGTCAACTAAGGATGCAAAATCAAAGAAAACCAAAAAAGCTATAAGCTAACAATAAAAAAATTTTTATTGCTTTCAACAACATAAAAGGATCGGTAGAAAGTGACCATGAGGACTGCCAAGAAAGAGGTTGAGGAAGTGAAGCGAGCTACTTTACAGATTAAAATTAGTTCCAGTGTGAATTAATTAAGCTCTAAGAGCAAGTTGACAAGCAAGGACCAGAATTGAAAGATTAGATGAACCTCATAAATAGGATGAACGTAGGAGAGGAAGTCTTTGACTCTTTGACGAAAAAAGTAGTGAACGATTGGCATGCAAGTAAGGACTTCAAGATAAAGATGGCCATTGTTGCTAAAGGAGTTGTTAAATTCATCCTTAAGGAATTCAAAGAGTTATACAGTTGTTTGTCCATTGATTGGTTCAAGTATGATAGTATCTTGAACACTAAAGAGGATAATGCTAAGCAGGATGGCAATCATCCTACTCTTCAAGCAACAGAGTCCTTCATGTTAACTAAGCTAAAGAAAACTAATCCAAATTGGAGGGGCAGTTAGACAAGTCAACTCAAAGTATGTTGTCACTCCTCTTGTAAGTCATATAAGGCCTAAAACTATTCAGGCTAAATTTAGTGAAGGGAGTAGGTAGGAGGAGTAGAACATTACTGTTGAAGGTAAACCATTCGGGATGAGCCTATTGATTGACATTGTTAAGTTTGATGACATCTTAATTGATTCGCCTGTTCCTTTCACTAAGATAAGTGTCGTAGTTCAGGAATAAACTTATGATTCATTAGAGGCATTGACCCAGCATGAAGGGATCAATTAAGGTTCAATGATGTTGCTTTTCTTTTCTATTTTTGTTCATACTCTTTATCTTCTTTTTAGCTAATGTAATATATATATGATATAGGCTAAGAACAATGTAATTTTATGCTTAGTTCAAATGGAATGAATGTTTCATTTTGCTTCTCCTTTATCCTTTACTCTTTTTTTTTAAGTTGAGAAATTTTAGCAATATAGAATTATTACATCTTTGTGCCAAATTACTTTAGTCAAGTTATATAATTCTTAAGTTATTTCAATTGCTAAGTTTAATTTCAAAAATCCCAAAATGCATGCACGTATCTTTAGAAAGACTAAGATTTATGCCACGCCATTATAATCTTTCTGATATTGTAGTAGGGCTATCAAATAGCATAGGCCATAAATCATATTTGTTAGGGATCTAAAGACTAGGGATTATCGATGAATCAAATACCTAGAGATTTGTTATGACTTTGAATTAAATCCAACATCATCCTTAAAGATTTCATGTCTCTCACTTCTTCTATAAATAAGGGTCAAAGGTTTTCATTTATTAATATCACTCCATGTTTTCTTCTTTTTCTCTTTATTCTCTCTCTAACATGTCTCTTGTAAGCGTCTTGTGATTGGAAAAAGCAAATTTTTTGAAATAATGCTGAGGATCACTAGAGGACCCATGTTTGAAAAATATTCAAAGATTTCTATGGGCAAAACAATGTTTTCACATGATGGCATCAAATGGGTCCTATGGCTCTAAGAATAGGTAGTTATAAAATCAATATATACTGTATTTTAAGCTAATAGACAACTATTGCACTTACAAGTCCTTAGATATTTTGGTGCTCTTAGATGAGAACCTTAGAGCTAATATTTAAAAAAAAAAAAAAAAAACTAAAACTGACCCAAGTTAAAGTTGAACTCTAGAAACCTTGGATGGGATCAGATAAAAGCTCAATAATCTTAGGATATTAAATCATTTGAGCAAAGCTTGAAACCCTAAAGATAATTAATTTAACAAAAACATATCATTGCCAAAATAATTTCATATACTACAACCTAATTGTTTCGGTTCAACTCGAAACCCTGGAAACCCTAGAATCGATATGAATCAAGCACAAGTCTAGGAAATCCTAAACAATGACAGATAGGTCAAATAACCCCAAATATTTAATGAGTATAATGGGAATATAAAACTCTAAATACGAGACCCTAAGAAAATGAGGCCTTTGAAAATGGAACGAAAGTCTGATACTCGTTCGATTCAAAAACCCTACGCTAAACAATTCGTCTATATGATCGCTAACACACAAATAAAGGAAATATATTAATATTTAAAAATAAAATATTAAGAAATAATTTCCTATAATATGGTATTAAATTACTGGGTCAAAAATTTCATCAGTTAAACCAAATCGTTTCCATACCCGTGTTGAGCTTGTATGTTCAATTTAGATCTTGATGAAAGAATATATTGCACAATTAACTATTCAATTATGAAAAATTGCACTTAATTAGTCAAACAATATGATAAATAATATGCTAGAATATACATGTGTATGTTGCTTGTTTTTGTGGAGATTATGTAGGTTTTAACAGGAATAAAAAGTGATGAACAATTTTGGTTGAGGGGCGAGTTGAGAGCTAGATTGCTTTATTCACTAAGGCACAACAAACTTAAGACCAAAGCTCGATAGGTAAAAAAATGTAGAGTCATTGGTCGAGGGTCACGTCGAGGGCTTAATGAGTCCACTCCTTAAGGCTCGACAAACTAAAAGTCTAAAGCTCGAAAAATTCAAAACATACACAACTCTAGTAAAGGGTCAAACTTAAGACATGATGAATGTAAGGCGTAACAAGTCTGAGACATGACAAGTTTGAATTCAAAACTCAATTGAGTCCATGTGAGCAAAGACTTGTTCAAGGGCTAAAATGAGAGCATGACACTTTATATCTCAGCAAGAATTAGGATGTGACACTTTATGGTATGACAAGATTTAGGAGGCGATGATTTAAAAGCATAAATGGCAAAAAAAGCTGTTGAAGGGCATTTAATTCTTGGCGACTTAAAGACGTTATCTCTAATGAACATTTGAATTTTTGAAGGTTATAAATGCTTTGTCCTTGGGAGATTTAAAAGAGAAGAGAAGTGTCGAAGTAAAAAAGTGCATTTATTTGCGAACAAACAAATTATTAATTTTCTTGTTCCCTTACTCATTAAATGTAAATATTTGGAAAGAGAGAGAAAAATATTCTAGTGCTTTATTTTTGTATTTGCTATCTACCAGTGAGGATCTAGAGAGAGAAAGAAAATATTTTATTTCTTAAGTGTTGTAATAGTAGTATACTACTCAGCTTGAATGTGTTTATTTGGTGATAAATAAAGTGGTAGTGAAGTCCTCGATTGGAGGCATTGATGGATCATGAAGATGAGGAAGTAAACTGAACTTCACATTAAACCTGGACTCAAATTTTCTATCTCTATCTTTATCTCTATCTCTATCTCTTTCATATTATAATTTGTTGTATATTATCCACTGCTATTAAAGTTAAATTTGATATGTTGCATTAAAATTAGTTGTTTGAGTCTTTTAGGGTAAATACTCAATTCACCTCTCCAACAACCCCATCTCCCCGTGTGGAGTATTCTCTAATGCGGTTTCACGTTTTCATTTGGTATCAGAGTCTCGTCTCTAATTTTTACTACTTAGTCGCATATAGAGTAAACATCATGGCATCAAATGCATTAAGATTTCTAGATGGACAAGCTATCAATAGACTATCTATCCTCACTCGTACAAATTATGCGTATTGAAAGTATAGAATGAGGGTTTTCGTAAAAGCAAAAAATTTATCCCTACGGCATGTTGTAGAAAATGATCCCATAGTTATTGAAGGCAAAAATGAATCTCACTACACTAAGGCCGAAAAAGAGAAAATTCTGTTAAATGAACTTGTAATGCATATTTTGTATTATGGATTAAATGAGAGTGATTTTAGTAGAATTTGCATTTATAGATTAGCTAAAGAAATTTGAGAAAATCTTGAAAACACCTATGAACGATCTACAAGGGTAAATGATACTAAAATTAGTCTTTTTTATTTCGAATTTGAAAATGTTAAAATGAAGACTAATGAAACAATTGACCAAATGTATGATAGATTCATCAATATTTTAAATCAATTGTCTATTCTTGGTAAGACATATACTAACTTCGAGAAAAACTCTAAAATTCTTAGGTCCTTGTCAAAGGAGTGGGAGGCGAAAAGAACCACCATTGAAGAGGCACATTACTTGAGCAAAATGAGCAAAGAAGAACTTCTTAAACCCTCAAGACCATAAAACATTAAGAGTATAGAGAGAAGTCAACTAGAAGGAAATTATGCTAAAAGTCTCTTGCTCTGACTTAAGTTCAAGTGAAGAGGAGCAAAGTGAGGAAGAAGATGATGAAGAGCTTGACAAGCTTACAAGGAAGCTCATCATGTCCTTGAAGGAATAAGAGGATGTAGAACAAGGAAATGCAGACTCCTCAAAATCCAAGAGAAAAGCCCATCACATGCTTAAGTGTAATAAATTGGGGCATATTCAACAATATTGCCCATATACAAAGAAAGGAAGCAAGAGAGAAGAAAAGAGCATATGTGACTACATAGAGTAATGAAGACTCATCCGACTCGAATGATGATATATACTTGATGGCTCTTGATGATGAGATATGCTTATTTTTTCACAAATCCCTTATGATAAAATTTATAAAATGTATGAAAAAGCATATAGTAAATTGATTAAAATGAAGAGAAAGAATAGCATGTTTTAAATATTAATGATGGAAGTAAGAGAAAAGCTAGGTAAGTTTAGAATTGAGCATGAGGAGATTAAAATGAAAAATAAAAAGTTGCATGAAAAAATTGAATCTTTAAAATTGGAAAATGACAAGATGAATGATAAATATAAGAAGCTAAAAAGCAAAAATAATAAGTTAAGCAAGATTAATGAAAAATTGACAATTGAAAATGACTTGCTTGACCTTGAAATTAAAACCATAAATAATACTAATGTTGCATGTACTAGTAGTAGCAATGATAAAATTTTAAAAGAGCTAGTTGAACCTAAAAATGAAAATGAAAGGTTGAAATCTAGCTTATGTGATACAAATGCTACCATAGCCAAATTCATCAAGGGAAAAAAATAATTTGAGTACTCTCCTTAGAAAACAAAAATGTGATTTTAACAAATATGGAATTGGCTATGATAGAAAAAATGATTGCAAGTCTCAAAAAACTAAGTTTGTAATAGCTACTCATGGAACTTGGAACCATTATAGCAAGCTTAGCCATATTGCACACAATTGTGCAATAAGAAAAGCTATGCACTTAGGTCACAAAAGCAAGTACGTTTGAATGCCAAAAAGAGAAATATTTGCTCCAATTAATCATACCCAAGCAAAAATGGATACCAAAAATATTATTGTATTTTTATAGGTATCCTAAGTGGCTCTAAGGGCAAAATATGGTGTAATCTTAACTTGCTTGAGTTTAGTGGTTTGTGCCCTTGATGTTCATATATGTGTTGGATGTGCTTAAGCATGGGTCTTTGATGATATGTTGTTTTTGTGCATGTTTTAAGTTTAATTTATGCTAAAACTGGGTATTGAATGCATGAAAATGATTCTTCATGCTTTTGATACATAAACAATATTTAGGCATGTTTAATGTTGCTTTCCAAACTTTTTTATAAAGCTTTTTGAATAAATTTGTACACTCTTGAGAAACCTATCATGCAATTTTGGACAAAAAAAACTTGCATTGAGATATATGTTTTTACATGGTTTTAAGTGACTCAAACATGTTTAAAACATCTTTTAGAACTTGTATGTTATTTGCACCTCTTTTTTTATGGCATATATTAAGTCTTTTTTTTTTATGAGTACAAAGAGGAAGATATATTGCATGCACAATTAACATGCATGAAATATGTATCTAATGAGTACTAAAGAGGGAGCAGAGCTATTAAGCATCAGGTTTAGAATCAGATTTGAGAAAATTCTTTTGAAACCAAATGCTTATTTGAGGGGAAGTATGCTAAATTGAAAAGGGGTTGATTGTGCATGCTGTCCTCATAAAAAAGGGAGAGATTGTTGAACTTGTACATTTAATGTAAATTTTGATGAGACAATATAATGCATAATTAACTATTTAATTATGGAAAACTACACTCAATCGATTAAATAATATGCTAGAATATATATGTGTATGTTGCATGTTTTTGTGGAGATTGTGCAGGTTTTAGTAGGAACAAATTAGTAACGAACAATCTCAGTCGAGGAGCAAGTCAAGAGATAGACTGCTTCATACACTAAGGTATAACAAACTTGAGAATAAAGCTCAACAAGTCCAACAATGCAAAATCATTGGTCGAGGGTCACGTCGAGGGCTCAATGGATCCACTCCTTAATGCGACAAACTAAAATTTTCAAGCTCTAAAAATTCAAATCATACACAACTCTGGTTGAGGGTTAAACCTGAGACGTGATGAATGTAAGGCATGACAAGTCTAAGGTATGATAAGTTTGAATTCAAGACTCAATGGAGTCCATGTGAGTACAGACTTGATCAAAGGCTAAAATGAGGGCGTGATACTTTGTGGCATGACAAGATTTAGGGTGCAACAGTTAAAAGCATGAGCCGATGTGGCAAAAAGAGCCGTTGAAGGGCATTTAATACTTGGCAATTTAAAGGTGTTATCTTTAACAAACATTTAAATTTTTGAAGGATATAAATACTCTGTCCTTGGGAGATTCAAAAGAGAAGAGAAGTGTTGAAGTGAAAAAGTTCCTTTACTTACAAACAAATAAATCATTAATTTTCTTCTTCTCTGACTCATTAACATGTAAATATCTAAAAAAAGAGAGAACAATATTCTAGTGCTTTATTTTTATATTTTCTATCTATTAGTGAACATCTAGAGAGATAATGAAATATTTTATTTTCTAAGTGTTATAAAAGTGGTGTATTACTCAGCTTGAGCGTGGTTATTTAGTGATAAATAAAGTGGTGATGAAGTACTCGATTGGATGCATTAATGAAATATTGTTAAAATATTTCTATATTGTTACATAGCTATTCTTATACTCACATCTTGCACTTTACTTTTTCCACATATACTTTTTCTAATTTACACTTAACTTCTCTCTTACTTTTCTTCTCTCTCTCTCTCTCTCTCTCTCTCTCTCTATTTTGTACCACCCCTACTTCAATTTCTCTCTCTATTTTCATATATAAATAGCCCACACTCTTACACATTTCATACTTTACATCCTTCACATACACTTCAAAAATTTCTCTCAAATCATCTCCTCTTCTTCTCTTTTCATACCATCACCGTCACTCCTCATTCTCTCTCTCGGTTCTAGTTTTCCCTCTTTCATACACTTATATTCTCTACATATTCCTTTAGGTAAATACCTAAACACCATGCCTATGTATGTTTATATGTATGTCTTGATAACATTAACATAAAAATTCCCCATGATGTTAAGGATGGAAAATGCAAGGCATCATACTTGATTTTATGTTACAATATGTTCATATTCATGTTCTGATTTTCATGTATACAAACCTAACCTTTATATGTACGTAACTATATGATTATGTATATATATTATTTAGAGCATATTGTTTACTAATCTAACTATTATTTATTTCATGCTCTTTATATTTCCAGCAATCTATTTCCATGCAATTTATTTATTTCATATTTTGAGACTTGTCCTTAATCAGACTTGTCCATCTTTAAGTCAAAATAAAAAGAGGATTTGTCCATTTCTTAGATCGAGGAGCCTTGTCTAAATTATAAAAATCTCATTTTAATTTTATTTCATCTTGTTATATTTTATTTTAAGGTATTATGGTGACTAGATTATTTCAAGTCCTACGAGCATTGAGTATAATCTAAGACTCTCATATTTTATTTTATTATCTCTATGTTCTTAGTTATTATCCTTGTCAATCTTTTACTTTATGTTCTTTTTAATATTACATTGTCCATAATTTAATTTTTATGATCATATACATAAAATGCTCATAGTGATGTTATAATGCTAAAATAAATTCTTGAACCCCCATTTATGTTGACAATTCTTTGTTATATAAAATAATTTTTTGAAACTCATTTTAACATGAGAAATCTCTTATCAAAAGAAAAATTTGAAAAACAAAAGTCATCCCTTAAAATTTCTACAAATGCCATAATATACAACAAGCAAATGGGATGTGGAACTTTGATTTTTCCTTCTTAAACCAACATATTTTTAAAGCTTATAAATATTAAAATTTAGATATGAACCCCACATCTAAATCTCTTAAAACATGCTGAGACCATAGGCACAAATTTTAGAAGTTCTTATAACTTAAAGTTCTTTTCCTAAAAACACATAGAAATCAAGGTTTTGCCAAATCAACTTCCAAATAAAAATTGAAACAAGATTTACAAGAATAAAATAAAATGTAACACTTTTATTTTTAAGATCGAGTCACCTATGTGGAAGTACTAAGAAATGAAAATTTCACTACAAGTTTATAAGTTTTATTCTCCATGAACTTAAGTTTTCTAAACATTATTGCAAAAAGCTATTTAGTGATAATTCTATTTCAAGCAACATCACTAGGATCATGCATGTATCATGAGCTAACATTATGTTTCAACCATGTTTAAGAATCGGAATAACAAATACATGCTTAGAGAGTCTACAAAAGGTGAAATGTGTGAAAAATATCAAAATGGAATTAAATAGAGGTATGGATGCAATTGGACCCCTATGATTCCAAGACTTAAATGATCTTAAATGTTTATAAAAGCCTTAGAAATATATAGAGCATTTGAAGTAGGTAGAAATCGACACTAAATGTGAAATTAAGCTAAAATGACCAAGTTATGCTGTTTTGAGGTTTAACCTATGAAACTAGGAAATATAGCACTAATAGAATTCTCAGAGCTTGAAGTTTAGACGAAGTCGATCGGAAACACTTATTTCAAGTTTCTCGTTATTCAAGTAACAAAGATCCAAAGCCATGTTTCTCGAGGATCACTTCAACTGAACTTTGCACTATAGATGAGTGAGTTTTTTCTTTTGATTTGTTACCTTATTTGTACTTGTAGATAGTTGCCTTAGTTTTGTAAGTATAAGATAAAAATGAATATGTGTGAAGTTATGGGTATATGTGTATGTCCTTTTATGATTGAGTGACTAGGGATGCTAAGCATATCCAAACCGACGAATGGTTGCTTAAGTTGTCAATATTACATGTTGCTTATGTGTGTATGATACTTGTTTGATTGCCTTTAAGCATACTTTAATTGTATTCGGCTTTGATAAATAAAATGGGCATACATTGCATCCATCGAGTCACATATTAGAGACTGCTACTCCTACATGAAGAATCGGAAAGGCTAGGATGGCCTAGCTTATTTTGGGGAACTAAGTCATAAGGAACACCCTAAGGATGAGATTTACTAATACATCACTATGAGTAGGTGCTCAGGGACTAGTAGCGACGATCTCGATGACCTTTAAATCAAACACCCCAACCCTTAACGTAGAGGGCGAATCAATTCTACGTATGGTTTCCAAATATCCATACATATTTACTTGTGTCATGTGTCTGTTGCATAGCATATGCTTAAAATTAATAAACTTGTTTGGTTATAGTTGTACGGTACTAACGAAAGGAATATCTCCCTAAGCATGTTGTAGCTTATACCTATATAGATTTTCGATGAAACAGAATACTTGGGGCTTTACTCAATGGACATGAGGTTAAGAAATCACTAGTGGACTTTAGAGCTTCAAGGAAAGATTTGAGAGAATAGAATGAAGATTATCTTGGGAGTACTTTTATGTTGGATATGAAATATATTATTATTTTGGAGACTATTATGAATGACTACAATACCTTAACCATTTGAGGATATTGGCGAGAGTATGCTCCTAAGAAATATAATCGACTTTGTTTAAATTTAATGATATATAGTTTTCTTGCATTGCTACTTAGTTGCTACCATTATAAATTGTGATACTCTAACATGTTCTTTTGCTGTGAAGGACACTTTGTGCATAATATAGAAGCCTTTGCATGACTAAGCTAGCCATTTCTAGCTTCAATATTGTGTACAATAGACTACTATGTTTAGGGTATCATTTGGGTCGTGACATGACCTATTCTCTTTTTAGGGTATATGTTGTAAATGCTATCTAAATTTTAACAAAATATGCAATTAAATACATAACATTTAAAATTTATTAATCTAGTATTCGAACTTTAAAGTTGATCGATTTAGTACATCAATGAACTTTTTGTATACATCAATGATAGCTCCATTACATTGGTTAAAAATGTCACATAGGATGATGCTGTTAGCTAATTTGACGGATGTACTATTAGTATGCATGGAAAGTTTTTTTAGGTGCTAAATTGAAGTTCATATATCTAATTTCATATTTTGCCAAAACTCTGATACCATTCATGACATCAACCCCTTTTTTCTATTATAAAGTTCTTAAATCTTTTTCCTCCTAAAAATTTAAGAAATTTGGCAAAATTAGCACATAGTAGAGATCACTTGGTAGTTTGTTTTGTATTTGAAATTCGAATATTCTATTATATTTAAGTTTTTCACATGCATTACGTGCACGTCGACAAGTATATCTATATTTGTTATATGTATATGTGTATCTATATGAGTATGTATATGTAAATATATCATAAATATAGTTGTATAACTTATATATACATGTTATACATCTATACTAACAAACATACCTTTACACTGCACATACGAAAATAAAATAAAACCATATAGCACAATCTATGACATGCTATTACCAAGGCTTATAAGGTACTAAAGAGAAAAAAAATTAAATAACCGATCAAGGAAGTTTGCTACACTTGGATTTTTAAAATCTCTTATTATAAGTGCAAAAATAACTAGCCAATAAATCGGGTGCGTATGCAGTAATAAAAATACTGGTAAAACTAAGTTGATTTGCAATGAGCTTAAGACAATTACTAGATTTCGGATTTTCCCTAAGATAAGCAAATCAAATTTTGGATTTTTGTTTGTAATTCACTAAGAACTACTCCTAAAATTATCACTACAAATAACACGAAATTAGCAACTAAAAGCAACACTAAAAGCTAAATTCTTCTGAGAAACTCTTTCAATGCACAAGTGTAAGATTATGTGATAGTATAATCTAGAATTTTTCACTACCTTGTAATTATAATCGAGTTTGTTTAATGGGATTTTGATTGAATTCACTAATAATTTGCTTCCCTTTCAAGTTACAAATTTCTAATTATAGCAGCGATATCCCTTTCAAGTAATTTATCTATAATCACCAGTTAAATAATATGTTTCTCTCACAAATCATGCTACTTCAATTGACTTTGTGGTTTGAGAACATGTTCGTGTCCTAAACTACAATTTCAAGCACATTAAGATCATGAATTCTAATATTTGAATCGAAATTGCACGTGTCCATGTCAATTTTGAAATTTTATTTTCTATTTCAATCATAGTATCAAATCCTTTTTTAATATCTCAAATCCTAATTCATGATAAATCCATAGATTTTTTTTTTTTTATCTCATGAATATTAAAATAGAAATAATCAAAATTCCAATTCAATAAGACCCACCATAAAAACAAATCAATTACTTAAGAATTCCAACAACTCATCACATAATCCCACTCAATCTTTTAGCTCATACATAAAAACATCGTAATTTCATTGATAATAAGTTGGAAACCATTCGTCGTAAAAGATAAGGAATAGAAAACACCTATAAATTCATTAAAATCAATTCCTAGATATTAGGGTCCAACTCCATTTTTGAAATTCACAATGAAGAGTGTTTAATAATGCTATGAGTGATGATGGATTAATGGAAGTAGTGTTCAGGGATGGTGTGTGTAAGTAAAGTCAATGGAAGATGGAATGGAGTGAAGGGTACGTATGATCAAGTTCATCCCTATGGAGTAGGAGGTATGGGTCCTCCATAGACCGGGATGTATGGATTATATGTATGTGCATGTGACATGTGTATGTATGCTCAGGTGTGCAGAATATAAATTGTGGAGTAGACCCTATGTATAAAAAGTAAGAGCAAATTGACTATTTACAAAATAACTTTGACTATCTTTAACATAACACTAATATAATAGAAGAAAATAAAATAAAGGTGCTTGGCACGTTTACTTGTGTATTGAATTTGCTCAGGTAGTATGTACTCTATTTGCAGTTCTATTCTTGCTCGGAAAATGGAGTGGAGGGGTTTGGTCACAATTTTATCGATGGGACTTGGTTTTTGTGCATGAGTTCCATGTTCTGATCTTGGGTGGTCAGTGTGGTTATCTCCTATTGTGGCTTCCTGCTGGGTGCTGTTGTATGGTGAATCATTTCTACTTGGCAATCAGTTGATGTCAATTTAGAGCTTGACTGCTGCTTAGTCAGACTTAAGCTTGTCTATTCTACACAACAAAGTATGAACAAATAAGACAATTGCAATGATAAAAGCCTCTAATCTTGTTTGTTTAAAAAATTAATAAACTGGATAGTTTTGTCAAGAAGCTTGGTTCTTCTTGTTTTAAGTGCTACTCAATTGGATAAATGTTGCATAAGAGCAACTTAGTGCTCAATTTAGATAAACCCAGCTACATTGTAATGGGAATAGAAATGAACATGTTCATCTCTACTGCAACTCTGCTAAATTTTACAGCTATCACATGTGGCTTGGTGTGTTGGTCGTGAGTGCTTGAAATCTTGACTTTTAGCTGTTGCTACATAGCTTTGATGGGTAACTACTATGATGTGTTGAGCACACTGTTCAATTGAGGATTGACTGGCTGCTAATGTTGTTTGTTGGAGTTACTGCTACTGTGTAGAAACTTCATGACAAATTTTGACCCTGATGCACTTGGAATTCATCAAAACCCAAAACATAAAAGTTGTAGATCTCTTTCTCATCTTTAGGATTTTGAAGCAATTTAGAAGGAGCTTAGATAAGAGAGATATCTCAAATTTATGAAACTATATCGAAATTACATATCAGAACGATACACTTTATGTGCACTAATTTCATGATACTTTTTAGCCTTGATACTTTCAGAATATCTCAAAACCTAAAACATAAAACTTGTAGATCTCTTTTTTATCTTTTCATAAAATCTTAAATCGCGTCAAATGGAGCTTATATGTGAGAGATGTGCACAATTTTCTAAACAGTATCAAAGCTATCCTATTTGGTTGCTGGTATGTCCCTTCGCTTTGATGTGCTATTACTGGACAATATAGAGTCAACTTGCAAATTTCTCCTTGGAAGCATTACACTACAACATAGAATCAACATGAGGACACTATATATTATGAACAACCATTGAACAAAAACAAGTCTTTATAAGTGCAACTTGACCATTTTTCTCAGTTATGAAACAATTTATCCAAAGTTGAACGTTTCACATTTTTAAGCATAATCTGCGATAAAAGTTCAATTAAATGTCAATTTTTGCACTCATTTACTAGAGATTAACGTGTAAATTTACATACTTATCAAAATTTATCTTCTTTTGGCTATTATAACAGAGAAAGAGGAATTTGAATCTGGTTCTTTGTAAGTTACAAGGCCATTGGCAAATGAGAAAGTATATTTACATTTTTAAAGATGAAAAAATCCCTTAAAAAGTACTATTTGCACATTATTTGTTTCATTGAACAAGAAGCCATATATTTGGAATTTAAATATAAGATATTATTAACATTGAAACTTTGTAGCACATTATTTGTTTCATTGAACAAGAAGCCATATATTTGAAATTTTAATATAAGATATTATTAATATAGGAATTTTTGTATATATGAAAAATAAGACCAGTTTATATAAAATGATAGTACCTAGTAATCAATTATTAAAAAAAGCTTGACATAATATTATTTGAAATATTTCATCATATTTTTGAATTCAATCTAACAAAAACAAATAAAACACAACAAGAGATGGTATTTTAAAATTCAAGTAAAAGTTTAATCATCGTAACTAAAAAATTAATGTTAGTAAAATCAAAAGGGTCCCAAGAGTATGCCTTCTTTCTTTTTATTTCTAATACTTATGAAATAATAATAAATGAAAAATAACATAAGATAGAAGCAATGCTTGAATTGCTTCAATCATGTCCAATACCATGATAATGCAACAACTTCGGTACAAATCTAAAGCTACACAACCTCGGCGCTATGCTATATCCATCAACGCCGGGATCTCATGAGAAGGGCATATAGTATTAAAATTAAAGGTTAGAGGTGCGGCATGATAATAAAATTTGACTTTATCTGTACATTAAGTCAATGGGAAAACAACAAATTTAAAATTTTAATTTGAAGATATTTAGAAAGAAAGTAATAAGAAGATAAAGATAAACAAATCTCCTTTTGATGTTTGGGTGGCAATTCGAAAAGAAATCTAGGAAAAATAATCAATATGAGCATCATAGATCAGACATGACCTTTTGTTATTATTATTTTTTTTACAAACGAACATGGCACATTTACGATCTGTTGGGATTGTTAGATTTTTATCTATATCATATTTTTATTTGATTTGTATTTGTAACTATTATATATCATATTTGTATAATATCTATTTGATATTTTTATGATCTATTGTTTTTTCATCGGTATCTGTTTCCTGACAAACACATATTCGTAAAAGATAAAAATGTGATGCTAAAATAATCATAATATGATATAACAAACAGATATTGAAAACAAATTGCTTTAAACAACTTTTTCTTGTCTTGTTGGTTATCTTATTACAGTAAAAAAAAGGTTCGTATGCAAAGCAAATAGTCTAGTCATTTCAAAGTCTTGGTTCATAGGTATTTCTCCCTAGAAAGTTATACAGCAGCAGCTGAAGGGCAACCAAGTTAAGACGTTTCAAAACATATTTAAACGTATGACGCTAAAATTGATATAACTTTGTTGGTGATACATGCTATATACAGCCAATCGAATCATGTTAATGTTTTCTTTAATTTCATCATTCATGGATACGGATACAGTCAATGCATCAAAAGGAGTCTTTAACGGTATAGCTTGGCTCGAAGTCAGTCGAAAAAGTTGAAGCACAGATGAGAAAGCTGGTAAGCAATTACGTGGTAAAACTCTTCATAATGATCATAGTCTCGTCACATTAATTTAAACTATGGAATCGTATGACAGCCTCCAATTATATATATATTAATCATCGTTAATCGATAGTATCAAATATGTAGGAAGAGTTACTGCACTATATTTTCAAGCAATCCAAACAATGAAAAAAGTAGCAAAAAGAAAAATAAAAATGTTGTGAATTTAATAATTATTCTAACAATCTTGACATATCCAACATGAGAAAGCTTTGGTGAATATTTTATGTCATGTGTAATATATATATGGTGAATAACTATTAATAATTTCTTAATACATGACGTTTGAATATTTCCATAGAAAATTATTCATTACCTCTTCCATATGTTAAAATATAATTAGTAAATACCCGCCATATATACATACACTGATGAGAACCATCCATTAAACATTTTTTCATCCAACACATAATTAAAAAAAAAAAAGGAAAAAAAAAATTCTATATATGTTTTTGCGCAATAACCATTGGAAAGGTTAAAGCTTTACCTTATGATCAAATCATTTAGATGAATAGAAAATCTGCCTTCATTGCCCTGGTCGATCCCACATCTACTTTTTGAGCTACTTCCTCTCTTTTTTCCTCCTTTATCTCATCAAACTTACCCATCTTTCCATCAACTACATTAACTCTTTCATTCAAACCCATCCACTCCATGCATACATGCTCTAGATCTGACATCTCTAAACCTTACATCCTTCTCAACCTTCACATGCACTCCTCAACATCTAAACCCCATCACATAACCATTGCTTCATGAATTCAATAAGGTCACAACCATGAAAGAAGAGTTTGAGTCCATCCTAAAAAATAAAGCCTAGATCCCATTTCCTCCACTTCCACTTCAAAATGTTGTTAATAGGATTTAGATATTCCGCTTGAAATACAGTATTGAGGGGAAGATTAAGCACCACAAATCTCGCATTTATTGCTCAAGGGCACTCAATGTGAGAGTATTGACGAAAACCCTTAACCTTGTCATCAAGCTTAACACCATCCACTTCGTCTTATGTCATGTTATATCCTTAAAGTGTGACATTTATAAACTAAATGTTAAAAATAACTTTCTCTATACCTACCTCATAAACTATTATCATGAAGCAACCTCCTCAGTTTATTCATCATTGTTATGTCAATTATATGTGTCAACTAAACACATCGCTTAGTGATTTGAAGTAGCCTCCTAAAACATGGTTCTATCACTTCAACAGCTTTCTATTACAACTAGAGTTTTACCAAAGTAAAGTCGATATGTCTGTGATCATCCTTACTAGGGGTCAGGTCTAATACATTGATCATTCTTTTCTTTGTGGATGGCATTATCTTTCACTAGTAATAGCATCTTACTTCTTGGCCACTAGGGATGCAATCGAACATGTCATTATAAGGTATCCGACCAACTAAAAACCTTATAGAGTTTAACCCTATGGGGTTATGCAACAGGTTTGATAAAAATATTTTGACGCTATAAAGTTTTGAGCCGAGTCATGGGTCATAATAATAACTTGATAGGAAACTTGACCTACCAAGGATATATATAATTTAAAATAAAATAATGAAATAAAAATTCAATTCTAACAAGAACATACCAAACTTTTCTGAGAATTGAGCTATGAAAGAGCTATTTTGTAGCTATTTTCAATTTTAGCAGAGCACTAGTTATTTTTAATGAAAACTTAGCAAAGCTCTTCAAGAATTGAGCTTTTCTTTTCTTTTCATTCAGAAACTATTTGATTTAGTGCTACCTGAAGTATGATTGTCAACAACTAATTTGAAAAACAATGGAAAAAATAACTCCGTGGTGGGCTCAAATAAAAAACTAAAAGTAAACATATAAAAGATCTCTTTAAGCACATATTGCTTCAATCCTTCCCATATAGATGGACATTAGAGTTTCTGAAGTAAACTTACAGTAGTATATATAGATATATATTACGAAAAATTTTGCATGCGTAAGTTATAATTATTCAACTTTTAATATGAATAAATTAGTGTACACATTAGAAAATAACATGGAAAGAATCTCTCCACATTTTTTCAATTGACTTATATTGGCATGGGCAAATTTGAACACTTTTCAAAGATATGCATGTATGAGAGCTCGAAATCGCTTACATTAGATATTTTTGCATGAAAGGCTATAACATAGAAAATTTGGTGAAGGGAACAGATGACGAGAGTTTGGCTTCTTAATTCGATGTTTGGTCAAGGATACTGAATAGCTACATTGTATTTTTGAATCCTCATGTTTCAACAAGTGAGTGAGTCTTGATTTGTAAAATTGTGAGGACCTTAAGCAGTTCCTTGATTATTTACCCAAAGGAAACACAAATACAATGTGTTTGATAATCAAGGTTAAGGATTGAAATGGAAATAGAAAAATAGATAGGGAGAAGACATATTTGAGTAATAGGATCAATGGGGCAGGACTAGTTATGTAAGTCCCCGGATTTATCCCTACATTTAAAATAGGCAAACCCAGTTCCTCAACCACATATAATCTGCAGTATTATATGTAAGGTTGTAATCCGGGATCAATTTGTATAGTTATTTGCCTAAATGTCTTATAAGAATAAACTTTATCACTAATAGTACATAATACAACCATATATATATACATACATACATACATACATACAAGGCTCGTAAACAAGCCATTTACAAAATATATCAAAAGATAACAAAAATCCTATTAACTAATACATAAGTTTTCAAAGCATATATGTACATATAGCTATTCTATTACATAAGGGTTCCATCAACGTCAAGGTCGTCTCTACTCCTTCCAATCATCTAAGAACTCCTCAAAATCCGATCCATATCCCATACTTGTATAGAATTCGTCATCCATACCTGAAAAGGATAAAATATGAGCCAGAGGCCCAGTACACAAGTAACAAAAACAAATGCGTAATGGCTCACACGATCTTAAACTATAGTGCAATGTGACAATCATTCATTTATTAGATAATCTTTAACTAGTCAAACATCACTGGAGTATTCAAACTCCGAACAATAAGGATATTTAGGGTCCTGAGTAACGATCACGACGCTCAGGGGGTTGATATAAGTAGTTCGGACACTTATATCTCCTAGATGATATATCCATAAAAGAGAAAATAACTTCATCTAG
The DNA here is from genome assembly GCA_024138025.1 of Combretum micranthum. Classification (NCBI taxonomy): domain Eukaryota; kingdom Viridiplantae; phylum Streptophyta; class Magnoliopsida; order Myrtales; family Combretaceae; genus Combretum; species Combretum micranthum. Next base: position 275,325 of record JAMXBD010001341.1, read on the forward strand.
GGTTAACAGCCGTTACACAACTTCACTTATCTTAGTCCATAGCATCAATTAGTCCAACTGTTCCCATAAACCTTTGAACTAAATCATATTATTTCATTCTAAGCTTAAGCAAATATTACACCGATACCATTTTCCCCATCAGTTACCCGCCGTACCACTTAGGAAAGTCTTATCAAAAGACAGGGGTGGCCTAAGCGCCTAATCTACCGTGCCCCCAATCTGAGCAAGGTGCTACTCCCCGAACCGGATACCGATCTGCCATCTAGGCCAGATACGGGTTTAAATAGCGTAAGAGACATCCAATTCAAACAAAGGTTTAAGTTTTTTCCATATTAAAGTTTATTAAAGATATGCCTATCCTAAGCAAAGAACAAACAAGTTACTGCGTACCTGTACTAGCTTGAGAGTCAATGGGAATAACCGAATGAGAATCAATCACTGTAAAAAAAATAATTACAAACTCACACTTAGTTCAAGTATATGTATATTAACTAATCTCATACTTAACCATTCAAGTAAATTCAAATAAGTTATCACAAGATCCTAAAACAAGTAAAGATAATCAATAATTTATTAAATCATACAAATATCCTTAAATCATGCTTAATTATATCACTTGATCATCATAACACATCAATTATCATATATCTATCTCATTTTAGTCTAAAAGATCCATTTGTTAAAGCAAATACACATAAAACAAACAAAAACAAGTTTTTAACTTTGTTTGGAAAATGTATCAGCTGAAAAGAAACGAAAATTCGGCCTTGATAAGTTTTTATTTTGTAAAAACTTAAAACATTAAAGTTGTAGATCTCTTTTTAAGCTTTTTAACGCAATTTGAATCACCTCAATCGGAGGTCGGATGAAAAAGTTATGACTAATTTACAAAACAGTGTCGCGTCAGGGAAGAAATCCGCGAGCGCTACACCCTTGGCAACGGGGTGTTTTGAAGGCCGTTTTGACTCAGGGGAAGTGAAATTTTTGATCCGAGAGCACTACACCCTTGGCAACGGGGTGTTTTGGAGGCCGTTTCAATTAAGGGGAAATGAAATTTTTGATCCTAGAGCACTACACCCTTGGCAACGGGGTGTTTTGACAGGTGTAGAGATAGTTATACGAAATTTTTCAAACTTTAACACTTTTAACTTCAACCAAAACACTTTGTTAGCTCTCTATAACTTGATATATGAACTCCACCTCATCTATTATACATTTCCAACTCATTAAACAATATCATTTCACTTTAATCTCTACCCTCCAATCAATACAACTTTCAACAAGCTCAACTTCACTTAACCCTTACTACACTACTCATACATCATTCCATTTTCATTCTCACACTCCAACTACTAAACATGCATATATTATACTTCATTGGTAGCCCAAACCTTCATCAATACATCACCAACACATATATGCATATCAAATTCACATTTAACAAACTCCACACTATGAAATTTGCATCAAATGTAACTCAAACTTACCTCAAATCTTTGGGCTTGGTTTTCAAGGCTTTAGAATGATCTTTTGGTGGCCAACTTGCAAGAATTTGGATGTGGATCTTGGTCTTGAAGTTGGGGTGGCTTTGGGAGAGAAAATAATGGGTTTTGTGCTTGTTTGAGGGGTTGTTTTGGGGGTGGTCTGATTTTGGACGAAGTTTGGGTATTTTGGCTTAATGTTTATCCAATGTTTGACTTTCAAGGCAGCCCACAAAAGTCATAAAGTAGTTTTTAATTAGAATTAATTAATGTTATTAATTTAAGTAAACTAAAAGCATTTATTTAGCTTTTTGGTTTCCTAAAAAAAATCTGCTACACTCCATTTGAAATATATATATATATATATCTAATATTACTCATTCCATATGCCACATCAATATGTAAATTAATATTAAGTATTTATTATACTAATGCAAACATAATTATTCTACACTACTCAAATATATACATATTATTTATTTATTTTAATAAGCAACTATAATCAGTTATATATAATATGATATTGGGAATAAAAGCATGGCTATTACAAGTTAAGACCAAAACACTATAGGGATAGGTTTGAGTATTGCAAAAGAAACCCCATAGGGTCATAGATCCAATTTAGGTGACCTTATAAGTAACTAGGATGGGTGTAGGTCTTATACAGCCCATCTCAAATCCATCCGAGTTGCATCCCTACTAACCACTACATATAAGTTCTTTCCTGTGAGTTTGCCATGGAATATCTTGGTTCTTTGCACTACTTTGTCAATATTCATGTCACTTACATAGCTCAAGGTGTACACCCATGTCAATCCTAGTTTGCCTTTGATATCCTTAAATGCCACCATATCTACCACTCTAAACCAGTCATAACCTCTTTATCCTTCAAGAGTCATCTTAGTACCCATGATTCTCCCTCTCTATCAAATCCTATTGTCAATCTTGAGATTGTTCGTGCATTATAATACTTCATAATTATTTGCCAAGATATCAACTTTGCAACAAATCAATTGAGCCAATACTTGAACAATTCTATTAGCTAATCACATGTTGGCAGTATGATGTAGCGATTATGCGCAGATAAAACAAGACCACTCACTGAATGATCTTAATTGTACAAGAATTGCAAAGGATGTAATCTTAAAGAGAAAACTTTCTTAAGTTAGGGATACAAAAGTATAAGATATGTTATTCCTAAAAACAAGACTAAATGACTATTTATACTATTACATAGAAAAAACCATAAACCATAAATAATAAATAATAAATACAATATAGGCTAGTAATAAAAGATGACAATTAACGATGGCAATAAAAGCTAACAATTAATGCTGGCAATAAAAGCTAGTGGCCTATAATTAATGCTGACAAATTTAAAACTCGAAAGAAGGAACTATCAACAATATAGGCCGGTGGTATAGACTATGTAAGCCAGTGATATAGAATGTAGGTCGGTGGTGTAAGTTAAGGTGGTCTAATGTTGCTCCTCCTCTCCTTCTTGGATGACTCCCTCTTGCTTAAATACATATCTACTATATCATCCGCATCACTCTCTCTTACTAGAGAAGAATTTGACTCCTAGTTCTCTTTTGGATATAATGGAGAATTTGTCGGAGTAGAAAGGGAAAAAGATCAGCAACATTTCCATTGCGATCAACTGAATGAAGACTACCAACAAGTGAATGCCTCTTGTCTTCCTCCTTCAAGTGAACCCCCAATCACCACTTGCTAAGCCATAAGAGACTATTTCTAATGATGAAACATGAACTCATAATGGGTCATGGATGCGGGAGACCCTCACCAAAACAAAATCTTTACTTTCTGCATTGTTCTCCGACCCCACAACCATTCCTTCTCAAATATCCATGTTTTCTGTTTCTTAGAATTTAACAGATTTCGAGAACGCACCATATTTCCCACTTTAAGATGATCCTTTGATAGGAACCACTCTATATAACCAAGAAAGACTAATGTTGTCATGCCGCAATGGGTACCCTAAACGTGACAGCCTGTCGTACACAATATAAAAACTCAAAAATGACTACCTTAGTCACTCAAAAGCTTCAATATTGGTACAAGGTGTACGTTCATAACAAAGAGAGACCAATAGAGTTATGCATTTTAAGATAGTGGCAGCGGAATATTCAAGGCAATATTATTATCATTCATCAAAATAAAACATCTTACATCTCTTACGGGGCATTCCCTTGATAAATCTCCATAATAGCATAGTCTTACTAAGATAAATAACTAAAACTAAAATATTTATGAAGGAAATTTAATCTAAAGTATATAATTCCTCCAAAAGCTCCCAAAAAATGCAGGTTCTACCCAGATAGTCAGGGTGATCTCGGGTGCAAAACCATGATCCTGCAACATCAGAAATTTATTGGGGGATAAGCATAACTAGCTTAGTGAGATATTTCTTATGCAAAAGTACTCATAACAAAGCAATCAAACAAGTCCATTAAGTAAGCGTATGAAATGCAGCAAGCGTATGAAATGCCACAATCATATGATCAGACAATACATACGACTATCTGGTTTCGTATGTAGAATGGATTTACCCCTCCACTGAAGGTTAGGGAATGCTTTGAATAGGTCACCATCAACCTCCTAGAAATTTGTGCGCGTCTTGGGGTTCCAATCAACCGTATTACTAGTCTCCAGGCTTTCCTTATCCAAAGCGATCGATCCAAATCGGCTACACCATGAGGTCGTATTCTTTGAACGTCTTAATTCCTCAATATGTAGCTAGCCAGTTTATCTTTTTGGTCCCACACTGAGGAATAGTAGCAAAATGCAAAGATGATATTCTAAGTGATATGCATGAGCAATTTAGTTAGAAAAGGTTTTCAATTCGAGATTCATCCATTTAAGGTAATCGATCAATATTTGCACACACGCAATAATATACATAGGAACAATTTATATTAATCAACCAATCAAGCTCCGATATGCCTACTATTTATTGATCACACATAATGAAATCATATACATAGTACACATAATAATCCGCATGCATATCAAATTTTATCTTCCTATAATATTTAGTGCTCTATTCTACAAGCACATGCGCGAATACATAAAACATAAAGGAAAACTCATTGGTCTATATCGCAACTTCTTAGTCGTAGTGATCCTCATAAAGGAAAATCCCGTATTCTTTGCCGCCTAAACAAAAGAAATATATGGTATGAGATTTTAGGGAAGTTCTACTCAAACTTTCTAATTCTATTTCAGGATTTTTGTCAAAATTCGGATTATGTGAAATATTAACTTAAAATGGTCATAACTTACTCATTTTAACTCGGAATTTCGCATTATAAGATATTATTTTCTATCTAATAAAAAAGATCTATCTATTTCTAGAGTTATTTTGAACATTTGAAGTCATTTGAGTTCAAAAACGGATAGGTACAAATCTTGCATGAAAATTCTAACCTCAATTTGTAATTTTTTTTTTCAGTTTTATTTCATCCAAAATTTCATAGCAAACACATAAATATTTATATGGTTGAAAAATCTTTTTAATATATACATAGACTCATATTATATGTATGATTCTAATGATTTTGTCTTAGAAATAATATTTGTAAACAATTTTCATAAAAGGTAAAGTTTAGTGAAGCATCATTCTTTGACTTGCGATTTAGATTTCTATTTTATAAATATGTGATTTGATTAACAAGAGAAATCATAATTCAATATATGTATTTTTAAAGGTTTTATATTTATTAACAAATTTTTACTTAAGAATTTAATTTATATAACATGGTTTGTGATAAAAACCCAAGTGTAAAGAATTTCTTAACTTTGATTCTTTCAACAAAATTCTAATTCTTAGATTTTGTAAATGTGAAACTTAATTAAAGAAAATCAAGATTTCATATATATTTTGAGTCCATGAATGTCTTATTTTCATGTTAAAACCTCTTTTAACTAATTATTTTTCGAAATATGAACTTTATGTGGTTGTGAGGAAAATTGATCCTAAGTTGTATACAAACATTTTAAATTTTAGCTTATGAGGAAAAATTAAAAGAATAGCTTGTTTCAAATTTTTATTATCATAATAACTCTTTTCTAAATTCATAATTTTTCAATACATGGACCTTTATTGGAAAAATCCTATTTTTATCTTTCCTTAATTTCATAAAAGAAAGTAGATTTTTACTTCATAAAACTTAGTTCATTAAGTTGTACACCGATTTATTCCTAAGTGGATTTTTAATTAGTGAGTTGATTTTTAAACTTGACATAAAAAAGTTGTTTGGTTCTTAGTGTTGTTAAAGTGTTGGTGATAATCTTATAAATAAGTTTTTAAGAAAAATTTATATATAAAAAATTATTAACCTTAAGGTTTTAGATGAAAACTTTATTTTGGTAGTTTGAAAAGATATTAGAGATCTACTTAGCTAAAATTTGAAAAGGCCATAATAACAACACTAAAATCTATGATGAACTTGTCTAAAACTTTTGAAAAGAATTGTGTTAAAATATAAATCTAAGTTTTAATGGAAATTTTTTGTAAGTAACAAATATCATTTTATTATAAAAAGTTTAATTTTTATTTTCTTTATTAAAGAAAGAAATCCTTTTATTTCATTAAGACAACAAGATGATCATGCATGAATATGATCATATAGTTAAGTACCATGAGCAAAAATAATTCATATAAAAGACATAAGATATAGAAATCAAATAAGCACATAATAAAAGTCAAGTATTAGGAAGTCTTAGCTTGTATCAAAACTTCTCGGACTTAGACATGGGCAAGTCTTTTAAGAAAATAAGAAAATTATGGAAGTCTTAGATTTATTTCAGGCTCCCTAGACTTGGATTATGGATAAGTCCAAAAAGAAAGAAGGAAAGTTGTTTTGACTTGATGAGGACAAGTCTAAAACTAGAAAGACTAATTTTAATAAAATTGCATGAAATAAATAAATAAATTGTAAGAAAGAAATAAATAAATAAATTATATGAGCATAATAAATGTTATGTTAGTGAGCTTATATGCTTTAAGAAATATATATATATATATATATATATGCATATACATAAATATATTTAATAAAATATAGAAGTTAGATTAGAAGCATGAATAATATAACATAACAATATAATAAAATATTGCATGAATAAGAACAAAACATGAACATATTGTTGCTTCTTTACTACCCATGAGTTCAAGAAACACACACTATAGTCATGTTAAGTTAAATAACATGAAGAATGTTTCGAAACATTTACTTAAGGTTATGTGAAGATGGAAGAGAAAAAAAGGCTATGATAGTTGTACGGAGATGGTGACGGTGTAGGAAGAAGAGAGAGTTGGGAAGAAATTCTTGGGAGAGAAAAATTAGAGAGAGAAGTTGAGAAATGATTTTGGTAGAGTTTTGTTATAGTAAAAGAACAGTGTGTAAGAAGTGAAGGGAGAAGAGGTATTTATAGATAAATGTGGAAGAAATTTTGAGTTAATTAAATAAATAAAAAAGAAAAGAAAATTGATGCATGAAAGGGAAGAGTAATTAAAAATTAATTTTAGAAGAAAAGTGTAAGATAAGTTTAGTAATATGTAGTATAAAATTTTTATGGGAAAAGAAAATCGTAAAAAATAGGTATATAGGTTGTAAGAATAAGTTGTAAAGAAAAGTAGAAATAGATTATTAGTAATGAATAGTAGAAATAGTACAATGAATAGTAGGCTAGACGAATAAAATAATGGTAGTAATAAAAATACGCGTAAACGAGCTATATTATATATTTTTAGATAATGAAAAATTATAAAACTGATATTTTTAAAATCCCTATATTTTTATGATTCTAACGGTGTTATCGAAATATTTTTACCATTCAGTGTACCAAGGCACGATTTTCGATATCTGATATCGTTCAAATTGGAAATGAACTAAATTTCAACGAATCTGATATTTTTCAACTTCCCTATATTATTAGGACTTTAATCCACAATTGTCTCAACTTCGTTGTTTAGGAGTTAGGAGCGCGGGATTACCGGATTTAATCTCACTAGGGCTTATTGTTGGCTTAGTTGACTTTTAAGGATCCGGTTTTATTTCCGGCTTCAATATTTATTTGCAAGATTATAAATTTTTGGGATTTATGACTGCTTTATATTTTTGGCTCAAAATTTATGTTTTACTTTTTTATGATTTATTTAATATTTTTTAGTTCTTGGGATTATTTAATCGAGTCTAGGGTTACATGTTGACTTAGTTTGACTTTCAGTATTAATTGAAATTCTTGATGAAAAAATTAACCAAGGGGTCTAAGGTTTTATACTTTTATCACCAATTATTTGCTTGGATATAATGTCTTGATTTTCGTGTTAGAGGTCAGATAGGTGGATTGTTTGGCATGCGGATTTTGGGTTGAATGGTTATTGATATTTCCATCTTATTTTTGAAGGTTCTCATTCTTTTAAGGTTAAGAAATTTTTTATTTTAATTTGGATCGGTTTTTAGAATTTTGGTTTCGGTATTTTACTCTAGGATTATTTTCTAAGAGCACCGAAAAATTCAGTAGTTTATAGATCTGGTGAGAACTAACCTGCCACTAGTTCCTCTCCATCCTGCTTCACCATAGTCTCCATCTCTTGCACGCTCAAAGGCTTGCAATATGTCTGTCATTGACAGAGCAACTCCTAAAATCATACTCAAAACATCCAAGAATAGCATACTAAACTGGCGGGGGAAGGCTGCTCTGAATCATTGGCTTTTCATGCTTTCTAACAACTGATTGGTTTCTTTTATGAATGGACATCCCCATCCAAGGCTAAAATCCAGTTAACATCTCCACTATGCTTAAAACATCCGTGATTGGGAGCTTTCCTTCCTTAAAAGGAGATAATTTGTCTCTAATGGACTCTTCGTAGGACTTTGTGATAATGCAAATCCTTCCATTAATAATTGAAATTCCTTGGATCTAACAAACACCTTGTATCCCTTGACAATTTGTGAACACGTTGTCTAACTTTTTCAATACATCTCTCATGTTATCTTCCTTGATTGAAGGCAATATCTTAATAGTTTTCATTCAATTAATACTGAGCTGCCAACCAAACATCACCAAAGGGTCTTCAACCTATTCTATGTCTTAAGTTTAATTTTCCGAGTTCAATCCAAGGAGTCAGATGACTTGATATAAGTACTACAATTCTACGATGATTGGGATACCTTTCAAATAGCTCATACTCAAAGGGAGTAGTTGTTTCGCTTATTTTCTCCTCTTGCACCAGTGTTTCCACAATTTACTTTCAATGACTTCAGGAGTCTCGATATCATTTGTTAAAATTTTAGGAGGTACATCAGGATCAGATCCCTTTTTATCAGGTTTAGTGGAAATAATTGGTGGATGTTTAATCTTCTCATCCATAGGTTTTTCTTTTACTTTAGGAGGGACAATTTCTAAAGATTCGGATGAAGTCTCTTTAAGAGTCTCTTCGGTGTGTTCTTTCCCATTTTCTTTTGGAGTAGGAACTTCATCCTCTAGCAAGTCCTTAAATAACACATCCCTGAACTCATCCAATAACTCCCTGATATTGTCTGGCACCTCTTCAGCCTTCTTTTCCATATCAACTGTCAACACTTGTTTTACAATCAATGTTTGTACAGCTTGGGATTCCCTCATAACATCCTCCATCTCCTTTTTTCACTGTGTAAGTGTAAGAAAGGAGCATCCCTCTACTTTGGAAGTTTTATGATGTTCTATTAATTCTTCAATTTCATCACTACCTTTCTCAAATCATTACTTTGTGTCGACATCATAAATTCTTTGGTACATTCACGTATCAATTTCTTTCCCAGATGACATCTTCAATGTTGTTGAAACATAATCTCCTCATAATCAAGAGGAAGAAATTTATCTTCCAACATTTGCTTCATTATATACCACGTTCTAACATGTGCTTTTCCTTCATGACTTCCTTTTCTTTGCAATCTCTCCTGCCATGTAGATTTATAGCCTTTAAGCATACATGGCACCAACCTTACTCTCTTCTTCTCTAGCACCTCCATATAATCAAAAAACCGCTCAACCTTAGCAATCCAATCAACAAAATCTTTAATCCTTAAATCTCCTCTAAAATGTGAAATAGCTACATTTAATTTAAAATCATTCCTCCCATTTTCATACCACTTCTACCTCTATATGGACATCTACTACCATCATATGTCTTACCTCTTCCATATCTACCACCAATGCCTCGTTTGATGGCTGTTCATCCTCCAACAACTCATCTTCTTCCTTAGAATCATCTTTGTAAACATGTGGCCTATGATTCGAAGTAACAAGTTTGATAATAGGATCGTCGCGTGTATACTCTGCCCTTGGTCGTATCCCATAGCCATTCCTATTCTAGTTGGCATCGGATTGCGCAATTAGGTCATCAAAGCACCGCTCAAAATGACAGAATCTCGGATCTATGTTATCCAACATCGCCCTTTGAGCCTATTAGTCAGTTCGTAGGGCTTCCACATGTCACGCCCCAAAATAGGGCCTAGTAGTATCATCCTGTAGTCATCATACCACGTGTGTACCAGTAATATGAGAACCGTCTTGTAAGTCAGATATTACAAGACTCTATCTTATAATTGTTACATGTAATGTAGTCATACCAATATATTATATAAATACTAAGGATTCCAATTTTCCTTAGTTTGCCAGAACCGCAGAGAATCGGTATCCCCTACCAAATAATGAAATTGAGATCAAACCTATAAAATACAAAATCTTAATCAATTATACAATTTATCTAGTTTATTCTTGGGACCAATATAATCTATGAAACTATCTTCAGCAAGGTCTTTTGATGTAGCCCTCTTCACTCATGCTTAACCCAATCTCGGCTAACGTTATACCTGCACAAAGACTGTTGGAGGGTGAGCAAAACCACGCGCTCAGTGAGATGACCTGACCAGACCACATATCAAACAAATGGAAATCAAGTTTACTTAGCAAACATATGCAATGCCACAATCAAGCATATGAACAATTACAAGCCTGGAGAATCCGAAGTCCAAAGCAGGATGAAGATTTACCCCTCTCATCAGGGTTGAAGGAACCAGTAGTACATAGTCTATCCAGAATGCCAAGCATACAGGGGAATCTACGATTTCTCGTATTAGGGTTATCACTTTTAATATGATAGCTTAACAAACCATCCTCTGTACATACCTTTAGCAACTCCCTAAGCATTAGTCATCCAAACAATACCATAAGCGGCGTCCTTCATTTACCACTTAGTTCTTATGGTACCAATAGAATCAAAGGTAACCTTGCGTTGATCTAATAGCCTCTAGCCTAGGTCAACCAAGCATTACCAAAGTCCCGGATGGCCAATACGTAATAGACTACTACGCTTTTAGAGATGCAAATATGCAATATATGCGATGCATGTCCATTTCATTTTATGGTACCAATAGTTTTTAGTCAGGTTCAGAACGATAATACAATTACAGTCAAACATCAACATGCTCCATACAATTGTCATCATACAAAGAAATTGTTAATTATAATAAGATGTTTTGGCAATCATACATACACCAAGCAGCATGCAATTTACCCAAACCCACATGTAATTCAGTTTGATATGTTATTATCAATGCAACTAACTACAAGCACAAACAATATGATAAGGTCAAAGTCCCTCACCTGTGGTCCTCGCTATATTGCTGCAATAAGCTATTGGTAGTCCAGAATCGATTTATATTCCTATGAAATGAAATAACAGATATTTATTATTTTACTAATCTATTCTTCTATTAGTTCCGAAGATAAGATATTTGAAATATCATATTCACCGGATTAGTTTTGGTATAACTTATACTATTATTTACACTAATTCTAATGTTAGACATATTTTAGAAATTACGTACTCCTTTCTTTTATGGTCTTACTTACTATATTAATCTAAGCTGAGTTAATTGGAAACTAATCGCCTAATTCAATTACTAAATCTATTTTAATTAGTTACCAAAAATCATTTATTTTATTTATATAATATACTAATCTTAGTATTAGTGATACTCATAAAAGTAGTAGTAATACTAGTATCAAAGATAATGGTGATTATATTAGTTTTAATATTATTACTAATAGTAAAAACAATTTTAATTACAAAAACAATTTAATAGTTTTAGTAACAAAATCAATAATACTAATAACAATAATGATAACAATAATAATAATATCAATTATAATAATAGTAATAATAATAAATTTTTGAAAATAGATTATATTCCATCACATTAAGAATTATACTAATTGTTTTATATATTTTAATTAATATTATTACTAAAGTAATTTTAGTCTTACATCTAGATTTATTATTATTTCAGAATAATATTTTGAAATTCTAAAAATTCTTTTAATAATATTAAGGATATTAATAATTAGAATCTATTATGTAGAAATTATTTAACAAAATAATTTATATTTCTAAAGAAAATTTCTTTTTAGATTAATAGTAATAGATCAAGTATTTAAATATCCTATATTTAATAAAGTCAGAAAAATAATTTTATTTTTAAATTTAAATAAATAAATTTCGGGTTTAATATTATTGTGTTATAAAGTTACTATTACTATAAATAAATACAGGAAAAGAATAAACATTCTAAAATTATTTATTTATATTATTTATTATGTAATTACGTATACTTAGTTTCGTTTTTCTTTTCTTTGGCCGAGGAGTACACGGGGACGAGTACGCCCGTACACCGTGGCTGGCCGAGGGTTGCACGGGTTATGTACGCCCGTACAACGTGCTGGTTGAGGGTTGCACGGGTTATGTACGCCCGTACATGTTGCTAGCCGAAGGATATATGGGTTATGTACGCCCGTACACGTTGCTAATCCGAGGTGTCTACGGGTCATGTACGCCCGTACACGAAGCCTGGGCTCATCGGGAAGCACTGTTCATCGTCTTCAACCTTGGTTTTGATCCGATTTTCCATTGTTTTACACACATAAATTCATTCTAATTCATTCCTAAGCATTTATACATGATATTTATATACATATAATAACTAAAAATATCAAAACTCGCGGAATGAAAATCACTTACCTCAAGCTTGTTTTGGAACGTTTTTCCCAGTTTTTGTTCGAATTTTCGAATAGAGTGAATATGAGCGTTTAAAATTCTTTTTCTGGTTTGGTTCAACTCCTAAGAAGCTAAGGTTGTATTCTGGAAAGTTTGGGAAAGTTTGGAGTTCATTTGCTCGTCCAACGAAGTTCGTTTGCATACATATATATATATATATAAACGAATGTAAAGTTCGGCCATTCTTCATCCTTAAATTAGAACGAATTGCTCCTGTTTGTCTTCATCCATATCTTTGTTTGTTTATCATTAATATAGGAAATGATTTGGCCAATTTACATTGATTGAAGTTAGATTGGTATTGACTTTAACATTGTTTAGTTGAAGGATTTTCGGCTCACCAAGAATAAGAAGATCACAGCCCTTAAAACGAAACCAAAAACGTCTCCTGCAAGTGGTTTTGTATATATATATATATATATATATATTTTAGTTAGTTGATAATTATTTTAGGTTTAGGATACATATAAATAAAATATAAAGATAAGATAATGAATATATAACCGTATAAGGAAGGAGTAAAATATAAATTTGCGAAAAAAAATCAATTTTGTGGGTTTAAGTGATACGTATATTAAATACTGATTTAGTAATATTTTTAGATGAGAAGTTCCATATTCGCGTTATTAAATATTCTAAACAATATAGTATACATAGAATTTCTATTAAAGATATCTATATATGTGTTTGATTTTTCGCTTTTTCTTAGAATCATATACGCGTCCAAGGAGTTCAATTTGTAAAACAATTTCAAACCGTAACAACGTATATCAAACGAAAAAAATGCAAATCAGTTAGAATATATGAAAATATATAAATAATAAGAAGATGATAAATTTATAACCAATAAATATGTAAGGAGTGGGGGAAAATATAAATTGGTGAAAAAATTTAATTTTGTGGATCTAAATGATACGTATGATAAATACTGATTTGATAATATTTTTGGATAAAAATTTATATATTAACGATATTAAATATTCTGAATACGATCGTATACATAGAATCTTTAGTTTAATACTTTTATTTTTATGTTTTTATACCTGCTATCCTAAATTATATTTTATTTGTTTAAAAGTTTCGTTTCGTGGTATTTTGATAAATTAATAATTATGTTGCCCTTAATTCAACTTTATTATAAATCTTTAAGATTTGAAATTACATATGAAATCATTTCTATTTATAAAGTTATTCTAGACTTTTTATTAGATTAGGAACTTAATTTTAAATTTTATATTTGTTACTCAGTTCTTTTTACTAATTATAAATTACTGGATTATATCAGACTTTTAGTTTTTATAGACTCAGAGTTATTAACTTGAATGTTTTAATATATATATATAATATATTTTTTACATTAAAACTTAAGTTCGTAAATATTAAATAGTTTTCTTTATTCTTTATCATGGACTTTTATAGTCTTAGTGATAAAGATTCTTTATTCTAATTTGTTCATACTTAAAAATTTAAATCGCGAAAAGTTTGGAGTGATTTCTAATATTTTTGTTATAGTTCTTTTATAATTCTATATCATATTCTTAATAATTATTATAATTAGGTTACGTAAAATTTGGGTGATTACACCACATCCCGAATAACATCTAAGATGTGACCGCCTTCTAAGCTATTGTTTCCTAACATCTCCACAAGAAATTTTCCAGTCTGATACCACTCTAATGCAGTAAATAAGCATAGATAAAATAAGACCACTCACCGAATGATCTTAATCGTATAAGAATTGCAAAAGGATGCAATCTCAAAGAGAAAACTCTCTCTCAAATTAGGGATACAAAAGTATAAGATATGTTCTTCCTAAAAACAAGACTAGAAGACTATTTATACTATTATATAGAAAAAATCCTAAAAGAAAAATAATAAATAATAAATATAATATAGGCTAGTAATAAAAGCTAACAATTAACGCTGGTAATAAAAGCTAGCGGTTTATATTTGATGATGACAGTTTAAAAACTCGAAAGACGAAACTATCAATAATATAGGCCGGCTGTGTAGAATATAGGCTGGTGTGCAGATTATGTAAGCATGTGGTGTTTAATGTAGGTCGATGGTGTAAGTCAAGGCAGCCTAGTGCTGCTCCTTCTCTCCTTCTTGAATGACTCCCTCTTACTTAAATACGTGGCTGCTATGTCGTCTGCATCACAATACATCATGTTCTTTACTATATTTGAGGTACCCCAACACCAGGCCTTCCTAGAAGTTGCATCTCCTTCATATCAAAATTATACAACGGAATTCTTAGGATGACTATGAGGTATAGAATCATAGGATTTTCATTTTTTTTTTAATTTTTATGGGTTTTTAATAATCAAACACAATAAAATAAAGGATATGAACTATCCTTAGATATTATGCACTAAAGAGAGAATCAAACTAGTTGTTTTAATCAACTGATATGACACACGATTAAAAAAAACAAAAAAGAATAATATTGAGAAAAACTTAATATTACGCAAAAGGGTTTTGGAAACAATTTGAAGAAAGCCAACAAAAGCAATTCATCACAATCAAGGTCAAGAGATAGGTAAGCTTCTATTAGCATAACCCTAATGACCCTTATATACTCCTGCAAGTCAAGCAAGGGTAATAATGAAACAAAGAAAATCAAAAGAAATAAAATAGAAAACTTAAAAATAAACTTTGGAAATAAGGCATGATTGCACTGTTTTTTTTTTGTACGACCATGCACCAAGGGGTGATATTTGCGATCATATAATCAGATACGAAACAATATGTGTTACGGTCATGAATTCCTCAATCATTGTCCTACGTATGGTTGTGCCATATGCCGTGATCTTCTCAACCATTAATTTTATCCAATGACAACATTCTCACAGGCTCGATTGCAGCCATGTATGTAATCATAGGATTAGTCACGACCGTGATGGAGGGATTGATCTCCATTGAGACTTCATTTACTTGTTCCACTTTAATCACCGTTTTTAGCACTAGAGTGATCTTCAATATTAATGAGTTTTCCTTCAAATTTTGTCTTTCCTCCACATTTAAGCACACTAAATCATGTCTACTACCAAATTAGAGATTCCTATAAATACTCCAATTCACTATATATATGGACACGTGATGTGTAAATTCCAATTAAATTTTGAGATGCATATTAATAAAAGTGGTACTTTTCAAAACAATTACCATGTGATTTTCACACTCATGTATATTAAAATCGATTGGTATCAATACACCACATATATATAATACATGTCAATTTATACTCATTAAATCATTTTTCTATAATGTCACACTATATAAGTCTTTGTTACAATTCTAATTATAATTATTAATCGATAACACAAAATCATTCATAGAAACAATTTAAACTGGACTTTCAATGAGATAAGAGATTCCTCAAATCATTTAATCTCCAATGTATATATGGTAAGCACAAAAAATTTCCATATACACAAAAATTGACATAAATTTTAGTAATAAAATTAAAAGATGGACTACTTGAAGGAATAATATGCACGTCAAATAGTTAATAGATTGGAAGTCATCTTATACTTTGTAAATTGTTGAGCATTTTTTTTTTTTTTTGAAGAAGTGGAGAAGAGCATCATGGAGTAAAAGTCAGACTTTATGTAAAAATTTATCAGTCTAGTCCTTTGTACCAGAAGAGTGCGGAAAGGAGGAGATACTAAGCAATCAAAGGAAGGGGCTGGGATGGGATTAATATGAGAAATGAAGAGGGCTTTGCGGCTTGACTTTCTTACCGTTGAACACCTCCGATCTTTAGATCGACATTCGAAAAGGTGAGCTATTTTTTATGATTATAGTTGTCGATTTGTTTAAAAAATAACGAAAAAAATTTAACAAAGATAACACACACACACACATACCAAGTTAGTGATGATAATGGAGTTAATATAGAGGAAAACATTAATGGTATAATTATAAAGGAGGACTAGTACTATATGATTACAAAGGAAGACAACCATGGCGAAGCATTACTAGTGGAGTAAGAAAGAGTTGTTGATGATAGATAACCTTGAAGACATTTGATAAATGGGGCAAAGACACATATAGAGTTACAAAGCAACAAAAGCGACTTTGAAAAATAGTGGAGACAGAAAAAGAAACTATCTAGCTAATATAGAGGAACTATTTGTAAGTTTTTTTTTTTTAATTTTACCTTAAAACTTCCAATCAAATTATTAAATATTTTCTTAAAATAATAGTAATAGATATATAATAACATATACACGTGTTTTTTTTTTTTTTTTTTTGACAAATTGAGGATATTATAGACAACGAAGGCCTATGCAAAATGGATTGTAAATGGGGAGAGAAACACAAAGTCTTTTCATGAAATCGATCAGAAGAAGATTAAAATCTTATACTATGAGTCTCACGAATGATGTGGGGGAATGGATAAGGGAGGATTCGAACCTCAAATTCTTGGTACGCATGTATTTCATGAAGCTTCTTTCTTTTCCCCCTTATAAAGAAGTATGTGAATAAGAACTTAGTCTTTGAATGGGAAAGTTAAAGGCGCCATATTTTCCCAAAAGGATGCGTTGTCCTACAAAGGGAAGTTTTGAGAGAAGAGATAAGGAAGGCCCTTTGGAGTATTTACTACAACAAAAACCTAGGGTTTGATGGCTTTTGTGCAAAATTTTTTAAGAAGTGCCGGGATATTGTAGGTGATTCAATTTGTGATGTCGTTAAGAGCATATT
The DNA here is from genome assembly GCA_024138025.1 of Combretum micranthum. NCBI lineage: Eukaryota > Viridiplantae > Streptophyta > Magnoliopsida > Myrtales > Combretaceae > Combretum > Combretum micranthum. Next base: position 292,641 of record JAMXBD010001341.1, read on the forward strand.
TAGGATAAATAACATGCTAGAAGAGTTGAACAAAAACTTTGTTGATTCCAAAATTCTCAGGCACTAACAAGATCAATGAATTTTAACCCATTAATTTGTGCTCTATAGGCCATAAAACTCTTACCAAAATCCTGGTAAACAAGCTCAGGCTACTATTGAATGACAGAATTAGTCTTAAACAATCTAATTTCGTACCTGGAAGGATTAGGATTAACAACCTGGTTATCTTCTAAGAAATTCTTCATGCTTGCAAGAGTAGGAAGGGTAAAGTGAAGTGGATAGTCATAAAGATGGATCTTGAAAAACCCTATGATGACATGGAGTGGGATTTTGTTTAAAGTGCTTCAACGGCCATTAACATCCCAAAGGATTAGATCAAATTATTTGGCTCTTGTCTAGCAACGGCCAAGTACGAAGTTAATTTTAATGGAGCAACTTTGGACCCTTTCCAAACTAGCTGGGGTCTAAGACATGTTGACCTTTATCATCCTACATTTTTATCCTTGCGATGGAATTTCCTAATCATGCTATTCACCATTGTTGTGAGAAGGGTTTGTAGAAACCAATTTACTTTTGAGGAACAAATACCTAGTTATCTTACCTCCTTTTTGTTAAAGATATTATCCTTTTGGGGAAGGCTCTATAGGATAATGCTTGACTAATTAAAGGGGTTTTGGACCTTTGTTGTTCTCCTTTTGGATAGAAAATTAAATTCTAGAAGTCTGCTTTGCTTTTTTTCTAGTAATATGGTAGAATTCGTGAAGAATAAGAGTGAAGGTGTGTTGGGCATTGACCTGAATGCAAAAATGGGCAAATATCTGAGCATTCCTGTTAAAGAAGGGGTAAACTAAGGTCGGGAGATTTAAAATTTATCATGCAAAAGGTTGCAAGGAAGCTTGCAGGATAAATTAGTTTCTAAGCATGGAGGGGAGAAGACTCATGATAAGCTTGGAAATTAAAGGGATCATGAACTACCATGCTCAAATTATCCCTTAGTCGAAGAAAATCACTACTAAAGTAGAGAAATTAGAGAGAAATTTTTTATAGGGTCCATGAGCGGGAAGAAGAGAATTCACTAGGTTTCTTAGGACCAAGTGAAGGAAACAAGAAAGAGAGGCCACTTGGGCATTAAGGATTTAAAAATAAGAAATAGGGCTTATATAATCAAACTTGCATGGAAGATTAAGGGAACAAACTTCCTCTAGGTCTCTTTTATTAAAAGAAATATGGTCTAATTATTAGGAAGACAAGAAAAGGAGGATTGCCTCTCCATTAGCAAATTTCGTAAGGCTTGGACTTAATTAGATCAAAATCTAGTCCTGTGTTCGAAAAGTGGTAAAAACATCGATGTTTGGTATGACAAGTGGAGCTTGGCAAGGCCATTGCGCAATATTTTACACGGGCCTTTATCAAGAGAGGTAGCAAGTGAGAGCCAAAACAAAATTTACAGAGGAGCAACAAAATGGGATGAGGATTTACTCGAATACCCTCTAGATGATGGAATTATTAACAAGCTAAGGAATGTATGTTTAGACCCTGAAGGTCGTGATGAGAGAGTTAAAAGATTATAGACAGGTGACTATATCGATCTTTCACAAAAATACATTTATGAAATTTCAGAGGATCAAAATAGAAATAATTCAAGAAAGTGTGATGGTGAGTGTGTTTATCATATCAAATAATAAATATTAAAATCCAATAGAAATCCTACAACAAGCTCTAAGATAGTGTACCTAGCGATTACAGAATATGATTACTACAGGTGTCGTCCTCTAGGATCTTGAAAGCAAGTACTAGTATTACCTATTCTTTACTATCTAGCCTAACTCTTAAAGTGATGATTAATTATTTAAACTACTAATTAACTAAATTAGTGAAACCCTAGAATTAATTATGAGTGCTTTCAAGAGATGTAATCAATCACAAAACATACATTTCATCTTGATCTATCCTAAATCTTATTTTTTAAAAAATAAAATATTGATTAACAGATTGTTTATGCTTTGCACTTTAGAAATTCTCAATTGAAGTAATTACTCCTTCGAGTTAATTAATTCTTAACCTTATATGAGATAATGTAGACCTCTTCCTCACTAATTCCATATAGGATTGCATTAAAGTTCATAATTCCCAATCAAAGATTTGATCTTTGTGCAGAAAATCGAATTTTCCCTACCTCTAGTCAAAACATGCAATTTCTCTATTCGTGAAGATATATTCTATTAGATGAAACCTCTTTCTATCTAATAAGAATGATACGTGCCATTAATTTGTGTCCATAAATTAATCACAAGACAATCAATATACATGAATAGATACAAAGGCATAATTTTTTATTTATCAACAGATTTAGCACATGGGTCTAGGGTTGCACAAGACTTAAGATAAAGGAATCTACTCTTTCATGGAATTTACAATCGCCACACAAAATTTCGAAGAATAGACAATGAACATGATGTAAAAATAAACCCCCTTTTTAATGTTTTGTAATCTTCAAAGATGCCCTGGCACTTTCTCTCTTGAAGCTCGTAATTTTCTATCCTTGGTCTTCACCAAAAGATCTCAAGATTCTAAAACACGAAAAAAGGCAGCTATTTCTAGTTTATAGTGAAAATACGGCTACCCTTCTTTCTGCACGGCCATGCTCGAGGCAAGGTAGAATTGGGAATCCACCGACATCAAGAAATTACAAGGTGTCGGGGCCAAGCTACACAGCCATGCTTAGGCAAGGATAGAACTTAGTACTTCACTTTGTGTCTTTCTCCTCTTCCCTAGCTTTTGCATGGCCGTGCTTGAGTAAGGGCAGAAATCCACTTGCTCTCTAGTCTGTTTCCTACCATCTTTCCTACTTGTGCTGAAGGAGGGGCTAAAAATTGAAAGCCTACTGATTTGTCCCTTGCCTCTAACATAGCCATGTATAAGGTAGTGCATGTGCAAAATTTAGCTCTTGACCAAAACATTGTTAAATTTGTCTTGATTTCACTCAAATCATCTCAAACTCTTTCAATTATTCTCTTTAAACCCTAAAATGAATATTTCAAAAATTAGTATCATTTTCTTAATTAAATCACAAGAAATATAAAATAAATATATCTAAATAAGCACTAAAAATAAGGATCTTTTGGTACTTATCAGAAAGCAGCTGGGAATGGATCTAGAAGCTACGTACCATCATATCCTAAACTTAGAGCATTTGTCTCGAGAGTAGTTCAAAATACCTTCCCTACAAAGTATAATTGTCACAACTTTAGAATTCAAACGCATCTTATACGTCCTTTCTATAGTTGTATTGGAGACCTTAGACCACATGTTGAAGGACTACTTAAATATTAAAAGGGACTGAAAGAAGAATGTGGCTCTCTAAAAAAATAGTCGCAGATCACTAGCAAAGTCATGGGTGTGCACCTTTATCTTCTTCCTTTAGAACGTTTGGCTTTGTAAAAATAGGAATAGGCAGTAACTGGGTTTAATTTAGTTCCATTATAGCGTCAGAATAGTGGGTTCATTCCATCAAAGAAAGGAAATAGAGGTTGGGCATCAGCAATAACCTTGAGTACTAGCAACCAATCGATGAAAGTGAATTGCAATGGACTGTTAATGAAGCAAGCAACACGACCATTAGTGGAATCTATAAAGATCACACAAGCTAAGCTATTTTCATCATCTCGAAGAGAATTGCAAAAGCGTCTCCTCTTGAAGCAGAATTACCGAGCATTTCGAAGTGTCTCTCCATGGCCAAGAACTATAATCTTGCACATTTAATTGATGAATCCGATTCATATCTATCTATTAAAATTATCAATGCTTCTAAATAAAATGACTTTATGGCATACTCCAACACCTTGTTAACTTATAGGGATAAGATGAAGCTACTCTGAGGAGTACAAGTTAAGGGTATAAGCGGGTCAAGACAGCTCACAAGCTACTCGAATTTGACTTGGTGAAAGCTTAAGTTCGACTTGCTTCCTGTAGGTGATTTAATTTGATTATAAAGGCTTAAGCCTAATTTTAATTTGGATTGAACTCCTTAGGCTAATGTGATAGGATTTAGCTATTGGGATGATAAGAGAGACTTGACGTGGTAGGCTTGAAGTAGGGTCCGTTGGAATTGGCCTACTTAATTCTAACTTTCCTCATGGAGTCTCACACATAACAAATAATGCCCTTAATGGGCCTGGGTCCATAAGGGAGCCTGCTTTAATAGCTATTATGAGAGGGATTCATCATAACCATTGGTTATCCACTTAATTTAACAGATGACATTGAAAATTAGACTTTCTATAAATACCACTAGTTCTTATCTCATTTAGATGATCAAAAATCTTTACAAAATGTTGTTTTGGTACCATATTTTTGTCTTAGCAAATCAATCACCTGTTGTGATTAAGAATGGATTTTGATTCATCATACTTAGCGGGGTTTATTCTTTTTAGCTCTGTTACCTATCACATATGTGTTGAACCCTACTTAGATTACCTACTCCTCCTTCCTACACACTTCTGTTTTGATCACTCTTATATGTGCCATTTTCTTAGATTATGTGTAGCCAAAAATCACATGGCATATGCTCGATTGTCATAATCAAATCCCTACCTCCATACTTACAATGGAGTCGAGCTCAAGCTCAAGCTCAAGCTCAAGCTTTAAGCTACTTGAGTAGTTATCGAACTTAAGCTCGAACTTTAAAAGAGTTAGTTCATTGAGCTCGTGAGCTTAATCTAGTTATATATATTTCAAATAAAATAATAAAAAACTTATACTGTTCTTATTCTTAAAGCTTACTTTCAGAACTTTAACAGCCCATTCACTCATGTTGTCACACTCATACGTACACATACTCCCGCACATATATTATCAACAATGAATGCATTATATATATAATATAATTTATATATATGATAAATAAATAAAACACACACACACACATAAATATATATACAGATCATGTGTTCATTTACATGTAACATAAAACACATAAATATATATAACATATATAATACATTTATACATTCATAATTTCCAGACTATGAATTTATACTTTTTAGACATTTATATATATATATATATATATATATATATATAACACTTACAACTTACATATGACTTATAAAATATAACAAATATGTTTATATAACTTATATATATGCAGTATGACTTATATATATGACTAATATTATTTATATAAGGAAAATGCCTCTTTTGATACATGAACCTTTACAAAGTCAATTCTATATCTAATTAAACTTTTTATGCCCCTAAATACTATCTGCTCAATCATTTATTGGCACATGTCAACTAGTTTAAGAAACAATAAAAGAGTGAGGGTAATAAAAATGAGCACAAAGTTTAATGAAGTACGAAACTGGACTTTTTAAAATTTCATGTATCTAAAAAGGGCATAAAAAGTTTAATTAGGTATGAAATTAAACTTTTTAAAAGTTTAGGTACTTAATTATTCACTTTGTCAAAGTTTAGATACCAAAATGGGCTTTTCCCCATTTATATATATATATATATACATATATTATATATAATTTAACTTATACATATAAAACACAACTTATAATATATAGCTTATATGTATATATAATTTATATACACATCTTATATATATTGTCAAATCCTATTTACTTGTCATATATATAACAAATAATTAGAAAATATAAAATATTAAGACTATATATTAAAGATTTATTAATTCAATTTGAATATATTAAGACTATATCTCTTTCCTCCCCCTAAAAGCATGGCTCTGATACCTTTTGGTATGGGCTAATCTAAATCATAGAATTCTAGATGTTCTTGAGCATTGAAAAGTAAATCAATGATGTCAATAAATTGATAAAGAATATGTGCAATGATTGCCAGAAATGATATGAACAACAACATTACCTATTTTCTCGAAAATAAGTCTAACATAGTAAATAAGGATGCCAAGCTCTTAACCAATTTCAATGATTTCTAAATACTACTAATAACAATATGTAAAAATGATCTCTTGCAACAAAAGCTTCTACCCATACACCTTCAATTTCTTCTTCCTATATTTCACGATGTAGAGTTATTAGATTAGTTCTAATTTCATTTTCTAAACTTCTTATATATATTTCCACTTGATTAATTTAAAATAAGACAAGTTCTTCTTTAATTACTCGATATAAATTATTCATGTGATTTATATTTAACAATTTTCTAAAAGGAAAGTTCAATGATATAACTAGAATGTTTTTGAATTCTTTGATATAATTGTTTTGGTGATAAATTTATTTTAAAGATAGATGCTTGAATATGGAATTCTAAACTAAGATTTTTATGTTGAACAGGTCTATTAGAAGATTGATTTAAATATTCAAGTAAATAATTTTATTTATTTTCAAATTTTAATTTTTTTTAATTTAACCTTTGAATAGCTAACTTGTGATGTTTGTTACAAACTCTTAAATGAGGTAAATTGGACATAATATAAGTAAAGAAAGCTATTAAACAAAACAAAAACTTGAATAAATATAATTTCATAAAAATTTACAAGATTTTTGAACAAAGAATTTTTGAGAGATTACAAAGTAGAGATGGGTTTGGATACAAAAGAGTTTGCTAGTGTATTAATAAGGTTGATAAGATAAAAAACTAATGCCCCTTCTTTGCTAGCTTTGTTTTCTTTTATACTTGAAAAATGAATCTTTGCTGTTGATAAAGAGGAATTTTCATTGCATTTTGCTTTGTTTCTCTAGAATCTTCATTGTAGGCTGCCTCTTCTTCTAATAAAGTAGATTTTGAAAAGTAAAAAGTAGATCTTGAAAAGTGGATTTTGAACAAGGAAAAGTAGATTGGTGTTTTATCTTGAATAATGTTGTTGACAGCTTTTATTATTGAACAAATATCCCTTAATTATCAAGTTATTCAGGCCCCTCTTTATTCATTTTAAACCAAATTTTTTCCATTGTCACCCCCCAGTTATGGTTAAGGCGTACCTAGTTTTGCCACATATAGCATTATACGTAAAGGCAAACCTAAAAGGCTAATTTATCTAATTTGTTTGCTACCAAATTTTATATTTTGAAATCATTTGTTTAGTTTTTGAAAACTTTGAATAAAGCAATAGAAATGTAATTTATATAAAACATCTAATAAAAATGCTTCTCCCATGAGTAGGCTAAACAAAAAGATAATATCTAATAGCATCAGTTTCAAAAGTCTCCATGATCATCCATCGAATATATCCACCATAAAAGATAGCTAGTTAGTGTTAAAACTCAAAACGAGTCCAAAGGTCGTAGAACTATCCAAAGATAATAATAGAAATTTTAAAATAACTAATGTCTGAAGAAAATTTAAAATATAAGCTTCGCTCCTAATCGCTAATATTCGCTATTAGAACTATCTGTACCTGAAAAATAACAAGAGTAAGCCAAAGCCCAGTACACAACAACGCAAACACATTTGATATGGCACACACACCTAAGCTATATGCAATGCAACAATCAACAATTTAAAATTTTTATTTAAGGTAATTCAAGCAACACGGAAGCACTCACGCTCCGGACAACAAGCCATGAGAATTTGGGGATCCTAAGTAGTAGTAGCAATTGCTCAAGAGGTTGATTAAGGCAGGCTGAATACCTTAATCTCTTATAAGAAAATTTTATGTAATAGCCTCGTCTAGGGTTCACAGCCGTTACGCATCTCAATTTATTTTAGTCCATAGGTATATATCGGTTTAATTAGTACCCATAGTCGTGAACTACATATACTACTTCTTATCGAATATAAATGGACGTTATCCCGATACCGTTTGCCCTATCAGCTACCCTCCAAGCCACCAACGATATATTAATAAAAAGAATAAGAGTGGCCTAAGCACCTAACTATCGTGCTGGTATTGCTTAGTAAGGTTATCGCTTCCCGACCTAGATTAAACGACACACGCATAAACAACACACTCAATTATTAATTCATCTTTAAAATTAGTCCATTTAAGAATACCTATCCTAAGCAAACAGCATGCATATCACTACGTACCTGATATTGAATTGGTAGTAAAGAATCACATGAAAGATAATTGGTCGATCGTATGTCTGTTTAAGAAAGATTAGTTATATAAGAATAAAGCATACAAAGAAGTGATTTGAGTTATATATAGTTAACCAATGCAAAGTCTTATGTAGTACAAGACAATTGGGTTATAATTGAGGTAAATCTATTTAAGGTAGTTAGACTTAGTTGATTTGGGCTAAGCCCATTGAATTTAGAAATTTAATTTGTTATTGAGATGTATTGGGCCCATAAGGGCCTTAAGTTAGGCCCAATGAGAATTTATCTTAGTGTTTCACTTTTTAAAGGTAATGGGTTTTAGGGTTTAGGAATTGAGCTCATTAAAGAATATTTGTATATACATATAGTTGGGTGGAATTGGCCTTTGTTTTGAAATTAGGTTCAATTGAAGTAATATTGGTTATTGAACCTAAGAATTATATTGAAGCCTAATTAGAATTAATTTAGACCCTAATTTAACTATTAGGCCTCTATTATGAAGCTTTTGAGCTCATGAAAGGAGTTTGAGCCTAATTTAGGTATTTCAATACCTGGAATTGATAATTGACTTAAATATTTTAGAATAAGCCCATTTATAATAAATAAAAGGGTATTGGACTTATATTATAGAATTTAAGCCCATAAAGCGTAGTTGGGTAATTATTGTGATTTGATGCCCTAAAACTCTAAGGAAAATCAATTTAGGCCCATAAATATAGGAATAGACCAAGAATAGCTATATCAATTTATTGGATCCTAAAGAATTAGCTAAGCCCATATAACTTAATTTCTAACTCATTTTAATTTATTTAGATAAGTTGAACCTAATTTAAGTATCTAAGCCCATTTTACGATTTAAAAGCCTGGTTTACGTAATTTATTAACTAAACCAAATTTTATAGTTAAGAGCCCATAATAATTTAATATTTCAATTATTACAACTTTACGATTTAATTAAAATAAGCCATAGGCCATTTGTGCGTACGTTATGCCGACTCAAACCCATATGCTTACGGTATATTTTTTTTTTTTGCCCAGAATCAATTTCTCATAACATCAGCATCTGAATTTAATTTATATTGCATTCACATGGTAATTCATTAAATTGCGCAAATCCACTTTCATACATTTATATGCATTATTCTCGATACAATCCTACAAAATATGCATTTTAATACAATAAAAAAAAACATACATATATACATTTAATTGTTCCAACATATCAATATGCATAAACATACCCAATACAGCAAAATCTCACAAATCTACTTTAATATATTTATATTTATCATTTTCTAGCATAGCAAACACTAATATTTGAATTGAAAACACCTGAAACCCTGCAATAATGTACTTGGTTCACATTTGCCTTAAATTTAATGGAATCATAAAGTAAACAACATGTACAGGCATTTATATGTTCAATGTTTTTACATTTTACATATTATATATGATATATTAAATTAATATAATACAAATCAAAGCATACACACGTTATAAATAATATTCAAATATTAGGAGTTCAATGAATCGATGCGTTTCTACGCTTCCATTCCCGTTATCTATTATTTTATTATTTTATTTCAAGCTCACATATTGATTCTGTAAGCTAATAATCCATTACCATGTACATAAATTGCCACACATATTAATATATACCCACATTATAATTTCCACAAACTACTTCTTTCACTTTTCAATGTACGTGATTCCAGTGTACATGTGTTTTAAATTTTCCATAACCATCAAATAAAAAGATTTCAATACGTTATGTATAATCACGTCCCAAATCTAGCAATATATGTATGTTTGTATTTATTATAATAATTGCCAATTCCTACTCTCATCACACTTTTTACGTATTTAACATTTAGATCCCAATTTTACATTAGTCATAGAATCACAAACAATTTAATTAATAGACCTATTTGTAATAGTCAGAACGCACAAAATCCTTCACTACCCTACACCTAGGAGATTGATGAAGCTCCTTTTGCCTCTAATCCAATTCTTTTTTTAATCACCTAGATTTTAAAATAAAATAGAGATTAATAAGGTTCTTGATGGCTTAAAGAGTAGATAAAATATGAATGGTATGATGCTTAATAGGGTTATGATAGTTGAAGGAGTTAGATGAGATTTTAGGGTTTATTTTGAGAGAATGGTTTAAAGAAATTTTTTGTTAGTTTTAGATGGTTTTTATATGTGTAGGATTAGGAGAGTTTTAAGCCAAGATAAAGATAACATGGATGAGGTCAATTTGATATCATATAGGTTTTTTTGAAGATTATGTGATGATATTATGGGTAGTTCATATCTTACCATTCTATTGAAAATAAGAATTGATAAGGATGTTTAGATATAGGTTGATAGAAGAGTATTTGATAATTGATATGATTTATCTCTATTTTATTTGAAATTAGTTACTATTTCAATTTCACTAATTTATTTAACTAAACTAGTATTCACCTAAACTATGTAATTAATTTATCTAATTCCAATCTAGAAATCGTGATTTTTATTTATGTTCAAAATTATTCGCATTTTTCACTAATTAATTTAAACATTAACACTTAAACTAGGCTTGTGTTAAGGGTATTTCATCCATAGTAGCCATCTTCATTTTGATAAAAAGAGTTATTGTCTAAATAATCAGCTTCCTTTTCTTCTTTCGATATTTTGGAGGCAATTTCAAGAAAATTTTTATTTTATATGAAGTTGGATTAGATGTTCTGGTTAACTCAGATTGAATTTTACTTTTTTTTTTCCTTATAAAAATTTACTATTTTGATTGATGGTATCCTCATCTTTTGCCTAATTAAAATAAACTTGAATAGTTGTAGCATTTGCAAAACATGTTTTAAATTTATCCCACCATTTTACTCTAAAGACTCATTTGATAAAAGGACGACCCCAATTGTCATTTCAAGAATATGTGACCAAGTTACAATCCATCCAATATTGAACCTTAAACAAAATAGTAATAACTTGATCAGATGAAAGCTTTTGTCATTTTTACGAAAAAATTTGATATCTTTGATAAATTTCTTCTGGGAATATTTTATTGGAAGACCCAAAATACTTGTACCATTAACCAAACCACATGGGAATATGATGTTGACTTGTTTTAAATTGAACAAATCAAGAATGGGAATAATTGATAAAATAAAATTACACACTCCCATGTGGCTATATAATCATAAGGTACATCATATCGAAAGGTCACAGTGTTTAGGAGTAAATTCACTTTAAGTCACAACGTTTCGAGTGAAGTCACAATTGACATGTGTCATAATGTGCAAGGTATAACATGTCAGATCTTCTAAGTTTTAATTTTAAATATTTCTCTCGTTGATATGTGTCAATGGTGATCTCAATTGACACACTTCTCTAAACGTTATATCTCTTTCTAACCACTTAAAACGTTGTAACTTCAAATAAACTTACCTTCAAACACTGTGACCTTCTAGAATAATTTACTCTATAATCATAATAGTTAAATATAGCTAGAACAAAAGACTAGGCAAGATTTTTTGGAGTGAATGGATGCTAACTCCATTCTTTTTGAGAATATACTCTTAAAATTTTGATTTTTGAATAATTGATTTCACCTTGCCCATCTGCAATATGATTAATTTTTATACTATCTGTTTCAACTAGTACATACTCATAAAAAATTTGATCTTTAGTTGGATCAACAAGCATAAAATGCCAATTTTTTGGGAAAAAGTTTTGAAAAATTATATATGGGTATTTCTCCATGATTTTTTTTTTTTGAAATCTCTAGTTCTACATCACAAAGGTTTTTTGAACACTTCGTCGTATAATATTTTTTGATTTGAAAATGGATTGGCTTCAATTGAGCGTTGAGATTTAGTTCTTGATATCCATTTTGGTCTCTTATTGGCTGATTTAGCCATGGAATCAAGGATGAAGATACTGCCTTTGAATAAGTTGTTGGTGCTGGAGTTTTGGGAGCAAGTTTCATTGCATTGTTTGTTTTGGATTTAGGTTTGGAGGTCATTTTTTCCTTATAGAAATTATCTAGATAAAAAATTGGATAGAATTTTATTCTCCTTTAACAAATTCAATATTAAAATAAAAAACACATAGAATAGCTTGCTATCTGGTGAAAATTTGTTTTTGAAACTAAATTTTGGATATCTTTGAGTAATATTTTTTTAGCGGATTTGTAATCTACTCTAATTAAAAAATTTTTGCTAAAAAGATCTTCTTGAAACTTTGAAACACAAAGCACAATTACTAAAACTTGTTTTTCAATTGTGGAGTAATTCACTTCCCAGATTCGTGAATAATATCTTACAATTTAATCGTTATTGTTTATTAGTTATTTGAGAATTCCTTCATATCCTACATCAGAAGTATCTATCTCAACTATTAACTTAGCTTCTGGATTTAGAATTCCTAAACATGGTAAATTTTTCACTTCTTGTTTAATTTCCTGAATAATTTTTGTCATGTTTCCAATACATGTTGGAGGATTTTTCTTTAATCTTCAAAACAAAGGTTTACATTTGATTCTTAGATTTCGAATAAATTGAACTGCATAATTTAAACATCCTAAGAATTTTTGTAATTGTTTTTACAAAGTCTATAGATTTATCTATAGGTTTTATTGTACATTGATTAGTCTTAGGACCAATAAATCTTATTTTGGTTAGGAATAAATTCATCTTTTTGGAAGAGACAACCAATCCATTTCTTTTGGTTATTTGAAAAAATATGTTTAAATGTTTGAAATGTTGATCTAAATTTTTTGAATAAATTAAAACATCATCTATAAAGACTATAGAAAAGTGTATATATAGAGAAACTATATCATTCATTATATTTTGAAATTTATATGGAGCATTCTTCAAACCAAAAGGCATTACATTCCACTCATGATGACCAAAAGGTGTAAATGCAGTCTTATGTCGATCACATTCATCTATTTGAATTTGTTAAAATCCCGAGTTCATATCAAATTTTGAAACTACTTTTTGCACCTGAAAGTCTATTGAGTAAATCTCTTTTATTAGGAATTGTATATCTAATCTATTTTAACACTGCATTTAATGGTTTGTAATTAATGACTAATCTAGGATCACCTCTTTCTAATTCTACTTGATTTTGATCATAAAAGGTTGAGCATGACCAAGGTAATTAAAAAAATTCACTATTTTGATTAATGTATTTTTATCTTTAGCCTGATTAAAATAAGCTTGGATAGTTTGAACATTTGCAAAAAATATTTTAAATTTGTCCCACCATTTTACTCTAAAGGTTCGTTGGATAAAAGGATGACTCAATCATCATTTTTAAGAATATATGACCAAATTACAATCCATTTTTAATTTGAACACAAGCTGGTTTCTATTGAGCATTGGGATTTAGTACTATATATAACACATAATTTATACATATAATTGATATTTCATATAACATTTGTATATAGCTTATATATATATATATATATATAATTGAATATATAATATATAACTCATAACTTATATATAAACAGATAACTTATAAAGCATAAATAATATATAACTTATAAGTTATAATGTAAATCATAAGTTAACTTCTAATTAATTTATATGTATATAAACTTATATAGTATATCAATACCTAATTTTTTGTCATATATATAACATATATATTAATCTCTAGATTATGTATTTATATTTTTTAAACATATATATATATATAACTCATAACTTATAAATATAACTAATATATTATCTACCTTATAAAATACATCTTATAATTATATATAACTTATGTATTATATTAATACCCTTTTTTTTTTCATATATGACATATATAATACATAGCTTATACATTTATAATCTCTAAATTATGTTTTTTTTTTTGAAAGTGTGACATATTATACAACTTATATATATAATTTATAATAGTGCTTATGAGTTATGCACTTGTATTCAATTCAAGATCTTTTCTTAATGAAAAGTAAGAGAAACCTACATACGTTACTCTTTATATTTTAATTATAACAAGTTAAAATAATTTAGGTAAATGGAGCTTCAAAAGCATCTTGAGTTCATGGGAAAAACAAACCTATTTTTTAATTAAATAAGCTTTTATAAGAATAAGTGAGCTTCATTGACTATGAAAATGAGTTGGGTTCAAGCTTAAAAATAAAGAATTTGAGTTTGAATTTCAAGTTTTTCATTCAAGTTGAATTCAAGCTTGGTATTTTATCAATTCAACTAGTTTACAACTCTAGTACAAGTAACCCTTCCTCCATGGAAGACCAGTCTTGAAGCTGACTAGCTTTCCAAAGCTAGTTTTAATAAGATCTCTAATATTGCTAGTTTTTTTTTTCTTTTTTTTTAAGCTGTAATAACTCTTTTGCTAATTCTACCTATTGTAATAGCGTTACCCTTTCTAGAACTCTTATATGTAATGGGAGTAGATATACGCACGGTTCGATTTTGAACTACGAATCGAACTCGGAATTGAAACGAAACTGTCACTAGACTAATTGGCTGCTTCCTAAATCGGTTAAGGAACCACAAGTTCTCTAGTTCTTAGGCTTAGAATTAGTGGAACCGATGGTTTTAGCTGGTGCTATTGAAAAAGAAATTAGAGAAAAAATAATAAATAATAACATTAAATATATATTTATTAAGGTATAAACTCTTTCATCCAAATAGTAACTTTTATTATCAATTCACAGTATTTAATATGTTATTATCAACAGCAAAAATAAACATAACTTAAAATTATATAGAATTAGTTTATATAAACTTTTCCTAAAAATAAAAATGCATTTCCTTAATAACATGAAACTATTTTTTTGAATTATATTTTTTTTTTCTATTCTCTAGAGTATTTTGCAATCTCATATTAGTAATCATAATTGATATTGGACATGTCTATATATAAATAAATGCGTGTTGTAAATATATATTTAAAAAATTTGGTTAAATAATTTAATATTTTTAGACTTAATAATTAGTTTGAGTTTAAAATTTATTTTATTAAAAACTAAAATTCATTCATTTATTTATTTATTTATACTTAAAAAAACAAAGGTGGTTCAATGATTTCAAAACTAGACCAAGAACCGATGGTTTTATAGAACCGGATCGAAACCGTAGGAAATGTTCCTGCTCCGGTTCCTTATTTTAAAGACCCGGAAATACCGGTTCCGGTTTTGGTTTGGTCCTAAAAAAAACTGTGCTCATATTTAATTGGAAGGTAGACTATTTGCTATGTATTTGGTTGGTGTTTTTGAATGAAACTTTTATAGCTACCCCAAAAAAATATTAGAATAGAACAAATGAATTATGGATATTTTAAAAATACGAATGAATTGGTTCCTCCATTTATAATTTCATTCCATTCCAAACATCATTGTTTACAATGTGATATTTAGATTTTTTTTTAATGGTTTCATTTATAGGACCACCTAACCTAAAATTTGGTTAATAAAATTGTCATCTAATTAAACTTTTATTATTAACATTAAAGTTGTTGGGTGCGCTAAGACCATCACCTAGTGGTATGGATACCATCACTTATTAAATGGATTAAATTATAAGCACATGCATAACGCTATTATAAAATTAATTATCTGAAAAATCCTTATGGAGTTGAACATTTATCATTTACTTTTACTTATTTTTTAAAAAATAATATTTAAAATTTCATTTTCAATAAATAAAAAATATTTTTAAAACCATCTCTCTTAAAAATACACCTATTTTCACTTTTCAATTACTATTTCAATTATAATCATGAAAAAAAAAGATACAAATAATACAGTTTTTTAACCACAAGTTTTATATAGATACGTATGCGATACAATTTTCAGAAAAAAAAAAAAAAGAAATGAAAATATGTTGTTGGGTCGGGTCGGCAAAACACGAGTCCGGGCCTAAAACACACAGCCCCAGATAAATTGGAGGGGGATGATAACAGATCAGAACAACAACAGGACAACAATCTTTCCAGTGGCATATTTCAACAAACAGGTAAGGTAACAGATACCTAAAGTAGAAATAGGATACATAATTCTCACTCTCAAAAACCAATTCTTTAAAACCCTAACCCTAGACCCAACACCCACCATGTCCTTCAAGCTTCTGGCCACCTCTTTTCGGCGTCGCTTCCTCACTACAAAACCTCACCACCTTCGCTCCCTCTCCACGGCCACTGCAGCTGCCGTTGCTGAACCCTATGAAGACGCCTCCTCGGGCATCGTCATGAAAGGAGTCCGTATCTCCGGCCGCCCTCTCTATCTCGACATGCAAGCGACTTCCCCTGTCGACCCCCGTGTCCTCGACGCCATGCTCCCTTTCTACATCTCCCGCTACGGCAACCCCCACTCCCGGACCCACCTTTTCGGCTGGGAATCCGATGCTGCGGTGGAAACCGCTCGGTCCCAGGTTGCTTCCTTGATTAACGCCTCCCCGAAAGAGATCGTTTTCACCTCTGGCGCCACCGAGTCGAACAACATATCCGTGAAGGGCGTTATGCACTTCTACAGAGACAGGAAGAAGCACGTGATCACGACGCAGACGGAGCATAAGTGCGTGCTTGATTCCTGCCGCCACCTGCAGCAAGAGGGCTTTGAGGTAACTTATCTTCCTGTTAAGTCTGATGGGATAATTGATTTGGATAAGTTGCGCAGTTCAATTAGGCCTGATACTGGTTTGGTTTCGGTTATGGCGGTGAATAATGAGATTGGTGTGATTCAGCCGTTGGAGGAGATTGGGAAGATATGTAAGGAATTTAATGTTCCGTTCCATACCGATGCCGCACAGGCATTAGGAAAGATCCCTGTTGATGTTGATAAGTGGAATGTGAGTTTGATGTCTTTGAGTGGGCATAAAATTTATGGTCCTAAGGGTGTTGGGGCTTTGTATATGCGGAGGAGGCCAAGGATTAGGGTTGAACCTCAGATGAATGGGGGTGGACAGGAGAGAGGTATTAGGAGTGGGACTGTTCCGACCCCGCTCGCTGTCGGGTTTGGGGCAGCATGTGAGCTGTCTATGAAGGAGATGGAGTATGACCATAAGAGGATTTCAGGGTTACAGGAGAGGTTGCTTAATGGGATTAGGGAGAAAATTGATGGAGTTGTGGTGAATGGGAGTTTGCAGAGTCGGTATGTGGGGAACTTGAATTTATCTTTTGCCTATGTTGAAGGGGAGAGTTTATTGATGGGTTTGAAGGAGGTGGCTGTGTCGAGTGGAAGTGCTTGCACTAGTGCTAGTTTGGAGCCTTCTTATGTTTTGAGGGCTTTGGGAGTTGAGGAAGACATGGCGCACACGTCCATTCGATATGGGATTGGGAGGTTTACTACAGAGGAAGAGATTGACCGTGCTATTGAGCTAACAGTGGGACAGGTGGAGAAGTTAAGGGAAATGAGCCCCCTTTATGAGATGGTTAAGGAAGGGATTGATATCAAGAGCATACAGTGGGCACAACATTGATATGATATACAGATGAAAATCTTTGTTCTTTCAGAAACTTGCTGGGTGATGCAGTGTAAAAGTTTTCTAATGATATACAGGACTGCTAAGTCAGCTGGAGCTGGAGCTGGAGCTGTGTTGCTGAGCTGTCTGGAGAATCATAAATTGTTTCTGCAGGTTCAAGTTTGCTGGTAAATTTAGGAGTTCTATGGCTTCTTGTGGAGAATGTGACAATAAATTGGTGAAAATGTCTGTGTTATTCACCCTGTATAATATTGCTTTGAAATGAATAACAGAGTATTGCGGATCTAATGTGTTAGGCTACCAAATGGCAAACTTTTTTTGAATATTTAGCAAAAAAAAAATAACTTGATAGACTCTGCTGCTACTGTTTTCAATTTCTCCCTGTCAACTATGTATTCCTTTGAGTGTGAGAGTTATTCCTTTTTATTCAACTGATAGGGGTGACTTGACTAATCAATGCACAGCTCAAAGTTAAAGCCTGGTCCTTAGAAATGTAGGCTATGAATTCTTCAATAATAGTGGAAAAACATTCTTTTCAAGAATTGTTTCTCAAAACTAAACTTCTGGTATCTTTAAGAAGACAGTTATTATTACAAATCAAAGTCAGTTTAAGGGACCTTTGTCCCATGCTTGGTTAAAATTAGGGAACTGGTCATTAGTTTAATAATGCACAATCAAGTATGATATCTTAATATCTGTATAATTAGGCTCGGTCGTGTTAATCTTGGCTTTACCTTTTAAGAACCATTTTCAAGAGCTTGGTAATTATTAATCTCTCTGTTAAATCCAGCACCTCTTATATGTAAATATATGAACATTCTCTTGCTACTGCTTCCTGTGTTTCCAGCAGTTCTGTGGGATCCTAATTGTTGCATTATTAGTTCCTTCTTGCTTGGAAGTTGATTTTACCTTTCTGGGCATATGGAGCATATAGCAGAAGCCTCAATATTTTTGGATTATCCATCTCCTTATTAGTCATGGCTCTTAGGAAGATAATGATGTATAAACTCTGTGAGTATGGTACTGGATGCAGCAATAGAAGGTAATTTTGAAGAATTTTAGTTTCTTAGAGCATGTTGAACTCTTGACCTCATCTAGGCATTATCTAGATATTTTTTGGAAGCTTTCTTCATTTTATGGAAAAGGCTGATTTGTATGAAGGCGTCAAGAAATTTAGAATATAAAAAGCTGTAAAAGTTGTTCAATTTTTGCAAAATATGATTCTTTTGTGGTGATTACGTAACTGGCGCTTTGTTGGTCCTCCCTCGTGTTTGTAAAGAATGTTCTAATGAGAAAGAGCCTGCTGATTTTGGTAACTGCTTTTTTAATATGACTTGAGCAATAGAATGGAGGTTTGGAAGGCAATATTCATGCTGCGGCTGGAGACACAAGTCTGTCAAAAATGGCATTGGTGTGCCAGTGCAATATGGCAAAAATTCATTGCTATCGAAGATTGATTTAAAAATTTTCTTTGGGTATACGAATCCTAAATACTTGGAACACAGATCTTCTTGACAGGCTTTGGTTGATTGTATTAGCTTTTGGGTTTGGAGATGGAGATTTCTTGGAGGAGTTACGAACTATTCCTGAATGGCTGAATGGTAGAAAAGTGCTGAGCCGTTGTATTAGGAAGCGTGGTGTTTGGTGCAGTGATATTCTTGATTCCATTGTGGTTTTCAAATGGTGGAGAGAGAGGCTTCTGGTTTTGTCCTTATAGAAGAGGATGTCCTTGGTATAATTCCCAGATTTTTGAAAATTAGAATTAGAATGGGCAATTGATGTGCTTAAATGTGGCCAAAAAAAAAAAAAAAAAGAAAAGGAAATGATGTGCTTAAATCAGTTTGTGTGAAGTAGGCATGGTAAATGGACCGTGCTGTACAGTTCGCATGCCAAATTTTATGTGCTTTGCGTGTTGTGTGCTTTTGCGTGTCTAGCCCATTTGTGCTCTCGTGCCTCACGTGACGTGTTTCGTGTGCCTCGCGTATTTTTTTTTTGTGTGTGCCGTATTGTGTCGATCCATTTATTCACGTGTCATGTTGTGTGCCTTCGCGTGCCGGTTTGTGTGCCCTCAAGAAGGTCTATTTTCACATGGTTTATTTTGTGTTTTTTTTTTCAACTTGCAGGTTTTTTTTCGATGGATTTTGGAATTTTAATTAAACTAATTATTTAAATTATTTACAAATAAATTATTGATTTTAATATTTAACATAAAATAAAATTTAGACAATTACTAAAGTAATATTTTAAACTCTATTATAATAACATGCATTACATTGTTATTTACATTAATAGTAAAAGAAAGTAATTAATTTAATTTTAAAAAAAATGATGCGAACGTGATGATTGTTCGTCTTGATCATTAGCATCACTCGGGAGCAGATAGTGATACGATATATGATGGTTGTGTATATTGTAGGGGTGGTGGTGGAGGATGCACCGATTGATAACTTGTCAATTGGGAGAAATTATGCAGGTGGGTACTCATGGAGTTGAGTAAGTCCAAGGCTATTTGTGTTAAAGTGTTCATTATTTCCTCTATATCATATGGATTGAATTTGGATTATAGCTGTGTTTGAGCTTGATCTTGCCACTATCCGTATTCATGCTTGTCTCCTATTCCTTCATCGTGCCATGGAAGACAGAGGGATAGATCATCCAAGTTGAGATCAAAGCTCCGTTCATTTGATCCATTTCTGTCTATTGGTTGTGATGCACTACCGTGATCTCTAATACATTGGTTGGCTTTAGGATTATACTTGAAACCTAACCTTCTTGCTATGCCGCTCTTTGTGAATTTTGACATTGATTCTGATTTTCTATAACTGGAAAGACCAAATCCTCGCGAGCATATGCAAGATGGATGTCTTTTCTCCTGAGCACTCGACGCATGCATTGTATTACTAATTAGCGGGCATCTAATGCTTAAGGATCTATCATTGCATCCATGAGGAAGACGTCTTCAACAAAGATGTTATTTCAATCCACTCGTGGACATATATTATAGCCAATCATATGATTGATTAGTCTACAAATTGGTAAGAGATATTTTTGCTTAAGGTGTTTCACGTGGTCAGATTAACATTCACTAGAACATATTAGAGCATTAGCTCGATTAAATATTCGATGGAATGTAGTGGTCATATCGTAATTTTTCTGCTACCTATCATCTTCGTTGGTTTGATGAAATAGACCGTTCAAATGAACTAAGGCAATATTGAGAACACAACCAAACATAAAAGTAGTGATAGAGGCCTGAATTTTATCCACCAAAGGAACCACATTGCCATCTTTTATAACATTATTTATAATGGCATTTGAATAAAATATATGAACGAGATTGACATATGTCTCATCCGGAGGACCATGAGTGCAGCCAAACCAGTTTGACATAAGGCGTTAGTGAAATTGTACCATTGATTTAACTTATCCATATCATCATTTTTATTTAGAAGCACGGGTCAAGAGTAGAACTTAGTTTTGTATCGTACTCTCATAGTTGGGGTGGACAAATGGATATTATTATAATCATCATGTGGGTGACTGGGTGAAGAAGGTGGGGATGTTGATGGTGAAGGGGATGGGGACAGGATAGGTGTTCTTTCTCGGTAGCGGTGTTGTGTGGTTACTTTAGATATATTTAATATGCTAATAGTAATACAATTGAAATCATTGTGCTCAAAGAAAATATACTAAATATATTAAAAAAGACATATATTTAAATAATATAATAAAAATTAGTTATTTAAGTACAAATTAAAGTAAATTACAATAAATAAATCACTTTTTTATATTATTATTCAAAAAAGGTATATAAATCAATTACTATTACAATGCGCTGTAGCTTGTTTCCAATACTCAGCGGCTTGGTCGAACCAAGCCTCTGCAATTTCAGAATCCCCCTGTCGAATGGCCTGTTTCCCCTGGTCGGAATAAGTGAGTAAATTCCTTGACTTAGAACCGTACTTGAGAGTTTCCTATCTCATACGGCTCATCATTCAATTTTTGTGGTGTCTTATTTTTTTAATCTACCATATCTAAGTGAATGAGATTGGTCATATATGTATCCCTCTCCTTTTTTTTTTCTTGGGTTAACCAAAAGAAATCAATTCCATGAGTTTCAAACTTAAATTTTGATTACTAATCCTTTTTTCTTTTAGTTTTATCTTTTCTCCCACCTTCAGAAAAAGCATAGGCATTTCCACTATCGTTAGAATTTTCTGAAAGGTAACTATCTCGCTTTCATAGAGAAATTTATATAGAATCTTTGAAAAAGACTTTTCTTCATAATAAAGAAAAGACTTACTATCTTTGGGATCTGATGCTACACCGCTGCTCAATACCTTAGGGGATCGACTTTATTACATAAGTGAATTCCTAACTTTTTTCTTATCTCTATATCATAAAAAAAAAATAAGCAGTTATTATTGGATCGGCGTAAAACCTCACTAATGGATCTTTACGGTGCTTTCTCTATCAATTGAATTCTTTATCCATAGAATAATTTATAGGCATATCTATTTCTTTATGTTTCCTTAAATGATATGAAGTTAATAACTTAATATGTTAATAGTAATACAATTGAAATTATTTTAAACAAATAAAATATAATGCGTATATTATATTTTTTAAGAACACAAATATGTTTAAATAAAATAATAAAAATAATTTATTTAACTACAATTTAAAATAAATTAAAAAAATAAGTCACTAATTTTATATTATTATTTAAAAAAAGTCATATAAATCAATTACTATCACAATATTATTTTATAATTTCATTTTCTTTTATTTCCTAAACAATACTGAAGTTAATATGTCAATAGTAATACAATTGAAATTATTTTGAATAAATAAGATATACTAAATATATTATATTTTTTAAGAAGATAAATACATTTAAATTAAAAAATAAAAATAATTTATTTAAATACAATTTCAAGTAAATTAAAAAATAAATCACTATTTTTATATTTCTATTAAAAAAAAAAGATCCAATGCTTTGTGTGCCATATCGTGTCGGCCCACTTATTTCGCGTGACTCATGTACCACGTGCCTTGCGTATTGCGTGCCAGCCTGCACGTGCTCTTGCTTTCGTTTTTTTTCTTCGCATGCCGCGTGCTGTGTTAGGCTCGCGGCTTGTGTATCACGGCCCATTTACCATGCCTAGTGTGAAGGATTATGGTAAAAGCCTTCAGGAACATATTCTTATTCAAAAATTCCTAAAAGATGTCGAATTTGTCCCTTGAAAGACTAGTCCGTGTACCGTAGGTTTCCACGATGCATAAAATTGCTTTTGAATTTTGATGCCCATTATTGATATGATGCCTGAGGCAGACTTTTCTTTAAGGCGCATCATATATATATAAAGCAAGGTGGTAGAAATATCATTGGGGGTTTTGATGGATGTTTTGCGGCCATGCTTATCTAATATGCATCCGAACTAGTCAGGCAGTCCGCCATATGGGAGTTTTTTCTTTTTCTATCTTTTCCTGGAGTATGGATCTGAAGCTATGTTGCCATGTCTTTCTTAAAGACAAGGCTGAAATAACGATCTAATAATTTATTTGATTAGTGATATGATCGATTTGAAGGTGAGCCTGGTGAGGTATAATGACAATTCAAAATGCAAGTTTTCATTTCCTTTAGAAGAAGGTTTTGCAAGATGCTGGGCAACTTTATTGGTGGTTGTTGGCATGTAAATCTATGTTAAGAAACTTACTAACACCAATTAAGTAAGGCTCTTGCTTCAAGAACCAATGATAAAGTTGCTCCAACAAGCAACTCAAAAAACAAGACCCTTAATATTTATTATTTTATTTTATTTTATTTGTAGAAGTATGATATAAAACCCATAATAATTTAAAAAAATTCTTAGGCAACCTTCTTTAAAAAGTTTAGAAATATGGTGAAGAGTTATTTATGAGAATTTTTTTGTTTTTCTTTTAAGATGTTATACCCTGAGGAATCCTTTAAGTAATTCATCATAACAAAAAGATTTGTATAGCTACAGGTAAGGACTACAAACGAGTCAAGTTGAGGTTTTATAAGCTCAAGCTCGGCTTATCTAAAAAATTAATGAACTCAAACTAAGCTAGATTTTTACCAAGCCTAAAAAGCATGAGCTCGGCATCAATCTCAAGCTTGTTAAGGATTCGCAAAATCGAGCTTATAGGCTCGTTTAACTTTTGATTTGTTACAATATTATATTAAGATATTATTAATATTAATAATTATATATAAATGAATCTATTTGCAAGTTTTTGACAAGCTTGTTTGTTTCTTTTAACTTAGTGAATTTTATTTCAAGTTTGAGCTTAACTCATTTATTAAATAAACTTGAGCCGAGCTTGAGTAGCTTGATTTATTTATAACTCTAACGATGGGTATATATATACTCATTACTTTGCTTTATAACCTATTAATATTAGATAATCTTAGTTATGGTTGTCTGGTTAAAACACTTAGGTCAGACAACTCCTTAAAATAGATGAAGGGTTACTTGGAAAGTTAGCTACATGCTTGAGTTACTTCACATGATTGAATTACTTCAACAAAATAACTTCTCTCTTTTAGTATTGATTGACGTTTGTCTACACAAAGAGGTGTCCTTTTCTTTCCTTTTTTTTTTTTCCTTCTTATTTTCGTATTTTATATTTTTGTTTTATTTGTAGCTTATTAAGGAACTACTTTTAAGAAATTCATAAATAAAATGAAGTGTTGCTTAATAAAGAAAGTTCTTTATTATCTCAAAAACCATTTAAGCGACTTGTAAAAGTATTTTTAGATTGGGTTGTGATTTACTTTTCTAAGTACATTCCCTTTTTAGTGCCAAACACAACCTCAATTTTGTTTGAATTACATTTTACGACTGATAAAGTGCAATCAATGACTTGTGTTAACGGTTGCATTTTATGTATAATTTTAAAAACCTCAATCTATTCCATATTTTATTTATAAAGCGTATTGAAGATTCCAAACCAATAATACGACCGGTTTATCAAAAGCATTATCAGCACAAAAAGAGTCGGAAAAAAAAAAGTGTTATAAAATTAAAGTTCAAAAGTAAGGTTGCTTTCAACTTGTAACTTAAGACTATGATATAGCAAAATTTATATTAAAAAAAGGCGCCTCATTAGATATACCAAAGTAAATTATTTGGTACATCACATCATTACATTACAATGAACCTTAGTCTAAATGGACAATAAAGCAAAAACCTATATTTATACATCCCTTAAGAAAGCATGCCAAAGAATTCACTAAAAGGAACAAATATATAATGAAAAAGAGAACCAATGTCAAAAGAATTAAGGAAACAATTTATTAGAGTTTCCATCTTTTCTAGTAATTCCATGTCATCAAAATGTAACAAATATATTGAAGGATCCAGAAAGCAACTAAGTACATTAGGTAAAATACTTGACGCGGGGAGGGGGGGAGGATGGGGTGGGTATGGGAATTGACTATTTATGCAATTTTACCATAATTTTCAACTTTTTTAATAAACTGAACTATGCAAGTGATTATAACAATAATACAAAGTACATAAAGTAAAGAGAGTAGGGTTAAGAAGATCCAACCAGATTTTAATAGGGAATTTGATTTGCCTCTCAATCTCTAAGGTCACCTAATATCTTCAATGAGGAATTCACACCCACTATATTAGTCACTCATAAAAACAATGCTCAAACAAGCGACAACAAAGTGTTTCACAAAGCAAATACAGGTGTGGTGTTCTTTACAAGAATTGCAAGAAGATAAACAAGGCACTACACTTTTCTTTAAACACTAGTTAAAGCTTGTAATGATTTACAATGAGATAAAATGAAGGAACACTTGAATTCTTTGTTTATGAAGGCTCTTGAGTTAACGTTAAGATCTGTCCATATGGAATGGCGAAATTGTGAACGTTGGACACCAAATCTCAAGCTCAATCTTGCATTAAATGCACTTCAATGAATAGCAAGGACGTAGTAGGTCTAGACCATTTGTGCTTTCTGAAACATATTGGCATTCTCATCTTCAAAAGGTTTAGACCTTTGCACAAACGGTTTAGACCAGTTGAATGGCTGAGCATTCTATGCCTCAATGGTCTAAACTTTTTTGCAAGAGGTTTAGACTATTGAGAATTTCTTCATTTCCTATGCTTTCAAGTGGCTTGACCTATTGGAATTTCCTACAACCTAAATAAGAAATACACATACATAGGTCCTAATCATTTGATATTGATTTGGACCACTTCGAGTAAAATCTTTTCAATGTTTAAAATGAGTTTATGCGATTTTGTATTACAATTCTTATTTGCCTAAAAGTTTTACATTATCAATTGTTTAGTTAAACACATATTCAATTAGATTGAACCAACTTTAACTAGATTTATAATTATGTTTCATTGGAAAAAAGTGTAAACTTTCTAAGAATCTCCCTCTTTTTATGAAGAAAAACTATGAATCCACTTTATTAACTACCCCTCAATCTATGTACCTCCTTTAAAAAAAAATCCAATTTTATAAAGTGTTTGTTCTTTAGAGAAGGGGAGAATACTTGTTTTAAGTTATTAAAACATGATCAAGACTACAATTTTCTCACCTTTTGTACTCATAAAAAAGAAATTAGAAAAATATATAATAAGGTAGAGATCAAAAGCATAGATAGCATTAAAATAAGTCGACCAAAAGTACATAAGGTGTTCATGAAGAAGGTCTATCATGACATCACAATGCTTACAAAGCCAACAACAACAACAAAGAATAAAGAGTGAGGAAGGCCAATACATGATAAGAAAAAGAGTGAGGAAGCCTCAATTATGGAAGGTACAAAAAGTCATGTGGCAAAGCTAAAGGATAGTACCCAAATGGTGGGACAGTAGATAAGGCCATCCTTGAGCTTGATGCATCCCTTAGACATCTTGAGAGAGTAGATGGATCAAACCTTTATAGCAATGGTCTTGAGACTCCTAGGATTTACACATTTAAGATAATGTGGTGTTCATTTAGGAGAGTTGCTGAAGAACTTGACCCATAGTTGATTGAGAGGATGGTAGGGGTGCATTGGAACTATTGGGTATATTAGGCATGGGTAAAGGATCATTAACCAGGAAATCAGAAGCCTCATCCCTTCTAGTTGGTGCCTCTTCCTCTTCTTCCTCCTCACTTTCGTCCTTGCTACCTTCCTCATTCCTTATTGCACTTACAACTTCATTGTTAAACGGAGTAGGACATTTTCTTTTCCAATACTTTGTCCTATCATGATGATGAATTTGACCAAACCTAACCTTTCTTAGATTTGAGCCAAAGAACTCTTCCTCATACTTCATGGTCAATGACTCAAGAGAAAACTGGAAACCCAACCTTTCTAGCATGTGGGTAATGAGATGCCCATGATGTAAAGTGTAGGTCTTATGAGTTGTGCCTATCATAAAAAGATTGAACCACATACTGGATAGTTGATTTTCTTACCCCCATTAAGGTTCCTAATGGCCAAATTTCCTGGGTAGTCATCCTATACTCAGTAAGTAATGGACTATAGTTATATATAATCTAGACATGAAGTACTTAACCAAAAGAAGTGAGGGAATTGACCACTAATTCATTGCCTCTTGAATTCGATTTTGGGTAAATTCAATATCATTACTAAATACATTCTGAAAAATTCTCCCAAATATTATATCTCTTTTGATAATAGACTAAGATACCATTTTCTTTACACGAAAGGTTGGCAAGAAATTCATGAGTCAATTCTATATTGTAACCAAACACATTTGAATATAGCACATAAGTGGTCTTTTCACTCTTTTTATATCTAAATCCAACATGATATCTCCTTATCTCCTCATCATATTTGTAAGTTAGATTGCAAAAAAAAGAAAAAAAAAAGGGTATGCTAGTTCACAAACATGATGGGGTAAAGAATTCAATGTCACTACCTTATTTGGGGCTAAATCAGCTTCACCCCAAAAATTTACTTCTTTAAAGAGAGTTTCATCAAATTCCTTACTATGATGAGCAGACCGTGACCTAAACCGCTCATTGAAAAGAACCTAATGTTCAATGCTTGGGAAGAAATGTGCAAGTAGGTCTTGTGTTCCTACAAGTGGTGTAACTAGAGGTAGTCGTTCAACATGTCTTCATAGTAGCTCTAGTGCTGCAATTGAAGTGAGTGTGTTAGTAGATCAGTGAGGTGTTTGCTTTCTTCTAACCATGGTTAGAAGAGAGAGAGAGAGAGTATGTGGATAAAAAGAAAGAGAAAGAGAGCGTGAGAAAATGAGGATGGGTGATGATGATCCGAATCAAGGAGGAAGGCTTGGATGGGTTGGGAGTGTGTAGTTATGAGCCTTTGTAGAGAGAAAGAGAAAAGGGGCACAAGTCTGTTTTATTTTTGTTGAAAAACGTCAAGTAGTCTGGACTATTTGAAAAGGTTCAAACCGCTAGGGCAAAATCAAAAATCCTAACAAGTCTAAATCTGTTGAGCCAATGCATGCTTGGGAGCTTAAAAGGTTCAAACCTGTTAAAGAGGCTCAAATAATTCATTGGAAATAGTCTAAGATCTTTACATATAACCTGTTTAATAACTATATACATGTATGAACTAATGATTAACAAGTTTCTTAACACCATAAACATGTTTTAAGTGAGTTTGTTAAAAACAAATGTTTCACTTAGCTCAAGGTTCGCTATCTTAGGTCCTTAAAATTTTAGCACTCATTCTGCATGATCATACCCAATTTCCAACGCAAAGTATAAAATCAATCATCACTTAAGCGTTTAGTGAAAATATTAGCAATATGTTTATTAATGTCAATAAACTCTAAGTTAATATTATAATTTAGAACATGATATTTTGTAAAGACCCGACATGCTCAATTCTCAAATTAAGCACACCAAGTCCCCAACCACGTATAACTCTTACGAATTATACGTAAGGTTGTCTTTAAAAAGGTTTATGTTGAACATTGCTATCCGATTTTAGATTATGAAATCATTTAGTTAGATTTCTAAATAACTGGATTTAGCAGCGGAAAAATAAACTTCAATAAAAACATTTCTACATAAAAGCATTTCAAACTTCCACTATTGAAAGTGGAAAAACTTTCAGTTAGGTAAATATTTACAAAAGCTTATTTACAAAAACACGGGCACTAACAAGCCCTTAAATGAAAATACGAATTTATAAATAAATCCAGTCCTCTTACAAAACAAAGCAAAGAAGAAACAAAATACAAATATGTCTCGGTCCTATTACATTTCACTCATCTCCCAAATCTTCAGAATCGCCCAAAACCCGGGACAACATCATCACATCAATCATCATCGCCATCATCATCCTCATCAACATCAACATCAACAATAACAATACCTGTAAAAAGAATAACAACAACAATAATGAGCCGGAGCCCAGTACACAGCAACACAATCACAGACGGAGTGACACACGAGCTTAACTAAATGCAATGCACAATCAACAAGTTATTATCTTTTCTTTACAATAAACAAATCAACAATGGAGCACTCACACTCCGGAACAAGCCAATGGGAATCTGGGGTCCTGAGTAACAGCAGCTGCTCAGGGGGTTGATATAGATAGACCGGATATCTATATCTCCTATATCTAACCGATAAAGAATATTAATAGCATCATCTAGGGTTCACACTCCTTTATACACTCCACTTATCCCGGTCTATAACATCAGTTAGTTCAACGGTCCCATACCCGTGAACTAAAACATATTATTTCCTCCCGAGCCTAAGTAAAGAATATACCGATACAGTTAACCCTATTAGCTACCCACTTAGCCCTTAAGATAAACCACCATTGCATCATGGATTTAAGTCATTGCATCATGACAAAAGATTGGGCTAAGTGCCTAACTACCGTGCCATTGCATCATGACAAGGTTGTCGCTCCCCGGATCCGGATTCAACGACGTAAAGCACAACCAACACTCATCAATTATTAAGTCGTCTTTAAGTTATTAATCCATTTAGGATGCCTATCCTATCAATCATCACGCAAGTTACTGCGTACCTTAAATATGAAATCCAAACAGAGTCTCAGAAGGAATTCCAGAAGATAAATCAGACATCCACTTCTGTTAAGGAAAGAGCTTGTATAAGAAACTAAACTAAACTAATCATCCACTTCAACAAACTCATACAAGAACTTATATCAATTATTTACTAATCTCTAACTCATTTTATTAACTCCTATTTGATCAGACACTAATGTGGAACCCCACTATGGCTGCGATAAATCGCCCCGCCAAAATATGGACAGTTCTCCTTTGTCTGTCAAAGAATTTCTTTTCTCTTTATTTATAGTGTTTTATTACAAAAGCATTAACAAAGAATTCATTAACCAAAAACAGTCATTTTCCAAGTACACACACATTTGAAACAACATATTCCCCATATTAATCAAAGATCATCCTATTTCATTCATCTAAGCTAATTAATAGCTATTAACCCATTTTAGCTTAACATTAGCCAAATTGATTAGAATTAGTCATTTAAGTCATTTACTAAGCCAAGGTGATCAAACTATATCAATCTAATTCATTTTAGCTTAGTAAAGTTCGTTAAGCCAAGTTAGATTTAGATTAATTACTAATTCATTATATATCTAAGATCTAGTCACTTAATCCCAAGTTAGCTTAAACCTATCCAAATTCATCAAAGTTAAACAATCTAATCCATTTTAGTTCATTCAAGTTCATTTAGTCAAGTTGAACCTAGGTTTGTTAACTAAGTTCATTTTATAACTAACTTCTAGATTTAATCTAATTGTTTGTAAAATCTATAAATCTACTTAACCTATGTTTAATTACATGAATTAATTCACTCAACACATCAAATATCACTTATCTATCTCATTTTATCTCAAAAAGATCCATTTCCTAAGCAAAACACATTTAACAAACAAAAACAAGTTTTTGACTTTGTTTTGAAAAGTGTTGCAGTTGGAAAGAATCAAAATTTAAGCATCGATAAGTTTCTAATTTGTAAAAACTCAAAACATAAAAATTGTAGATCTCTTTTTAAGCTTTCCAACGCAACTTGAATCACCTCAATCGGAGGTCGGATGAAAAAGTTATGGCTAAAATACAAACGGCTGTGAAACAGGGAAAGTCTACACGACCGGGTACACGGCCGTGTACTGAGGCCGTGTTGGGTAAAAAAAATGACCCGAGAGCAACTTTTAAGAATTTCAAGGCCTACACGACCATGTACACAGGCTGTGTACCGAGGCCGTGTTGAGTAAAAAAAATGACCCGAGAGCAACTTTTAAGAATTTCAAGGCCTACACGACCATGTACACAGGCTGTGTACCGAGGCCGTGTTGAGTAAAAAAAATCACCCGAGAGCAACTTTTAAGATTTTCAAGGCCTACACGACCATGTACACAGGCTGTGTACACTGGAGCGAAAAAAAATTACGAAATCCCCTGTTTTCAAAATGCGTTTTACACTTCTTAAAAGTCTTTAAACTCATTCCAAAGTTACTCTAAAGCTTATTACATGATCATCCCATCATTCAAACAACACCAAACATCTCCAAAACTTCATCAACTCCAAATCACTATTCATCATCTTCTTCCTCCAACTCAACCCATATCAACTTCAACTCAACAATTACAAAAATAAACAGCACTTTCAACCCAATTCAACATCAATTCATCAATTACAAGTGTAAATTGCAAGTAAAAACAAAGAGAAATAGAAATAGAAAACTTAGCTTTTTAACACAACATGCAATTTCTTCTCCCTCTTTTGTTCTAATATTGATTCCTTCTTCTAGCTTCTCTCCTAGCTTTGATTTATCTTCTAGTTGGCTTTGATCTTGAGTTTTGTTGAAGATTTGAAGAGAAGAAGAGAAAGGGAAGAAGGAAGGGAGAGGAAAAGAAAAGGATCGGTTGAGGAAAATAAAAGAAAGGGAAAAGTGAAGGGAAGAGAGAGAGGCAGAGGAGAGGGTTAAAGAAAAAGGAGAAGGATAAAGGTTAAAATTTAATATAAAGGAATATACGTATAGGTTTAGAGCTATCAGATCAAATATCTATAGTTCCAAGAGTATTTAAAAGATAATTTCTGAACCGATAGGTTATAAATTAAGATCTTGAAATAAGAACTTAATTTAGGAATTTAATTTGGATAAAAGATATTTAATTTGAGTTCGGGTTTAAGAACTGATATTTTTATTCAAGTAAATGAACTCAAATTTTACTGAGATTTAGGAATTAGTGTTTAGGCTAAGAATCAAGGATTTAGGAATTCTCTAAACATTTCAATGACTTGTTTAGAGAATTTAGATTTCAAATCTCAAATCTCAAATTTTATTTAATTAATTACTAATCTAACTTTGTCGACTTGTCTAATTAAATCCTATAATTCATTTGATTCATTCAAATCTATCTAAACCCAATTTCCAATATATGTGAAGGTTTGGGGTATTTCATTCTTCCCACCTTACAAGAATTTCGTCCTCGAAATTCACTTAACTTTTGTTGATAGGAGACATATCATATCTTTTCAAACTTTGTTATCTCAAAAACCTTTTATCATTTTAAGACTTTTACTTAATCTTTATGGTTCCATTACGCTTCTGTTGCGCACTTTGATCATTTTCTTTAAATTTTGTTCTTATACTTCTTCATTTTGAATTATTTGGAAAACATATATAAATTTCAAATTCTAGTTGTATATGATTATTGTCAAAAGGATTTTGAAGTTCTATTGGATATTTTTCATTATCTTTGATTTCGGAAAACATATTGGGATTTTGAATCATTTTTCCTTAATCACTTATATTTGAAAATTTTCTTTTCATTTTCTTTACAAGAAACATTTTGATATTCGGATTTCATTGATTTCATTCTTTTCTTGAAATTCATTTGTTCATGTTTTGATTTTAAGATTTTGAAAATTTTAATGTCTCTTTAACTTACTCAACTGATTTTCCATGCAACTTTAGAATATATAAAGCAATCGGAATTAGTTTAGCGTTTTCAACCCTCCACTGACTCGATTTTTATGAAGACTCAAACTCAAACAAAAACAACAAACGACTTGACCAAGTGCGTCTCTCGCCTTGAGATAACACATAACGACACAACACAAAAGACATAATAAAACAACTCAATAATGAGGGTTATAAACTCGCTATTCCATTCTCACTTGCATATATATGTCAATTTGCATATGAAACATACAGTATCCGAATTCTTTTAATGATCAAAGATGTTATGTTTTGTATTCATCTTGATATGATAGTAATCAAGACGTTTCATTTCATTTTAGATCGTATATATATATGGAATTCGATTCTATTTGGGATCGAGAATATGAAATCAATTTTTTTTTTTTTTTGGATCGAGAATATGGAATCGATAATAAATAGTTATCTATTCAGTGTTTTAGGATTTCAAATCTTGGTTTCCATTTTGACATGATATTGACCTTTGGAAATTTCTTGAACACTATTACCTGTGATATACTTAGGATATTTCTTCAATTATCTCATTTTAATCTTTTGATTTTGTAAGGAACTTGTATTTGATTTAGATTTGATAGTCAATATGAAATTTCGATTTTACTAGACAATTATATTTTCGATATATGTTATCGTATTAGTAGATTCGGGTAGATTGAAATTTACATCCCAATCTAATTGAAATTTGGAATAATTCTTTTCATTTTGAGTTTTCTTTTCCACTTGATTTTAATTTATACCTCTCACATATATAAATTTGATATGTAAAGGTCAATTTGATATTTCAAATTTTCTTTTCTATTTAATTCTCTTCATTTTAAACTTTAACATTAGTTTTGATTTTGGGAGATATATGTTGGTCATATGTAACTTTAAGGAATCATATTTACTTTGAAATATTTGAGTTTTCTTCTATTTGATTCCAATATATGTTTATCACATTTACACTTTTAAGAAGTCAAGGTCACTTATAATCTTGAATTTTCTTCTCATTTCAATTTCCCAATTTTGTCAACATATCAACAAATTGCACTTAAGAGAGGAAGAAAGAAAATTCCTATTATAGTCTATCAAATTTTATTAAAACAACACATCTAATACATAACACACAAGCACCTAAGAGTCTATCTCAGATTTTAAAGGATTTAGGGGAATAAATCCTAGTGTTTGGCTAAATCATTTGGGCTCTATTCACATTTAGTCAAATTGACTTAAGTTCATTTTACAAGCAAGCATTAAACATACTCTCACAATTATAACAAAATTACATAATAAACATACATGTATACATTACATCAAACACACATATACCTTATAGCATTCACAAATATACTATAAGACAAATCAATTAAAAAGAAACATGTATATATGTATAAACAACACATAGAAATCATGCAATGTTCATTTAAGCTCATTTTCAGATATCAACAGAAAATAAATTTAAGCCAAGTTGATTAATTTTAGTGAGACCAAATTATTTTTATTAACTACTAACTAATGGTTTATCAAACAACAAGAAACAATAAACAATCAAACAAACAACCCGAATTCCCAAATTTTCCCGCACTCAACTCACCAATTCCAAAACGCAACCTAATTCATTATGCAAGAAGCAATGTTCAAGATAAACATTGCTCTGATACCATCTGTAAAGACCCGACATGCTCAATTCTCAAATTAAGCACACCAAGTCCCCAACCACGTATAACTCTTACGAATTATACGTAAGGTTGTCTTTAAAGAAGGTGTTTATGTTGAACATTGCTATCCGATTTTAGATTATGAAATCATTTAGTTAGATTTCTAAATAACTGGATTTAGCAGCGGAAAAATAAACTTCAATAAAAACATTTCTACATAAAAGCATTTCAAACTTCCACTATTGAAAGTGGAAAAACTTTCAGTTAGATAAATATTTACAAAAGCTTATTTACAAAAACACGGGCACTAACAAGCCCTTAAATGAAAATACGAATTTATAAATAAATCCAGTCCTCTTACAAAACAAAGCAAAGAAGAAACAAAATACAAATATGTCTCGGTCCTATTACATTTCACTCATCTCCCAAATCTTCAGAATCGCCCAAAACCCGGGACAACATCATCACATCAATCATCATCGCCATCATCATCCTCATCAACATCAACATCAACAATAACAATACCTGTAAAAAGAATAACAACAACAATAATGAGCCGGAGCCCAGTACACAGCAACACAATCACAGACGGAGTGACACACGAGCTTAACTAAATGCAATGCACAATCAACAAGTTATTATCTTTTCTTTACAATAAACAAATCAACAATGGAGCACTCACACACTCCGGAACAAGCCAATGGGAATCTGGGGTCCTGAGTAACAGCAAGCTGCCAGGGGTTGATATAGATAGACCGATATCTATATCTCCTATATCTAACCGATAAAGAATATTAATAGCATCATCTAGGGTTCACACTCCTTTATACACTCCACTTATCCCGGTCTATAACATCAGTTAGTTCAACGGTCCCATACCCGTGAACTAAAACATATTATTTCCTCCCGAGCCTAAGTAAAGAATATACCGATACAGTTAACCCTATTAGCTACCCACTTAGCCCTTAAGATAAACCACCATTGCATCATGGTGAACCATTGCATCATGGATTTAAGTCATTGCATCATGACAAAAGATTGGGCTAAGTGCCTAACTACCGTGCCATTGCATCATGACAAGGTTGTCGCCCCGGATCCGGATTCAACGACGTAAAGCACAACCAACACTCATCAATTATTAAGTCGTCTTTAAGTTATTAATCCATTTAGGATGCCTATCCTATCAATCATCACGCAAGTTACTGCGTACCTTAAATATGAAATCCAAACAGAGTCTCAGAAGGAATTCCAGAAGATAAATCAGACATCCACTTCTGTTAAGGAAAGAGCTTGTATAAGAAACTAAACTAAACTAATCATCCACTTCAACAAACTCATACAAGAACTTATATCAATTATTTACTAATCTCTAACTCATTTTATTAACTCCTATTTGATCAGACACTAATGTGGAACCCCACTATGGCTGCGATAAATCGCCCCGCCAAAATATGGACAGTTCTCCTTTGTCTGTCAAAGAATTTCTTTTCTCTTTATTTATAGTGTTTTATTACAAAAGCATTAACAAAGAATTCATTAACCAAAAACAGTCATTTTCCAAGTACACACATTTGAAACAACATATTCCCCATATTAATCAAAGATCATCCTATTTCATTCATCTAAGCTAATTAATAGCTATTAACCCATTTTAGCTTAACATTAGCCAAATTGATTAGAATTAGTCATTTAAGTCATTTACTAAGCCAAGGTGATCAAACTATATCAATCTAATTCATTTTAGCTTAGTAAAGTTCGTTAAGCCAAGTTAGATTTAGATTAATTACTAATTCATTATATATCTAAGATCTAGTCACTTAATCCCAAGTTAGCTTAAACCTATCCAAATTCATCAAAGTTAAACAATCTAATCCATTTTAGTTCATTCAAGTTCATTTAGTCAAGTTGAACCTAGGTTTGTTAACTAAGTTCATTTTATAACTAACTTCTAGATTTAATCTAATTGTTTGTAAAATCTATAAATCTACTTAACCTATGTTTAATTACATGAATTAATTCACTCAACACATCAAATATCACTTATCTATCTCATTTTATCTCAAAAAGATCCATTTCCTAAGCAAAACACATTTAACAAACAAAAACAAGTTTTTGACTTTGTTTTGAAAAGTGTTGCAGTTGGAAAGAATCAAAATTTAAGCATCGATAAGTTTCGAATTTGTAAAAACTCAAAACATTAAAATTGTAGATCTCTTTTTAAGCTTTCCAACGCAACTTGAATCACCTCAATCGGAGGTCGGATGAAAAAGTTATGGCTAAAATACAAACGGCTGCGAAACAGGGAAAGTCTACACGACCGGGTACACGGCCGTGTACTGAGGCCGTGTTGGGTAAAAAAAATGACCCGAGAGCAACTTTTAAGAATTTCAAGGCCTACACGACCATGTACACAGGCTGTGTATCGAGGCCGTGTTGAGTAAAAAAAATGACCCGAGAGCAACTTTTAAGAATTTCAAGGCCTACACGACCATGTACACAGGCTGTGTACCGAGGCCGTGTTGAGTAAAAAAAATGACCCGAGAGCAACTTTTAAGATTTTCAAGGCCTACACGACCATGTACACAGGCTGTGTACACTGGAGCGAAAAAAAATTACGAAATCCCCTGTTTTCAAAATGCGTTTTACACTTCTTAAAAGTCTTTAAACTCATTCCAAAGTTACTCTAAAGCTTATTACATGATCATCCCATCATTCAAACAACACCAAACATCTCCAAAACTTCATCAACTCCAAATCACTATTCATCATCTTCTTCCTCCAACTCAACCCATATCAACTTCAACAATTATAAAAATAAACAGCACTTTCAACCCAATTCAACATCAATTCATCAATCACAAGTGTAAATTGCAAGTAAAAACAAAGAGAAATAGAAATAGAAAACTTAGCTTTTTAACACAACATGCAATTTCTTCTCCCTCTTTTGTTCTAATATTGATTCCTTCTTCTAGCTTCTCTCCTAGCTTTGATTTATCTTCTAGTTGGCTTTGATCTTGAGTTTTGTTGAAGATTTGAAGAGAAGAAGAGAAAGGGAAGAAGGAAGGGAGAGGAAAAGAAAAGGATCGGTTGAGGAAAATAAAAGAAAGGGAAAAGTGAAGGGAAGAGAGAGAGGCAGAGGAGAGGGTTATAAGAAAAAGGAGAAGGATAAAGGTTAAAATTTAATATAAAGGAATATACGTATAGGTTTAGAGCTATCAGATCAAATATCTATAGTTCCAAGAGTATTTAAAAGATAATTTCTGAACCGATAGGTTATAAATTAAGATCTTGAAATAAGAACTTAATTTAGGAATTTAATTTGGATAAAAGATATTTAATTTGAGTTCGGGTTTAAGAACTGATATTTTTATTCAAGTAAATGAACTCAAATTTTACTGAGATTTAGGAATTAGTGTTTAGGCTAAGAATCAAGGATTTAGGAATTCTCTAAACATTTCAATGACTTGTTTAGAGAATTTAGATTTCAAATCTCAAATCTCAAATTTTATTTAATTAATTACTAATCTAACTTTGTCGACTTGTCTAATTAAATCCTATAATTCATTTGATTCATTCAAATCTATCTAAACCCAATTTCCAATATATGTGAAGGTTTGGGGTATTTCATATTTAATGAAATGATGTTTAATTTTGATATGCTTTGTTCTTGAGTGTTAAATCAGGTTTTTTGTTAAATTGATGGCGTTGGGTTTATCACAATGGATTGGAACATGATCATACTTTAGTCTATATTCAAATAAGGTTTATTTCATCCACAAAACTTACGTAGAACAACTATCCAACACCACTTATTTGGCCTTGATGGTTGAAACTGCAACCGAGTTTTATTTCTTAGAGTGCCAAGATATTAAGGAATTTCTAAGAAAGTGACATGTGTTGCTTATACTTTTTCCATTAACTTTTCACCTAGCAAAGTCAACATCAAACTATCTAACAAGATTGAAAGATGTAAACTTTGAATACCACAAGCCAATTTCAATAATGCCCACATGATACTTGAAGATGAAATTTATCACACTTAAGTGAGATTCTTTCGAGCAAGATTGAAATTGTGCACAAAAGCACATATATAACATGATATCGTGTGAAAATTCTAATTTATATAACCTGAATATAATAATCACTAAGTATATAATGTAAATTTTTCCTAAAAGCATTGAGAAAAGTTGTCAAGATTGCTCTTGATTTTTTTCGCAATTTAAGAATGTTAAAATATGAATAGTTCAATTGTAGTAAATATTAAATGTGATTTTTTTTTCATATAATAAATGATACAATACTTGATCCATATATTAGAGCAACTTTGATAAGTTAATAACATTAGTTATGTAAGACCATAATCATTATATTACTAATATTATATTTGTTACCCTACAGAATTTTCCTTTCAAGTTCAATAATAAGAAATTAAATACCATGTAATAGATGGTGGTATAATACACATTTAAATGCTATGAATTAAAACATAAGTAATTTTGAACTTATTCATGGTTTAAAATCTGATTATAAATTTCTCTAACTAGTGAAAGATATCAAATATAAGATTACTAGTCATGAGGTGATAACTAAATAAACACAAATATACGGTTGTAGATATCAAGCGTAGAATGAAAAGATGAATTTCTAGAGTCTATTGGTTAGCAAATGATAATTTTAAGTTAAACTTCTTCGATCGAAACATACGTGATGAAATTAGTAACTGATCAAAATCTATAAATTAAGAGCTCAAAACAAAATTTCAATTTCATAAACATGAATGTTAGAATGTTTTGAGCTTATATAACCTAAAACTCTATTTTGTCTTATCGGATCCGGAGACTCTAAAACTCTAAAAATACTTACTCGCATAAATTTAAAATTTTAGTTTTCAACCCAAAAAGTGTTCAACAAATAATGTAGAAACCGTAGACTTAATTTAAGTGATATTATATAAAACACTAGTAATAAAATGAACTTTTATAATGTTACATGATAAGTCAATAACTAAAGAAATGGCTTGAATCAATATTTCAATATTATAATCATGAAATAAAAGATGACATTAAGGATAGAATTGATAACTTTTAATTTAGACTTTAAGGCCTTAAACTTCAGTCGTGTAAATTTAAAACTTAATAATGATTAATCGTGTAACTTTAAATTTTAATATTATTTGATCGTATAAACTTAAAAAATAATTTTACTCAATCATGTAAGATTAAAACCTTATATAGTAATTTAAAACTATAAATAAAATATTAAAAATAATTTAGATGTTTATTTTTTAAAGTAATTATTATTATTTTACGATAAATATTAAATTTGACCTTTATATGCTTAAGTACTTTTATTAAACCTTAATAAGAAAAATATAACCTCTATATATTTTCAATCGTGTAAATTTAAACTTTAATAATCAACTTATAAATAATATAATGCGTGGAACTTAGAGACTAAGTTTTGATTTCACAATATTATAACTCATAAAATAATTAACAAATTGTCCTTCTTCAATAAGAACACTATCATCATCATTGATTTTTTCCTTTGTTAATTAAAGAACTTGGAAAAATTCTTCCCCTTGCACATGCATGTGACCATGGAATGCAAGGAAATAAGGCAGTCATTGCCTAAATTGACTAAATTGAAGAAAATCCAATGAGACCCATGCATTAATATTGAAATGACTTATAACTTCTTTTCCTTATTTTCTTATCCTTCTCACTTCACAGATAGAAGACTAAGAATAGTAAATTACAATGATTATGGACTTGTGAAGATGACATCATAGGGAGATAATTATCCTTGACTTAGTTATTTTTGTTTTCCTTTTCTTCTCTTCTTCTATTTATTTGATGCTATGAGCCCTTCCCTATTCCATGACCCTCCATTTCATTTTCTTTCACTTTCAAAAGGAATCATTTTCTTTCCCTTTCAAAATAAAACCAACAAAACTTACTTTCTAGGATCCTTAGAAAACTCCTAAAGAAAATATTACACCTTGCTTTACTATCTAAGCCAATAGGAAAAAAAATATTCAAAGAAATCAAGTGTGAAAGGTAAGTCAATTCTTCTAATTCTTAATGTCAATACAAAATTTTTGAATCCATAAACTTAATCATCTTTTTCTCTCTAGAAGTGGTAATTTAAACATAGGAAGGAGATCTAACTCGTATCCACTACAAAGTTAAGGTAAACCACTTTAAACCCTATGATTTTAGTATATGCCATAAAGGAAGTTATAAGGAAAAACCATATAACTTGATAAAATAAAAATATAGTTATATATGTATGAAGAATAAATTAGTATAAATTGATATATGATAGTAAAATCTAAAACTAATGTAATATTATGCTTAAGAGTTTTTGCCATGAGGAAATATAAAGGAAAACTTGATGATAAATGATTAGTCTTTAGGCTAAAATTAGTTTTTAGATAGATAATTACCTAATAAACTTAATGATATGAATATATATATATATATATATATGTACGTGCATGAATGTGTTGACATACACAATATGAAGAAATAATAATTTGAACTTAAATAAATTATAAGAAAAATTATAATAAAAGGGTCTATAAGATTAGGCCATAATGAAGAGAGAGAGGGAATTTGATTAAATTAATAATCAAGAATAATAAAATGATTTCACTTGATGATATGAGCAAGAAGATTTCGATTCCTAGGAGTAAGTGTAGGAAAATTTTATCTAATTGATGAATGGTCAATATACATGTTAACGATGAATATTTGATAAATACTTACTAGATATATTAAGAATATATATATATATATATGTATGTATGTATGGAAGTTTTGATCCGTATACATATATATAAATAATAATAGTACTAGTAATAATATGTATAATAATGATATGATTATATATTTATTAAAATTAACATTTGAATAGGATTGTAGTATTTTTGTTTAGAAAGATAAATCATCTTGGTAGTTTGAGAAAAATATTCCTATATGAACTATCGTGTTCAGCTAAAGAGAAAAGAAAGAGAGATCATGATAATTCTAGGACTAAGTATGTAATAATTAACCAAATAAAAAACTAAGTATTGTGAGAAAAACTTATCAATTAGAGCAATTAACAAAAATAAATTACTTGTGAATATCCATGAGTTTCAAACTAATTGAAAATTAGAAGTCTTCATGTTAAATTGGTTATAAGTCATAATATAGTCATAATTATTGAATTAAAAAGAAAAGGAAACATATAAATGTATGTGATTACTTGTTTAAGCTCCATAAAGAAATTAGGATTTCAAAATTCAACTTATAATAATACAAGTATATATTAATTATTATAATTACATAACTTAGAATCAAGTGATTAAACTTAATAAAAATATATACTTAAGTTAAGATATAGGTTTCGACGTACACACATTGAGGTTACAAATTGTAGAATAATACAAACCATGTATGATCATATTAACTATAGATGCATATTTAAAATAAGATCAAGGGAAGCACAATGAAAAAAAAATATAAGTTTATGTTTGGACTAAGTGTAAAATAATAAACTAAAAATGACTTTTTTTATTGGCCCAGAACCTAAAAATGAGTTTGAACACTAAAATTTGATAAAGTATACATTAAGAAAGGAAATGAGCTTGAAATGAGAATTGAAAAGAAAATTGACATCATAGGGATTTCGGATCCATAAAGTAATAAGGAAAAAGAAATATAAAATGAATAAGTAAATTAGATAGTTAAAGACTACGTTTGGTAAGCTTTCCAACACCTATTCATATGTAAAATCTGAGTTAAAATGAGTGCAATATGTCTAGTTTAAAATTACGCAAGTAAAATAGGTATTCAATATCATTTAGGGTACTTTTATGAAAGAAACTAAGTTTATATGAATTTTATAGTCTAACTTAAGAAAAATAAGCCTTATGAACTTTAAAATGACTATTCATATGATAAAGTCGGATTAGGAATTGGAAAATAGCATTAGAAATGTTAGAACCCGAGTTTAGGGCACTTAAGCACCAACAAGACTTATTAAAAGCTGTATGTATGGTAATGAGTGATTATTATTTTATTTCATAGGAAAAGCATATCAATCTTTGGATTTTCTAGTAAATTACTACAACTTAGCAATGATGAAAGGTAAGTAACTGGCCTTGGCCTATGAGAAGCACATTCAGGATAAATATGAATTGTGCTTACTCCATCATCACTAAGGTGATCTGACGGTCGTCATCCACAACAAGTGCCTATAAATATTCAGTCATTCCTCCTCATATGCAACTCTTGGAGAGAGAAGACAAACAACAGTCTGTAAAGGAGGTTCTATTCAAAAAGATTAAACAAGGCAATTTAAGTGATTTCTACTCCAACTGCTCAAGAACTGTAAGGTTAACGCGCAAGGTCTACTCAAACTCCCTTATCTGTCACTTGTGCATTTGAGACACAGAGACTGCCTGTTCCTCCTCCCTTGTCATTCTCTCCAAGCCATCCTGTCATCAAGTGTCATTTCCTTAGCAGTATTCTAAAGTTAAATGCGAGGCACGAGATCCATCTGACGAGTGCGTGACCGCTATCAGTGAGGACCCCTGCATCTACATTTTAGTGACTCCACTAGGGACTGAGGATTTTAATAGAGTCGTGATGGCACCTTTAAGAAGAAAGCCAAGTAACACTAATGACAACGTGAATCAAGACATCAGTAACCCTAACCCCAACACTATTGATCCAAACATGCCAGCATTGGAAGATGCCAACACTAATGTCAATGCTAATCCTGCTGCCGACATGCAAGGTATCATTATTGACAATGCACAAGTCATATTTGCTATTCAAGAAAGCAATGTAGAGACGGCATGAACCATTTAAGAGAACACTTGGGCTCTAAACCAGTTCTTGAATGCACTCATTCATTCCATACCAGGGATGGCTGCTAATGCTAATGTACTCCAAGTTGTAGCCTTACCAGGTCCCACCCCATTTGCACAGCCAAGCACCCCCTCCTTATCCCAACCTGCTACTACTCCTACCTTTCAGGCAAATATGCCTCAAGGGGTGAACGTGCAAACCCCATCATCACAGGTTGTAGTTAAGTAGCAATCAGCCTCTGAAGTGGATAATACAAGATCTCAACTTGGTGGGTCGTCGTCCTTACATATGCACTCTTGTGCCAATTTGAGTGAGACCGCTCCCTCACCTAATTTTAATCTTCTTTAAGCACCGACTCCTCCAATTGCACCGATGGCATCAGTGGCACCTACTGCATTGACTCCACCTGTTGCACCAGCTATGCCGACTACGATAGCTGAACCAGTTGTACCATCAATATCTGTGCCAAGGGAATCTTTTATCACAAAGGAAGACTTGGACATTTATTTAAAGGAGATTCAAGCTAAGTCTTCTCGGGAGTGTTAAACTTGAAGCTTCCGTACCACCACAAAATTGCTGCAAAACCTTACCTAAAGGACTATGTTAGTCTTAAATTCATGTTGTTCGATGGCAAAAAAGGTAGTGCTAAAGAACACTTGCTCAAATTCATCGAAACATTGGAAGTCTATGGGTTTGACGATGAATTGAAGCTAAAAGAATTCTCTAAATCTCTTACCGAGAAGGCATACACTTGGTATGTTAACTCCCCCTAGGGTCAGTTGATTCATGGGGGACCATGTGCAAACTATTCTTGGAGAAGTTCTTCTCTACTCAAGTTCTTCTCTACAGAAGCCAAAGGAAGATCTTATGGACTACATCGAGCGTTTTAGGGAACGCTCGTTGGATATTCAAG
The DNA here is from genome assembly GCA_024138025.1 of Combretum micranthum. NCBI lineage: Eukaryota > Viridiplantae > Streptophyta > Magnoliopsida > Myrtales > Combretaceae > Combretum > Combretum micranthum. The sequence goes on from JAMXBD010001341.1 coordinate 336,535, forward strand.
ACGTCTGTGATGAGAAAGAACTAGTGAAGATTTGCATCATAGGGATGTTCACTGCATATGTCGTCCACCTCAAGAATCTTAATCTATGTTCTTTTGCTGCTCTCGTCGAGAATGCGTGAAGGACCAACAACTTCGTATCCAGACAATGCGGAGAAGATAAGAGGTTTCGAAAGAGAGCTACAAATGTTAGCTTAGTCCAGGGAGAAGGTTCTACGGATACTAAGAAGCTAAGAAATGATAAGTCAAGGACTGCTCCACCAGCGCTCTCGTTCCCTTGTTTTAGGGGAAAGGTTTATGCTGTACTTGACCAATGGTTGAGAAATGGAAACATCAAGCTCCTAAGGGTTGAGTGCCTTCACAATGCAATTGAAAAGAGTGATCCTAAGTTCTGTAGATTTCACAGGACCGTGGGTCATCCCACTAATGAATGTTGGACACTTAAGAAGATATTCAATACGTGAGTCAATAATGGAGAACTTGTCATTGAAGGTAATGATGTATGCAACAACCTACTCCCTACACACAATGCTCAACGGGGTGCAGCAAGTGCTGTTAACCATGATTTAAGGACTAAAGAAGAAGAAGTGCCATAGACCGAGGCACGAGAAGGAAAGGAAATGCCGGTAAAATGATGATCAAGGTGCAGATTCTACAGTAGTTGCTGCTTTATTGAAAACTGCCAACTTCATAAAGTTCTTTGACTTGTTAGGATTTGATGAAGAGGCACGGCTTGCGGCAGCAACCGTACTCACCCAAATTTTTGAAAGACAATATAGGGAGTGTAGTGTAGCATAACTTATACGAATAATGGCACACACACACAAGAATGCAATTCTATTTACAGAAGCAAACATGTGTGTGAGGAATCCCAACTACAGTTGCCCATTATACGTTAAAAGCACGCTGAATGGACATCACATCAAGAGGACGTCCATGGACAATGGCGCCTCTATAAACATCATGCCAATGTCTACATTCAAGGCTGCGAATATATACATGAGGCGGCTCGTGAAGCAACCCATTGTTGTTAATAGTTTCACTAACTCAACCACAAACACAATGGGATACGTCAATGTTGATTTCAAGGTTGGACCAATCCAAATCTCGACACGATTCCATGTGATTGATATGCCTATATTCTACCACTTGCTTATTGGAAGGAAGTGGCTGCATGATCATAACTTTATACCCTCGATACTGCATCAGTGTATGAAGGGTCATTGGAAAGGGAAAGATATATTCATTCCCGCCACAAAGAGTCCTTTTGAGTACAACGAGTCATATCTCGTTGAAGCTAGCTTTTTTGATGAATATGCTGAGGAAGGAGAGGCTACTATTATGAAACCCTCTGGCATACCACTACCTACTCGGGAGGAGACTCAGGAGAAACAAAACAAAAAGAGGAAATGTAGCTCCTGTGGAGGTAGGAAGAAGCAGAAGCAAGTTATTGAGGTTGAAAGTTTTATTAGACTCGACAGGAAAAGGGTATATTACTTATGATGATCTATGGGATTTGAAGAAGCTTTCATGTCATCTTCAGATCCCATGATGATACAAGAAACCTAACCCTAACCCACACCCGCCATCCCCGCCCCCTCCCCCCTTACAGTTGCAACACCAAATGAAACCTTAAGCAGAGGAGGTTGAAGAGTTAAACTTAGCATGACCAGGAGAAGCCCCATGACCTATCTTCATTAGTAAAAGCCTTTTGCCAAAGATTAAGGTCAATTTATTAGAATTATTGAAGAATTATAAAGATGTGTTTGCGTAGACATATGACGAAATGCTTGGACTAGACCCAATGCTAGTGGAGCATAGATTGAACATCGCACCTGGGGCTAAGCCTATCAAGCAAACGCCACATGTCTTTCATCTAAAGGTTGAACTCCAAATAAAGGAGGAGATTGAAAAGCTAATTTGAGTTAGCTTCATCAAGCCAATCGAATACCCTACATGGCTAGCTAATATAGTGCCAGTAAGGAAGAAGAATGGACAGATCCGTGTTTGTGTCATCTTTGGTGATCTCAACAAGGCATGCCCAAAGGATGATTTCCTACTTCCCAACATAGATACACTGGTAGACGCCACAGCTAGCCATGAGATGTTTTCGTTCATGGATGACTTTAGTGGGTATAATCAAATCAAGATGGCTACTGGAGACATTGAACGCACTACTCTCAGAACACCAGTAGGAAACTTATATTATACTATCATGCCTTTTGGGCTCAAGAATGCGGGCGCCACTTATTAGAGGGTAATGACCGCACTCTTTCATGACATGATGCACGATTTCATAGAAGATTATGTTGATGACATAGTCATCAAATCTAGGAGGACACCTGATCATTGGATGAACTTCTATAAGGTATTTGAAAAATACCGACTATGCAAGCTATTTATGAACCTACTGAAGTGCATGTTCCGAGTCTCATCCAAAAAATTCCTTGGATTCGTTGTTCATAGACAGGGGATTGGTGTTGATCCATCTAAGGTACAGGCCATACAGTCCATGCCTTCTCTAACTAATCAAAAGGAATCAAAGACATTCTTGGGGAAAGTTTCTTATATCAGGCGATTCATACCTATGCTGGCAAAAATTTCATATCTTCTATAACACCTCATGAAGAAGGGAACTTCATTTCAGTAGGGGCAGCCTTAGGAGGAGGCAATGCAAAAGATTAAGGGAATACTTACTTCCCCTTAAACAATGACCATGCTCGTAAAAGGCTTGCCAATGATCCTCTATCTAACATCCACAAATAAATCCACTGGTGCCTTACTGGCTCAAGAACTTGATGGTATCGAGCGTCCAGTATACTACCTGAGTTGCTCCCTTCAAGGAAGCGAGATCAATTACCCAACATGTTAGAAACACTGTCTCGTGCTGGTATTCACAACACAAACTCCGCCACTACTTTTTGGCACACAAAATTAACCTTGTCACTAACTCCGATCCCATCAAATATTTGCTATCGCGGCCGGCCTTATCAGGAAGAATTGGTAAATAGATGCTTTTGTTATCATAATTTGACACCACTGTCATACCACTTAAGGCTATTAAGTTTCAAGCCTTAGCTCATCTCTTGGCATAATTTCCCACTATAGATGGAACTCATGCCATGAGTCAGATCCTGGCATAATTTCATGAAGACTTGATGATGGTAGAACTGGATGGAGAATGGTAAGTACAATTTGATGTCTCCTCTAGTAGTACTGGATGGGGAGCTGGAGTAGTTTTGACATCTCCAATAGGTCAGGAGATACCTTTGGCATTTAAGTTAGACTTTCATTGCACTAACAACAAGGCTGAGTATGAAGCACTCCTCTTTGGACTCATTTTTGCTCAAAATGCCAGAGCATCACACCTATTTATCCGTGGTGACTCAAATCTAATAATAAAGCAAGCAAATGGTGAGTTTTCCCTCAAAGAACCGAAACTTGCGCCTTATAAGGCTGCAGTGCAAGCTCTTGTTGGGAAATTCAATTTCGTAAGATATGAGCACACCAAACAATCGAGTAATTGTTATGCAGATGCATTGACAATACTGGCTTCTAAGGTTCCCATGTAGACTAAGGGAAGCAGCTGAATATATAGGTTATTAAGAAATCTATCCCTGTAAAACTTTAAACTTAGTGGATGAAGAAGAGGAAGCGCAAGATGATTGACGTATGCCTATCAAAACGCAGCTAGCGTAACCTAATGCGGCTTCTGTGTCAACTTTAAAGAATTTTACTCGCATCAATGATGTCCTCTACTTCAAAGGGCCAGATGGCATCCTAGCACGATGCATCTGTGCAAAGTAAGCTTGTCTTAAGTTGGATAAATACTATATACTCTGGTGTAGAGAGGAAGGACCACCCCTGTATCGCTGCATTCAGCACACGAGGTATTATTGGCCAACCATGTCCAAAGACGCTTCTCAGCTGTAGATGAGCTGCTCGAAGTGTTCTGAGCTACCGGATCAGGGTGAATGCAACTTTATGGCAAGCGCTGGTGATTGGCGACGACCATATATTGACTATTTGAAAAATAACACCCTATCCACAAATAGCATGGATGCATGGCTAGTCAAGCACAAGGCAATAAAATACATCATATATGAAGATGAGCTGTATGGGGTATCATTCATGGGAAAACCTCTTAGGTGTATCGCTCCTCTTGATATTATTGGCCTACCATGGAGATTGATGCCTTCAACTTTGCAAAGAAGTGTGTTGCTTGTAAAAAACATGGCCATGCAATCCATGCTCCTGTTGTTGCACTTCACAGCTTAACTACCCCATGGCCATTCCATACTTTGGGCATTTGATTTGATTGGTCTGATCCATCCACTATCGAAGGGGTGTATTTGGATTTTAGTAGGGACAGAGTGCTTTACCAAATAGGTAGAGGCAATTCGATTAAAGAAAGCTACTGGACCAACAGTAGCGATTTTCATGAAAGAACATATCATCTGTCGCTTTGGAAAGCACGTTCTCTCGGATGATGGGACACCTTTTGTCAACTCACATGTTTGGCAATTGGTGACCTCTTATAATATTGATCATGTGAAGTCCACACCCTACTATTCCAAGGGAAATGGACAGGTAGAAGGCACCAACAAGATGCTCTTGAAGGTACTTAGTCGTATGGTACAATCATAAAGAATGGCATGACAGGCTTCCCTTAGCATTATAGGCCTACAGGACATACAAACATAGTCTTACACAAGCAACACCATTCTCCTTTGTATATGGGTCGGAGGCAGTGATGCCCATAGAGATTTTTGTTCCCTATACACGATTAGCTATCAACGTAAATCTAGAACCAGATACTCTACGTATGTTGGACTTAGAAGCATTAGAAGAAAGGTGAGACACTGCCAAGCATAACCTTACTAATTATCATCAATGGCTCAGTACTGCATATCACCGTTTGGTTAGGAAGAGCTCATTTCAACAAGGTGACATTGTACTTCGCATAACAGAGCATGTGCGATGAGGTATTTCAGCACCTAAGTTCATGCCAAAGTGGGAATGCCCCTTTGTCATTCATGAAGTTCATAACAACAACTACTGTAAGCTTCTAAATCTAACTAATGACATAATTACAGTACCCATTAACTTCTAGTATATCAAGAAGTTTCATATATAAATGCAATATATGTATTTTCATTACTATCATTTGAATAAAATTATGGCATACATTATCAAAGTCTTTTACTGCTGCAAAGTTAGAGATTCGTCTTCTTAGCGCATAAAGATAGTTAACACATAAAGCATTAATTATATATGTTGCTACTACTTAGTAAGAGTATAGTCTCCTAAGTGTGCGACGACACAACTATGACATGCTGACTAGTGGAAGCATTGTCTCTTAGGAGCATGACAAGACAAGTTCACATCTAATTTGGTAAAAATGAATGCTTTAAACACATGTGATTGATGGTTAAGTATTGGGAAATACTCTCTTAACCTAAGGCGGCAAGCCTATGAAACATGATACTATCGTTACTCAACGGGTGATCAATCTACTATAAGTTGTAATAATGCTGTTGCTTGCAAGTGAGAATAATACTCCGATGCACGACATAAGAATCATATAACTTTATTATGAATTGCTGCTGCTAAGTGAAAGCAGTGCTTTCAAAATGCATGCACAGGCTACTAATGGGCTTAAGTTGAATTTTGACATTCACCCATATATATGTACATATATAAAGAAATGAGTAGTAATTGCAATAAATTCAAAATTGTTCATTTAAGTAAATAGGAGTGTTAACAAAATTGTTCAAAATGGAAATCGAGTAATAAGCAGATCTAAACTAAGGCTTGCAATCCAAGCCTACTACAGACTCCAAGTCATCATCTCCTAAAGAAGTCTCCATTTTAGTCTTCGCTAGTGCATTCTTTGCTCGAATCTCTTGCACCTTCATCATTAACTTGTTATACTCTCCCTTGGCATCCCTGTAATTCAACAACCTTTTGGTCTTGTTAGCGATAGGCCATAAGCTATCGACGTTGAATTGCAACATATGAGCCCCCTTAACACATTTGACAAGTTACTTAAACTCTATCGTTGATAAGGAGCTCCAACGTCTCTCCATCAATAACATGGCTTCACCAATCATTTTCACCATTGCAGTAGCTACCTCAGTTCCCAACATAGGAGAACTGGCCTAAAATTCCTTTTCTATGGCATTAAGACTCTCCAAATGTGCTATCAAATGAGATAGTATGGTAAGACCATGAGAGGAAGTCATCTCCTCTAATGCAACATAGTCCTTTGAAGTTGCTGCCATATCTTGACAAGACACGCCAACAATTGAGGGAGGAAGGAGCTCAGTAGATGCATTAACAATAGGTGTACTTGTGATCCCATCATCAACAGCATGCTCATCATCCTCATAATTGAGCTCTTCAGTCTTGTCGACATCACTTCCATTGTCATCATAAGGGTTTGGAGATAGTTCGTAATCAATTTTGTCTAGGCCATCATCTCTTCATCTGGTACCATCACAGGTGTAATAACACCATTAGAGCGATGCGAACTCAGAAAAGAGCTTGTGTCAACCTGAAAAGGATACATAAAAAAACATTAGACAATAAAAGAAGAGTAACAATAGCAGGTTATAAACAAGAAGACTTATTACCTCCTCGATGAGTACATGCTTTGCTGCCCTAGAATCCACCATCTGAGGTGGTAGATGGTTGTTCTTTGAGTTTAGAGGAGGTGCATCGTTAGAAGGCTCCATTTGGTCCGATACAGGCTCTTCAGTTATTTGGACACTAGCATTTGGCCTATGGTATATGTTTCTTGGTAGCCTAAGGTAGAACTCATGATGATATATGAGTGGCACTGGTAATGTGTCATCAATAGATGTGAAGGCGTAGTCATGGAAGATGGCTATGCAATTCGACCAATGTGTCAGCCAACTAGCAGAAGCAACTCCATGACGCTCCACAGAAGGAAAGAATAGCTGTCGCACTATAGGATGGATGCACTTAAAGTCACTTGGCGAGATGGATTGGTAGCATGAATCGAAGCTCGGTGCAATGTTGAGAAGACGCGGCACTCCTTGGTCAAACTTAAACTGGCGTGCCACTATGTAAGGGGAGTATACCATCACCCTTTGGTCTAAGAATTGCCCGTTCAAATCTTCTTTGTCAAGCAAAGATGGCAACCCCTCTGGGATGCACCAAAGCATGAACATAGCTTGACTTTTATCTAGCTTATAATGATTATCAACTAAGATAACCTCGCCTTCAGGACCTGTAGGATAAGGCCCATCACCATCTTGATAACCTTCAATAGGCTCTACAAAAGGACGAAACGTAAACTCCTTCTCGACATCAATGAGCTAAAGAAGTGGTCGATTGATCTCTACTCCAATCTATGCCCATGCCCAGGAGCAGTAAGATTTGAATCCTTGTTGATGGCCGGTTGTGCAAAGTGGTTTCAAAACTGTTCACAGAAGAATAGTTGTAAGAAAAGTAAGTCCATATGTGACACGTTCACATATCTACCCTAGGAATGGACAAAAGCTTGGTGGTACAAGTCAAAACGTCGATATAGGGACCCCAGGTAGAAAGGAGCTAGTGCAAAGCATTGACCCTGTGCAATGCGTATAGCCAAAGCAGAAAGCCAAGGGCTTACACCTTCTTCTGGCCCACCAGGGAACACGAACAGTGACAACCAAAATACAATGAAGCCTGCAAGTTCATATCTATACATCAAAGAACCAAAAGAGAAACGTATTAGTTAGAGAAGTCAAGTATAGAGCAATAATATGAATATACTTACTCTTTTCCGCGAGCTGATCTCGCTGCTTGAGGCATGTTCTTTTGCTACTCTTCAAAGAAGCGTGTTATCTAGGTAGAGAAACACGGTTTCTTCTTATCATCACGGGCGAGCTTTAGAGCCGCTAGTAAAGATGCTTCGAGATGGCGCTCTTAACGTGAAGTCATAGTTGCAACAACATTACTTAGCCTAGAACATTCTAGGTTCAAAAGCATGACCACATCTTCAGTAAGAGATGATGGCACGCCATATTTCCATCTTGTTTGTGCTAACAAGCTATAAGCGAGTAGAGGTAATGATGGCGCCATAGACTTTGGCTTGTTTCAGAAGCTTCACATATTCTAGCTGGTCAATGATGTAGTTTACCCAGTCTCTCCATCCAAGCGGCGGCTCCTTGAGAAATGTGAAGTGTGTATGGGAAAGTGGTAGCTCCTTTTGCTCATTCTTGAAACGTAGCACTGAGTCCCCCCTAATGGTGCTCTTGGAATAGATGCACGGCTCGGGCTTGATTAATCGAAAGTCACCATCAATAGGGGGAGTTACACACAACATGGGGCGAGAAGCTTTGTCCCAGAACGTGTCTTCAGAAATAGTGTCATCCACCCACTGACATCGCGGAATCTGAATTTGTGGCGGATTGTCGTCTTGACGCACTAGCAAGTCCCGTTGCTTGATAACTTCGACATTTGGCACTTGCACGCCTTTACTTTCATTCTATTTGACAACTTCGGCCTTTTGGGCTTGATCACGTTTCATTTTCTTTCGCTTGGTGTTTTTTGCACTTCGAGTTTCATTGCTTCTGACAACTTAAGGATAGAAACTCTTATCAACCTTGATTAAGATGATGCTTACAAAGGAAAAGATAAGATCACAATGGGTGGGACAAGAAATAAGAAAAAAAAGATATATTGACAGAAATCATGTTTATATAGTAAGTATATATATACAGAAAGGAAGAGTTAGGTTCGTCAAGAAGACAGTCTTACATCACATAATTGCTCGAAGTTGAAATGTATGCAAAGATTGTGCTAGTTATTAAGGTGGTAATCTACAAAGTAAAGACAACAAAGTTAAAAAAAAGAGTGGGGCGCAAGGATCATTAGATTATGATATTAAAAAAAAAAGTGCAAGAATGGTGTTATATGGAACTCTCTATTAGAATACATACGAGATACTGAGCCCTGTGCAGGTTAATGTTGAAAGTCATCACTTGCTATCACCACGAAACAGGTTTGTTCCGTATTGGATTCACAGTGTTGATGATCAAGCCGTCAATATTATTGATATTGTGAATACTTTTAGGCTTCAGGAACAAACCTTCTTTGACAAGAAGCAAATTGTTATATACCACTATGCAAAAGCTGAATACCTTACCAGACATCACACCATATATATCGTCTTATTTTGAGGATGATTCAGAGATGGATCCTAAAAGAGAGAAGTTACTTACTGATATGCCTTACAGCTATAATAAGAATGCATGGACACATTTATATTACTTACGGATATGCGTTACGACTACAACAACAATTGCAAAGGATGAAAGATATCCATCTTTTTATAAGAAAAATAGAAGGAATTTGAGTCGTCTCATTCCTACACTAGCGATTACAAATTCAACACCGATAGTTACAAATTCAATACTGGCGATTACAAATTCAACAATGACGGTTAAAAATTCAATACTGGCAGTTACAAATTGAATATTGGCGGTTACGAATTCAATACTACAATTTGAGTTGTTTCATTCCTACATTGACAATTACAAGTGATAATGAGTTTTTTTTTTTTTTAATGTGAAGCATTGTTACACTTGATACCAAAGGTCGCATTGTAAATCTACAAAGATAATGATCTAAAGTCTCTGGATGGATTTCAAGAATATTGTTAATATTTATTGGTGTAGGATTAATATGCTGCGGTTCTCATGGGGGAGTGGAAAAGCATTTATTATTTATGTGATTGCACTATGTCATTCATATTAAAATATGGATTAAATGTAAAAAAAAAGAGGAAAAATCTATCCAACAAGTATGATTGATACCGTCATTGCAAATTTATGATGCATATATCTGACTGGATACTTGTGGAAGGAATCATCAAATCATTTACACATGTGAAAGAAATGAAGGAACAAATATAATATCAGACGATTTCATGGGGACAAGATCATTTGGATAAATATAAGGCGACACGTGTAAATGGACTGGTGTTGTGAGCTTGCATACTACAGTATAATTAAATGTACAATGGCATTAGTTGCAGCACTGGCATTTGACTTTTACTCAATGATTCATCAATGATAAATGAAGTCTTTAACCCTGCAAGAGCATTTGGTAGCATTATGCATCGAGTATTGATCAAGCTATGGGTAGATGCAAGCAATGCCCAAAATACTTGAACTCTATCCAAGAATTTTTGTCGGGGGGCAAAATGTAATAGGGCTTTAAAAATATAAATATAAATATTATTTATTTATTTGGGCTTTACTCGTGGGTTAGGTGACAAGGTCTGATGAGTCCAGCTCAATTATATTGGGATGGCTTGGGAAGATTTGGCTTGGTGGGTTTGCAACAGGGATCGTTGGCCCGTTTTACCACATCCAACCTTTTTCAGGTAGACTCATGCACATAGGAGATGACTATTGGCCTTGGCCCATGAGGAGCTTATTCAGGATAAATATGAATTGTACTTACTCCATCTCATTTGTCAATCACTAAGGTGATTTGACGGTCTTTATCTACGCTAAGTGCCTATAAATACTTAGTCATTCCTCCTCATTTGCAATCCTTAGAGAGAGAAGACAAATAACAGTCTGTAAAAGAGGTTCTATTCAGAAAGATCAAACAAAGAAATTTAAGTGATTTCTACTCTAACTGCTCAAGAACTGTAAGGTTGACGCTCGAGGTCTACTCATGCTCCCTTATCTATCACTTGTGCATTTGAGACACTGAGAATATTCGTTTCTCCTCCCTTGTCATTCTCTCCAAGTCATCTCGTCATCAAGTGTCATTTCCTCAGCAGCATTCTAAAGTAACATGCCAGGCACGAGATCCACATGACGCGTGCGTGATCGCTACCAGTAAGGACCCCTGCATCTACACAAATCATTTTTATTTATTTATTTTGCCATTGTATTTTGGTTGAAAAGCTGTACACCTAACTTTAATTATGATAATTTAATTTCATTTGTTGGAGTATTGAAATATATGCGACGTATCATGATTTATGGTAATCAATGTAGTGGATTACCTTTCCCGATATTGGAGGGCTTCGTACCAAGAGTTAAACTAGGCTCAAATATTTATCAGAACTAATTGCACATTTTCATTCCTTTCGTAGGACTAATAAGCGAGTTGATTTAGCGACATGATAAGAGAGGTATCGTACCATCAAAGCAACATATGATTATATCAAATTTTCTTGCTCTCTTAACTAACAAATTCCTCAACATCTTATTGAATTGTCATGTACATATGGAACATAGTATAGAATAGCCTGTGTTTGCCTAAGCATGTCATTGCACCTGGAAATTATTACACAATGCTGTTTCTACAAATCGTAATATGGTAAAGAAACATGTGCTCTGTCTAGTGGGTGTTCTTTTTGTGATGCAGAGGAGAGTACTGAACATCTTCTATTATGTTTCCCTCATGCTAGGTGTAATTGGTTTTTATGATCCACAATTGATTTTAATTGGATAGATTGAGAGATCATTCAATTGAATAGATTTGTGGTTGCTAATGGAGTTGATCCTAACTACCTCTTTTTGAGGAACAAATGAAGACTTTCTATTACTTGTTTTAGAAAAATTCATTGATTGTTTTCTTCTCAAAACAATGGATTCCTATTCTTTATGCGAGTCTAATTGGAATTTTAGATTACTGGTTTCGGCTAGATCTAGAACTACTGATTTCGAGAGAAGTTTTAGTTTAAATTAGAGAATCCAGTAGTATAAACACACAATTCGAATAGCTTTTAAGAAGTTCATTTTTTTTTTTAAGAAATCATTCTGATAAGGAATTGATGAAGTAACCCTAAGCTGCTATTTCATAGAAGTTACATGCTTATTTCTTATTTTGTCCATTAAATGTTTGTGAATACTCCTAACTTAGGATAGTTTATATATATATATATATATATATATATTATGGTTTTCTAAACCTTTCTTTGGCTAGACAATGGGTGAGGTTAGGAGTACACTAGTTGCCAACCATTCCCTTGGGACCAACCTAAATCACTATCTTTGCTACATCTGATGGGTGCGCTTGCCGTGTGAGATCGTAGTTGTTGAAAACAATTTAAGAAACATTTATAAATTTGAAAAACTCGGTCAATGATTAGTATGAACTCAACTGAAACCAAACCACCAAGCACTATGTGATCACTAGAAATGTCTTTCGTCATCATTGACACATAGAATTGCAATTAGATCTAGGGTTCTTAACAAAAACATAATCTTTATGTAGAAGGTTCATGCAATCTATGTCTAGAGTCACATTCAAACTTTCTATTCATGCTAGATCTATCTTATTAATCAATATGTCGATTTAATTAACAAAAGTCATGCTTGATCAAATACTACACACATAACAGATCAAAGAACAATAAACATACATGAATAGATTCAAAGAAGTAAAAAGATCCATCTATTAAACAATTGAGTTTGTAAGTAATGGTTAGGGTTTCTCAAAACTTGGGGTATACAAATCTATTTTTCTATCAATTACAAATTACAATGATAAGAAGAATAAAAATAGTTAAGAATCATGATTATAAACCTTTCAAGGTAAGTCTTGTGGTCTTCAATTGCTCTTGGTGTTTTTCCACCTAAAAAGCTCTTGTTTCCTTCTAGGTTTTTTTTTTTTTTTTTTTTTAATGTTTATTCTTATGGAAAGTGGCTGCTTCCTTAAAAAAATGAAACAAAGTGTCGATATATAGTGTAACATCGTACATGACCTCCTTACACGACTTGTCTAGGGGATCGTGTACTCCTAGAGCCAGCACAAAAATCATCGTTCTTTGATCCATACACTACTCGACATACATGACCCATGTGTGTGGGTTGTGTAATCCTGGAACTCAACATTTTTCTTGTTATTTCTTCAAAAATTGTACACTAGTTGTGCATTCCTCAACTGTACTCTTGATATCGCATTGATAGCTCCAAAACTTCACTAAATTTTTGCTCACTTCATTATAAATCCTAAGCTTACTTGTTTCTTGTTTATCCCTTAAATGACTAATTTATCAAATAAGTATCTTTTTTTTAGTAGATCAACAAAATATCATATAAAATATGATCAATAAAGTACAATTATTAAGGTTCTTAGGACACTTATCAATTACATCTTGAAATTTTCAAATTGACCATATAGAAGGCTTATGTTAATGTCTTTAACTCTATACGCTCTTTCATATGTTTCCTTTAATTCATCCCACGTTTCTTTAGCGGTTTTGTATATGCAAATTCTATGAAAGTCATTTTCCTTCAAGCCATAATACAGTATGTTTATAGTTATTTCATTCAAATCTAATCTTTTCCAATCTTCTTCACTAAAGTCACTTTCTTCTTTTCCTTCAATCTTAAAGGGACGATCTTGTATAACATTCCATATTAATTTATTTTGTGCTTTTAAGAATCTACACTTCCAATAAGTATAGTTTCCCCTACTTAGAAGTGGCAGCCTATTAATAGCGCTTGTCCTTTTGGAAACTTTAGTCAATTAGGTTGTCATGATCTTTACTTTAAAATATGATTAAGCACAAGAAATGTAGAGACTAAGCTTTGATATCAACTAGAAAACAACTAAGTACACTAGGCAAAATACTCAAAAGAGGGGTGAATTGAATATTTATGCAAATTTAACATAATTTGCAACTTTGTTAATAAATCAAAATGCACAAGTGATTATAACAACATTGTAAAGTATAGAAAGTAAAGAGAGTAAGGTTAAGAAGATTTGGCCTTAATATGGAGTTCGGTTTGCTTCCTAATCTCCATAGTCACCCAATGCCTCCAATGAGGACTTCACATCCACTATATTAATCACTCACAAAAACAATGTTCAAATGAGCTACGATAAATTGTTTCAGTAAACAAATACAAGTGTAGTGCTCTTTACAAGAACTGCAAGAAGATGAACAAGGCACTACACTTTTCATCAAACACTAATTAGGGCTTGTAATGATTTATAAAGAGAAAAAAAATGAAGGAACACTTTATTTCTTTGTTTAATAACAAATGAAGGCTCCTAAGTTAATATTAAGATTTTCCCATAAGCTCCTAAATGTGAAGTGGCAAAATTGTAGATGTTGGACACCTAATCCCTAAGCTTAATCTTGCATTAAATGCACTGTAATAGCTAGTAAGGATGCAATAGGTCCAGACCTTTTGCAAGTGGTCTAGACCTTTTGGACTTCTTGAAACAGACTGGTATTTTTATCTTCAAAAGGTCTAGAAATTTGTGCAAATGGTCCATACATGTTAGAGGGCTAAGCATTATGTGCCTTAATGGTCCAGACCTTTTGAAAGTGGTCTAGATTGTTGGGAATTTCTTCAATTCCTATGCCTTCAAGTGGTTCGGACCTTTCCCAAATGGTCTAGACTTGTTAGAGTTTCCTACAACTCGAACGAGCAATATCACATGCATAGGTTCGGATCATTTCATATTGATCCGGACCACTTGGAATAAAATCTTTTCAATGTTTAAAATGAGTTTATGCCATCTTGCATTACAATTCTTATTTGTCCAAAAGCTTCAAATTATCAATTGTTTAGTTAAACACATGTTCGATTAAAGTGAAGCAATTCTAACCATATTTATAGTTTTGTCTCATAAAAAGTAAGTGTAAAATTTTCAACGAGATCATAGGATTTCAAAAAGGTAGGTAAATTGTTTGAATCTCGTTGTCATAAATAAACTTTCATATGCATATCATATGTTTGAACAATTATATTCTCTTAATGCATACTTGTCAAGCTTGAAATTTAGCATCCTGTTCAATTTCTTTAATTTGATTCATACTAAACTCCAAATCATGTATACGAATTATCGATTAAGAATTAAAAGAAATTTAATTATTTTGAAAAGAAAAACTTTTAGGAGTTACCACCCAACTAAAGTTGGGGAAAAAAAAGTAAATTAAGATCAATGGGTTGATTGATCTTAATTTAGTTACTGATCAGTGATAATAACAATATAACTAGCTGTGATATATTTTGAGCTTATATGTTAGTGGAATGGTTTTGTTTAGAATTAACCGCCATATAGTTGAATGTCACAAATCATTTTTATTTATTTATTTTGCCGCTGTATTTTGGTTGAAAAGATGTACACATAACTCTAATTATGATAATTTAATTTCATTTGTTGGAGTACTGAAATATATGCGAGGTATCATGATTTATGGTAATCAATGTAGTGGATTACCCTTTCCGAAATTGGAGGGCTTCGTACCAAGAGTTAAACTAGGCTCAAATATTTATCAGAACTAATTGCACATTTTCATTCCTTTCTTAGGACTGATAAGCGGGTTGATTTGGCGACATGATAAAAGAGGTATCGTACCATCAAAGCAACATATGATTATATCAAATTTTCTTGCTCTCTTAACTAACAAATGCCTCAACATCTCATTGAATTGTCATGTAAATATGGAACATAGTATAGAATAGCCCGTGTTTGCCCAAGTATGTCATCACACCTGGAAATTATTACACAATGCTGTTTCTACAAATCGTAATATGGTAAAGAAACATGTGCTCTGTCTAGTGGGTGTCCTTTTTGTGAAGCAGAGAAGAGTACTGAACATCTTCTATTATGTTTCCCTCATGCTAGGTGTAATTGGTTTTTGGGTATTAAATTATTGTTTGTTGCGGCCAATCCTGATACTTGGCTGAACGGTGTTTTGGAAGAGCTGTGATGCAGTAAGAAGGACAATGGTGGTGTTTTCGCAAAGGCAGCTATGGTTTTGAAGAATGTTTGGAAACTCTTCTTTACCCAATATTTCCGATGCTTTGCGTAGATGTGGTGGTGCTTTAAATTACATATCAGTTGTGAAAGGAAAGCGTGCAAGTGAAAAACATAAGTGGTGCGCAGCTAAGTTTGATTTAGCCGAAGATTTAAAGGGATGTAGTCGGCGTTATTGTTTACATATTAAAAAATGAAAATGATGATTGATGTTGTAAAACGAGCCCATAGTTGGCCTAATGGAGTTTAGATTGCCATCATCAATGATCAAACACATCTTGAAATAATGAACACATCAATCTTTTAAAACCATAGAACTGTCTGTACATCCTTCCATGTCACTCTTTTAAAACCATGTATAGTCCAAAGCTCACATTGCATGTAGGGAACTATTATAACCAGAGCCATACATCTATAGTATCAAATTGATATGAGCAAAATGTTAAATATTACTTACTCAGAAATTTCTTGTGACATTTTATGATTACTTTTCAATTACATATGAATCAAAGAGCTAAACTTTAGTTCAAATACGAATACCAAATAATTTCAAAGTTTTTGTATATCATATAAACACAATTTATGGTATAACTTCTAATTTACAATAGCAACTTCGGAAAGAGTTTTGGATTTTGTTGAATTTTATCCATTCTTAGTAAATGCTTAGTGGTTAAATTAAAATATAATTAGGGTAATCGTGTATTATTGCAGTTCCTTTGTAGATTTTGAAAATGCCCTCTCACATATTAAATTTCACTTTGCGTCCAGTCATTTTGTAATGTTTATTGGAGTTGGCTAAACCCTACACTATGTTTTAGAATTGATTTAAGTATTACACCATTCTTCTATTTTTCATATTACTCTTATTTGAGAAATTTTAAACAATAACGCTATTATTATTTCAGCATCCCAATTATCATTGGTTGTTGACATTTTAAAATTTGATATATATAAATGTATATATATTCATATTGTATATATAATATGGGCGAAATATGGATGTTATTTATTATAAAAAAAACCTGTTTCATCATTATGGAGATCTATTGACTTTAGAGCTGTGCAAAAAAAAAAAAAAAAAAAAAAATTGACCCGTCAACTAAATTAAATCAAGCTGAACAGAATTTTTTTTCCGAAATGGATCGATGAAGAGTGAAATGTGTTTGTTGCTCAATTTGAACCAAATAGAACTGTTTTACAACTAAAAAAAAAAAACCTCAAATAGATTTTTTAATTAATTAATTTTATTTTATTTTGATAGGTATACTTTATGAGAATAAAATTTGATTAGTCATATCATATTTTAATTGTTGTGGTGTATATACAAATAAGTAGATTTTCTAATTTTACTCTTTAGTGTTCTGAAGATTCTTTATTTTCTTTCCTTGTTTTTTTTTCTTTGTCATACTGAACAATCCACTTCTTTGACCTAGTTATTTATTAGTTTATGTTAATTAATGATGTGTTGATTAGAAGTAAAATTCAAACTTCATATTGGGATAGCAAGTTCTATATATTATTGTTGTTTAGGATAATTCAAGATAATAAGACTTGAAAATGATTATAGTTTTATGATGGATGGATTCTCACTCCGCTATAAGTTACACATATTTATTTTGGTAAATAGTTACTTTTGGATATTACTATTTTTATATGCATTAGTGATAAAAAATATGCAATTGAATTCTCTCGAAAAAAGCATATTTATTTTAAAAATAAAACAACAGTTCAAACTGCAAATTAAAAAATATATATTTTTTCATTTTTAAAAAATTATGAACCAAATCGTATGATTATGTTTGAAATTTAAAAAAAAAAAACCAAATTGTAATATACACTTTGGTTTGGTCCGGGAAACAAATTGGATTACCTATACATGAATATATGACATTTTTCTTATTCATATATATAGGTAAAAGAAAACATTTCTATCAACTCTCGTTCTTTTGTTTAGACATTATAACAGAATATGGAAGCATGGCTAAAAAAAAAAAAAAAAAAAAAAAAAAAAACAAAAGAAAAGAGACATAAGAGATTTGAATCTAGTATATTTTATTTGAAAGATTAAAAATTGTTACAACTTGACCATGAGACCATTGCATTACAAGGGACTCAACATTCGGTATCGTTTGCTATTTGATAAAAGACGAGATATTATTTCACTTTAAATATATTTGATGAGTTTACGTTTGGCACATGGGAAGTATCTGATGTAATTTACAAAGCCATGATTGGACAAAGATGCCCAACCCCAGCACAGTGATCATCGACGATCATTCTGTTGCATCTTTTCAGCATTCGGATTCACAGATAAAGATGGGATATGGATATGCCGTGATGAGATGGGATTGCTCAGACTCCGACACACATCACAGCATATATAACACAACACAACACAGCACTACAAAGCAAAGCAATTTCCAAAAACAGAACACCACTGAAAACCAAATGTCATTAACAATTTCTCGTGCTAAAGTTCAAAAACCTCAAAATTCTACGCACAGCTGTATATCAGTGTCGTTTATGTTATTTTTGCTTTTGGATCATACGCACCTTTTTTGGGGATTTGGTTTTCACTGCCTTCTATCTCTCGTGCTGTTGTCATCTTCCCCTTCCATGCTCTCCTATGTGGTATTTTTCCATTGGCTCTTTTATTTAAATGATTTGATACCATTACTAAAAGAAAAAAGGAAAGAAAAATTAGGACAATATCACATTTATTTGGTTCTTCAATCTTTACTCATTTTTATAATTAATTACTTCAACCTTCAACTATTTCTACATTTAACTATCAAAATTTTGCTAAATTTTCAAATCAATTACCCAATTGAGGTACTAGAAATGATCTTAAAAAGTTTTTAAGTAGTAAATTAATACATTTATACTTCAAGTAATAAATTGTAAAATTAAACAAAATTGTGGTATCAAACATAATAATTACCTAAAATTTTATAGTCGTTAATAGATTTTTTAAAAGTATTAACAATCGATTTTTGCATCATATGACTATTACGAAAATTATAATTACCTTATGTTCAAAAAAGAACTTCATTTATTATAGTTTTCAGGATATGCTATAAGTTATGTAGTGGATAGGATATAAAACACTATCCTACTCTATAAGATAAAAGATATTAAATTGTACATCACACCTATTTTGTGACACATTGTACTCATCGTATATCCTATAACTTGTAAAATCCATAGGGTATAAGGTACCCAATAAAACCTATAGATTTTTTAACAAATCTCTTAATATTTTTCTTATTTCTTAAATTTCAAGTTTACAATCTTTCGTATAGTTTCATGTAATATGTAAAACCATCTTATTTTCACATTTCACAATAATCAACATGTGCAAAGAAATTTAGAAAATAATTTGTTAATATCAGAAGCTTTGCAATATGCAAAATTCGTTCATGCATGAAAGTTAAAACCTATAACAAATATCTACGAAACATGTCATGTGATATTAAATAAAATTCTAGAACTTGCAACAAATTCCAAAATTAAAAATTTTAGAGCTACTTTTACATTAATTGGCCTTAGAAGAAGAACAATACCTTTACATAATTTGAGAGTAGAAGTATATATATACGATCGTAGTTCTTCTAAAATAAATATAACAATTTTTTCCAAAATAAAACAATACAAATCTTTTTATAATAATTTTTTTGGAAAACAGTCTATAGATAATAATCTTGAATAAAAATAATCTCTAAAGAAAAGATGAAGGATTATTATTCATATCTTATATAATATTTAACAAAATAGATATATAATACTTGAAACTCGCATCCTTTATATTAAAGTATAAGTTTTAGGATGGGTATAAAGTATGGAGACTTTATATTCGTACCCCATCTTGTGAGAATATGTTTTAGAAAATTTATACTTTTACCTTACTATATGACCTTTAATAGTACCTGTTTGCCCCTAATCTATAATGCCCAAGTTAAAGAGATAAACACAACATTATATATAAAATAATTAAATAACTTGCTTAAACATTTTAAGTTAATGTAAGTTTTTTTTTAAAATAAAAGAAATTAATGACTTATAGTAATTTCGTTATTCCACAAACCTATATTTTAATTTTTAACCCTTAAATATTGCATGTTATATAAAGTATATTTTCCAATTTGAATGACAAGATTTACTTAATAATATAGATGTAATAATGCTTGTTACATTATTAAGGGCCTATTAATTTGTATATGATCTTGTATGATTTGTATAGAATAATAAAGTATTCTAATTGTTTTTTTTTTTTTTTGAATTAGCCTTTACAATCATTACATAAAACAAACACGAAATAAATGTCAAAAAGACCAAACAATAAAATACAAATCAAATGGGCCTGAATAAGAAATTAAGTTTATGTTAATGGGTCACGGATGATCTCATTGTTTTACTCAATTAAAAAATAATAATAATAATAGAAAGAATGCTTTCCAAGCTAGTGATTATACATTTGATTAATAGATAAATATAGCTCCGTAGTGTGAAATTTCTTTTAATAAGGTCTCAATGGACACATGAACATTCGCATTTATAAACTCTAATATACATCGTCTGTGAATTTATAGGGTTCTAGTTCACGGGGCTCAAAGCGCATGTTAATATTTCTAAAGAAAAGCTTTTCATATAATCCTATATTGATTGTAGATTGATGTAAACAAATAAGATATGCGGTTACCTATGATCTGAGAATATATAAACAAAATTAGGTTGTCTGCATGTGACAGGGAAACAGAAAACGAGGCTCAGGGCGTAGAGAGACGTCCAAATCGGGGGGATCCTGCAGAACTCCTTTGTCTTTCCTTCTACGTTATTTCAATGTCCAAACGGCCAAACCCATTAACAAAAACAAATCGAAGAGACCATTGTTTGTTCATATGCTGTCCATCAATCACCTATCAACATGCCAATACCATTTTCGCTTCCCAGCATTTCGTGTCAGATTGTATTCTTTTTATTACTTGGCACCCGTATATGTCCCTTTCTAAATAGTTTAACCAGCTTTATAATTTTTTTTTATTGATAACATATATATCAGTCTCTCAATTGAATATATTAGATTTAATTTTCCTTCTCTAGAGTTGTAGGGTATAGAGGTTGGCTTATGATTTGAAAAAACAAAAATTCAAAACAATCATTATTACGTGGCCTCTACTAAGGATGAATATTTGCTATTTCAAAAATGTTCTCATATTACTGTTTGGATATAGAAAAACATGTGAGGTGTACTTTAAATAAACTAAAAATATAAATAAAAATCCCTAAAAATTAAATAAAAAGTATGAAAGTATTTATTCACTAGAATAGAAATGAGATAGGATTCTTAGGATAACAAATTTCAAGACCATAGAAATTAATTGGTGCCTTCTAGATTACATTAAAGGGGGAAAAAAAATCTCCCTTGTCATATTTATTATTTTTCCGATAAAATATACAACTAATTTTAAATATGTTATAAGTACCCCGAAACCAACTAAAAAACACAAACACCCCTTTTTAAAGTGTTAAAATGTTCTTTTGCATGATATATAATATTTTCATGATCATTCCCTTTTGTCGTTATAGACAAAACTTTAAGCCCATCTCTTATTTCCAAACTCAATATCATCCCTTCTGATCTCTTCTACTCTCTCCCTCCCTCCCCTCTCTCTCTCCTCAACCTTAGCGCCGCCCCCCAGCCACAGGCCCCAACCGCCCCCCCTCCCCCCCCCCCCCCCCCCCCCCCCCGCGCGGGCGTATGGATATTTTCAGCAGGAAAAGAAAACGTAGGTTTTTCGCCATATTCTTGGCAATAAACTTCATCCTGAGCACAAAAGGAATAATGCAAAACGTTGAAGGTACAAACACTAGTCCAATAACAATTTATATTATTGTTTATGTCAATGTTTGTGAATATATATGTATATATATATTTTGGCAAATCCTTAAATGTGTATATATATTGAGGATTGTATATTATTATATTTCAGGGAGAGTAGTAGTGCATGAAAGGGGTAGGACATTTGGAAGTGAGAAAATAGGGTCAGCTCCTCCAAGGTGTGATGGAAAGTGCAGATGGTGTGGGCATTGTGAGGCCATTCAAGTACCAGCAATTGCACAAACAGCCACCACAAATAGGTTGGACACAAAGTCTTCAACAACTTTAGTATATACAAAGACATTTAAGAATGCTGACTCCAATTACAAGCCCTTGAGTTGGAAGTGCAAATGTGGGAAGTTCATTTTCAACCCTTGAGGAGGGATTTAAGAGTTTTGTCCTATAGATGGATTTATTTATTTGTGATTACATATCTCCCAATATGCATTTTATTTTTGGATTATGTACATTTATATTATATATATTATCCTCTCGAAAATGGGGTTTACTAATGCTGCAATGTATGAGTGATATCTAATGTTTATTTTGCAATATTTTGTCATGGGAATCATACTGATGTAGCAACTTTTGTGACATAAGTAAACATTATGTATTTTCTTTACTTTTGGTTGGCTTATTTAGTAATGTCTACTTATATGCATAGACATTCCTTATCTACTTATATAGGGTTTAGTTATCGCTCTGAATTGTTTGATTTTCATTTGTATCTTATTTTTTTAATATATTTATAAATAAAAATATCTATTTTTTATTTGTATCTATTTCTTAACAAATAATCTATTTCAAAACGATAAAAATAAGATGTCAAATGATTAGAATAAGATGAACTAATTAGATCCAAAAGCCATACAACTAGAATTTTTCCATCTATTTCTTTCTCTCTTCTTCTTTTTTTAATTCACCTTTTCCTTTTCCTTTGAGAACGTTTACATTTAAAGACAACTTTATTAAGCGGAAAGAAGAAGACAATTTCATTAAGTTTAATGGGTATCTTTTATCTTGTTTTGATAAAATGGGGATTAATTACCACATATTTATGTCGTTTCATTTTTTGATCATTTTCTTTTCTAGTTTCTTCGCCTTTATACTATTATTTTTATTATATTTATTAATGTTGTTATTGTTATTATTAAAATGAAAGTTAAAGATAATGGCGAAGGGAAAAAAAAATCCGATCCCAAGCTCCTAACACTTTTCATTATCGTAAAAATAATCGAGATTTCGATTGTCCGATAAAACTGTCCAATATACATATCTGTACGAGTATTGTTAGGGATTGAGCACGGAAGAAGCCAGCCTGGCTTAGGGATTATATCACAAACTAGATTGTAACAGCATATAGCATGTAGTTAGAAAATAACAGAATTGTAACCACATGTAACTACAGTTAGTTATGCAACAAATACATGTAACAATAGTATTCACAAGTGTATAAATACAGAAATAAAATAAGAAAGGGGTATGCAATTACAACCCAGAAATACTCTGTTGAGTAAGGAGAGTGGCTTTTCGAAATAGCCAGCAATATAACAACCCATACCTGCAAAATCAAATACGAAAGTGTGTTAGAGAGAATGGAGAAGAAAACCCTAAATTGATTAATAGAAAGAGGGGTAAACACTTAGCTGAGAGTTAGGGTTTGTGAAGGGAGTTTCGGTGGAGCATTGGTAATAAACGTTAGGGTTAGGTTGAAGTGGACTGGGCCTTAAATCCTAACAAGTTGGTGCTCTCGTCTTCTTCATGGCGCCTGGAACAAGATCTCAAGAAAATCCATCAGAGATGGAGTCAGTTAAGGCCATTTTTCTTGCTATTCAACAACAAAATCAATCGGAACAACATTCTCGTTCTGTTCTTCAAGAATTATCCAAAAGAATGGAAGCTGTGGAATTACAAATGGATTTTTACTGCGGAACAATTTTTCAACTTTTATAAAGTTGAAGAAGCTCAGAGATTACTTATCTCATCATTCGCTATGGAGGATACAGCCTCTGAATGGTATAGATGGATGCAGTTGAACAATCACATTACTACTTGGCGTACTTTCTTGCTTGCCTTGGAAACCAGATTTGGTCCTTCCTAGTATGATGATCCTCAGGGAGATCTGTTCAAACTTAAACAACAAGGTTCAGTAGCCCAATTTCAATCTGAGTTTGAAGCACTATCTAATCAGGTAATTGGTTTATCTGAATCATTCTTACTATCCTGTTTCATTTCTGGCCTTAAGTTGCATATTCGTCAAGAATTGCAAGTTGCTAAACCCTCGTCTTTAATGCAAGCCATTGACTTAGCTAAAATGTATGAAGCCAAGTTCAATGATTTCTCTCCTTACAAAACATACCACAATACATCTCCTGTCAATTTTTCAAAACCTATTCAATTTCAAAAAAACTCTTTTCCTTCATCGAGTGCTTCAAACACATCACAATTATCCACTGCTAAACCCACAGTTCCAACCAAACATTCATTACTTGTTTGAACACTTACTAGGGAAGAAATGAATAAACGCCGTGAACAGGGTTTATGTTATAACTGTGATGAAAAATATAATAAGAATCATAAGTGCAAAGCAAGATTCTTATTGTTACTAGAAGATGAGGATATAGAGGGTGATGATGCGAAAACAGAGGATTTTCTGTTATCAGAAGAGAATGCTTCTGATTTGGAGCAAATAGACACGACTGCTGTCAGTTTTCATACATTATCTGGGGCACCAATACCCAAAACATTGAAGTTTCAGGGGTACATTAATCACAAACCAGTTTCAATTTTAGTAGATTCTGGTAGCACCCATAATTTTTTACAACCGCGATTGGTTAAATTTTTGGGTTTAACTATCCTTTCAGCTCCTAAATTTCGAGTTTTGACTGGGAATGGAGATCATTTGGTTTGTCAAGGCAAATGTGAGGATGTGACTGTACAAATTCAAGGGGTTTCCTTTGTGGATACATTTTATATTTTGCCTATTCATGGTGCTGATTTGGTTCTAGGGGTTCAATGGCTTCAGAACTTAGGACCAATTACCATTGATTATGGGCAATCTGTCATGCAATTTCGGAAGCAAGGTATAAATGTTACATTAACTGGACAAGCTGCCAATGTGGATAATATTTCCCTTCACCAACTTAAACGAATGATATCCTCAGATAGCATTTTATTTTGCTTGCAAGTTGAGGCTCAGTTATTGGATACTCATCCTTCACAGAATTTCACCACTAGTGCTTGCATTGAGCAAGTACTAGGCAAATATTCTCGAATATTTGAGGAGCCATCATCATTGCCTCCTCTTCGGTCAGTGCAACATCGAATTCATTTGGTGAATGGAACTCCGCCAGTTAATGTTAAACCATATCGATACCCACACTTCCAGAAAAATGAGATTGAAAAGCAAGTTCAGGATATGTTGAATCAGGGGATTATTGAACCTAGCAATAGTCCTTACTCTTCTCCAGTTTTATTGGTGAAGAAAAAGGATGGGAGTTGGCGATTTTGTATTGATTACAGGGCTCTTAATCAAGTAACAGTCAAGGATCAATTTCCAATACCAACTATTGATGAATTGTTGGATGAATTACATGGGGCTTCCTTCTTTTCCAAATTAGATTTAAGAGCTGGTTATCACTAGATTCGAATGCATCACGAAGACATTGAGAGGACAACATTCAGGACACACGAAGAACATTACCAATTTCGGGTAATGCCTTTTGGATTAAGTAATGCACCAGCAACATTTCAATCCATCATGAATTCTATTTTTCGACCATTTTTAAGGAAATTCGTCATTGTTTTTTTTTTACGACATCCTCATATATAGTCGTACTATGGAGTCACATGTCGAGCATTTATCAATGGTATTACAGATATTGCTGGATAATACCTTTTTTCTTAAGAAAAATAAATTCTCTTTTGGTGTTTCTATGATTGAGTATCTAGGACATGTGGTATCATGCGAAGGAGTAGCTCCTGATCCTCCGAAGGTTGAGGCTATCCAGAAATGGGAGTTACCAAAAAATTTGAAGCAATTACGAGCATTCTTGGGGCTCTCTGGTTATTACCGTCGATTTGTTAAAGGGTATGCTTCTATTGCATCACCTTTAACAGATATGTTACAGAGAAACAATTTTGAGTGGACTGATCGTTCCAAATTAGCTTTTCAGAAGCTTAAAGAAGCCTTAATTTCTGCTCCTATTCTGGCTTTACCAGATTTTAACAAGAATTTTGTGGTCGAAACTGATGCATCAGGGACAGGTGTGGGAGCTTTCCTATTACAAGAAGGACATCCCATTGCTTATTTTAGCAAGAAACTGCCCCAACACATGCTTAAGACTTCTACATATGTCAGGGAGTTATTTGTGGTGGTTGAAGCCATTAAGAAATGGCGATAGTATTTGTTAGGATCTCATTTTCAAATTCGAACAGATCATCGAAGTTTGAAAGAGATTCTCACACAAGTGATTCAAACACCAGAACAACAGAAGTTCTTGGCTAAGTTGATAGGCTACGATTACTCCATTACTTATAAATTAGGAGTAGACAATCAAGTTGCTGATTCACTTTCTAGACAATTTGAACAATCTGAGTTGCTTGCCTTATCGGGACCAGTATTTCAGTTGGTGGATTCTTTGAAACAGGAATATCAGGAATTATCTGAATTCCAGGATATTATTACTGCTTTGGAATAGGGTCAATCACTTAAATGGCACCTACAGTGGACAAATGGTCTCTTGTATTTTAATAATCGGCTTTTTCTGGTGCCTCAATCCCACTTGATCCCACAATTATTACAAGAGTACCACTCATCACCTACTGTAGGGCATTTTGGAAGGGAGAAAACATTTAGACGATTAGCAGCGGATTTCTATTGGTCTGGCATAAGGGCATCTGTGGCTGAATATGTCAGACAATGCCAAGTATGTCAGCATATTAAATATGCTACAAGGTCCCCGACAGGATTGTTATCTCCACTTCCTATTCCTGATCTCATTTGGGAAGACATTTCAATGGACTTTATTACTTGTTTGCCCAAGTCTCAAGGATACACTGTCCTTTGTGTGGTTGTGGACAGACTGTCCAAATATTGTCATATTGGGCCTTTGACTCAACATTTTACTGCAGCTAAAGTAGCCACATTGTTTATTAATATGGTGGTTAAATTACATGGGATTCCCAAGCGAATTGTATCTGACAGAGATTCAGTGTTTTTGAGTCATTTTTGGCAGGAGCTTTTTCGACTGAGTGGGACAAAGTTGTCTATAAGTAGTTCATATCACCCACAACGGATGGACAGACGGAGGTACTCAATAGAACTATTCAACAATATCTTAGATGTTTTGCTATGGAGGCTCCCCAGACTTGGGTTCAGTATATTCCATGGGCAGAATTTGCATACAATACATCTGTGCATAGTGGTTCTCAATTCACTCCCTTTGAAGTTGTCTATGGTAGACCAGTACCAACATTGACCACTTATATAAAGGGAGATACTCAAGTTCATGCTGTGGAACAGGAGCTTATTAATCTGGATCAGATGTTAGCTCAGTTGAAATCTAATTTACAATGGGCACAACAACGGATGAAGCAATTAGCTGACAAACATAGGGTCGAGGAACATTTTGTTCCAGGAGATATGGTTTTTGTCAAGTTACAACCGTACAAACAAATATCAGTCTCAAAAGAGTATACCCATAAACTGTCTAAACGTTACTATGGTCCATTTTCAGTTATTAGACAGGTTGGTAATACGGCTTATGAGGTGCAATTACCGGAAGGGGCTAAAATTCACAATATTTTCCATGTTTCTCTTTTGAAACGAGCACATGGGACATCTATACCCTCATTGGACCTACCAGTAAACTGTGTAAACAGTCATCCTTTACTGGTACCAAAGTGTATTGTTGGAAATCGTACTGTTTTCCGAAATCAGGCTCCTATACAACAGGTTCTAGTCCAGTGGGAGGGTTTGCCAATTGAAGATACTACATGGGAAGATTGGGCACAATTTAGTCAGATTTATTTTGACTACAACCTCGAGGACGAGGTTGTTTTTCAACAACCGGAGGAACATGTTAGGGATCGAGCACGGAAGAAGCCAGCCTGGCTTAGGGATTATATCACAAACTAGATTGTATCAGCATATAGCATGTACTTAGAAAATAACAGAATTGTAACCACATGTAACTACAGTTAGTTACGCAACAAATACATGTAACAACAGTATTCACAAGTGTATAAATACAGAAATGAAATAAGAAAGGGGTATGCAATTACAACCCAGAAATACTCTGTTAAGTAAGGAGAGTGGCTTCTCGAAATAGCCAGCAATATAACAACCCATACCTGCAAAATCAAATACGAAAGTGAGTTAGAGAGAATGGAGAAGAAAACCCTAAATTGATTAATAGAAAGAGGGGTAAACACTTAGCTGAGAGTTAGGGTTTGTGAAGGGAGTTTCGATGGAGCATTGGTAATAAATGTTAGGGTTAGGTTGAAGTGGACCGGGCCTTAAATCCTAACAAGTATCCTGAAACAAAATGATGTAAGGTACGGATAAAGTTCGTCTCTGCTGGTCAACGTTCGCATCATTATGCTTCACATGATATGTATAATATGGTTTCATCTTCTTTTAATTGTATTTTATTGTCTATTCACAATGCGAAACAATATGATATAAAAAATTACTGATATGACTCATACGCCTGTTCTTATTCCTACTAACGTGTTAAAATTATCGGTTAATATATCAATTGGTTGGATTGCAATCAAATTAAGCTAAATTGAACTAAACTTCTAAGAATTCAGATTTGGCTCATTAAAAAGTTATTGAAATTGACATAAACTACACTTATGATACTAAACTTGAAAATTATATACTTTGAGTTTGATTGATAATTTGAAGTTGTAACTCAATTCAAAAGTTTATCTACATTGTTGAGTTCGAATAAGCTGATGAATTGAAACTTTCGAGATCTCAAAAGACTCAAAATTTTAATCATAGCATTTATTCCTCTTAAGTAGTTATCTATGTTTATTGGGCAATTAACTAATTGTCCTTACTAAACTTAATATTCTACATAATAATGTGGTTTGAGCATTTCTTGTGATCTAAGCCATGACTTGAGTAAGTTCCTAAGTTTCATGAAAACCAATTGTCCTCGAGATTTTTTTATTTTTTAAAAAAATCCATTTCACATGTTTTTCCCCCATTAAAGA
Organism: Combretum micranthum; assembly: GCA_024138025.1. NCBI lineage: Eukaryota > Viridiplantae > Streptophyta > Magnoliopsida > Myrtales > Combretaceae > Combretum > Combretum micranthum. The sequence continues at coordinate 365,393 of JAMXBD010001341.1, forward strand.
CCATGAATTTCAGTCATTGAAATATATTTAAATACATATATATGTATACTAATAATAAAAAAAAACCAAAAGAAATGAGGATTTGTAGATATAACACGAAAATTGACACATTTTTCAGAAAAAAAATGGGTGCACAATGGACAAAGAAATTTCTTTTATAATAGTAGAAAGAAACTCATGACTTCAATTGGAAAAAATCCCATATTGAGATGATATAATGAGAAAACAATGATAACAACCTATATCTAAGAATAAACATTCAATGCAACTTTAATTGATTGATGAATGAATAGCTGCAAATCTTTATATTTGAATCTAAACTTCATTTACAGTAGTAATTGCACAGTAAAAGGCAATTGTTATCATACCAACCTAAAATAACTTGAATGATCTGGATAGTTCAATTGCTACTTGGATAACCCATCTTGGTTAAAAAATTCTATATATCTTTGAATTGCATAAACTTGAATATAAGATCAATGCAAGCGTGTGCGCGTGCACACACACATACATATGAACTAAACAATAATAAGAGTAGCAACAATATCAACAATAATGACGATATGAATATATTGATATTTTGGATGATTCTCCCCATATTAACCCCTTAACTTTAGGCATTAATTTGTGTAAGTGATTAGGTTTCCTTACTTAATTTTGATTCCCTATCAACCCACCTCAAGGTGTAGACAAAATGTAAATAGAGTCCTAACTTGTTGCGAAGAAAGAGAAATGAGGTCCTTGATAAAGACTTGGTTAGAATATTTCCTATCTCATGGGAAGATGGTGCGGACTGGGTAATGAGATTACCAAAGGTTACCTTTTCTCAAACAAAATGGTAATCTATTTCAATATGCTTCATCCTAGCTTGAAACAAAGATTAACAAATCATGAGAAGAGCATTAAGAATGTCACAAAATAGTTGACAAGGATAGAGTAAAGGAATGTCAATGTCATGTAATAAAAATTTAAGTAAAGTTAATTCAGTAGCAGTTGATGCCATGGACCTACTCTTTGCTTCTGCACTTGATCGAGCAATGTAGGCTGCTTTTTAAAGCACCATGGGATACAATTTACAGCTATGTAGACACAAAAACTAGTTGTACTTCATCATGTTAAGGGGTATCCCATATAAATAAAAGGAGAGAGAACTTCGTGATAGAAATCTAAAGCCATATCCTTGTGTCCTTTTAATTTAAAGAAAAATTCACTTGATTGCCTTAAGATGTGATTTTGGTTATAAGTATCATGTCTTGGGTACTAGCCACATTACATCAAATCAAGGTTTTCACTGTTATGCTACAATTATGGATAACTCCTAAGGCTTACTTGGTTGTACCATTTGAAGAAAAAATCATATTTTTTTTTCTTTCTTAATTAAATTCTATAAGCTATTAGAAATCAATTTGATGGAAACAAATGAAAGTCTTCAATGGGTTGGAGGTGACGAGTTTAACTCTATTGATTTTTTCATCCATAATGGTTATTGTGGAATTCGGTTAAAAGCATTTATCTTCAATATTAGAGCAAAAAAAGTGGCAAAAAGAAAGAAATGATACATTGTTGAAACTATCAATATACTAATGAATTTAGGATTTTGTTGAAGTTGTCCATCTGATCAAAAGAATGCCATCTACAATTATAAATAACCAATCCTCATACTCCATACTATACTATAAAGAGCCAAATTGAAAAGATCTGACCTCATCCAGATAGTTAAAATAGGTGATTACGGATCCCCAACCACATATAATCTGCAGTATTATATGTAAGGTTGTCCTATAAGAAGTTTTTGAATAATTGTTTATCTAAATCTTCAAAATAACAATTTTGAAAACTATTGGCTTTAAAAATCTTTTAAGAAAACAGAACATCATTATCATCACAGTTTATAAGAGATATAAACTTAAAACATACATATTTAAGCATAGGTATTGCAAATAACGGTTAATAACTTGTCTTATACAAAAGACATTAAAGATAAACAAAGCTATAATATCTATTACACATATCTAAAGCTATATCAAGCTAGTCTATTACAAAAAGAAATCCATAAAGGTCCATGATCAACATCTAGTCCTCCCAACCATCTAAAAAGTCCTTAAAGTCCATACCCCATACTTGCATAAAACTCATCATTGTCATCACCTGAAATTAATAAAACATGAGCCAAAAGCCTAGTACACAAGCAATGAAAACACAAGCTTAATAGCATACAAGCTTAGGCTGCATGCAAATGTCACAATCATTAAGTTATCAGATAATCTTTATTTAACTAAACATCACTGGAGTATTCAAACTTTGGACAACAAGGGTATCTGGGGGAATCTGAGTAACAATCTCAATGCTTAGGGGGTTGATATAAGTAGCTCGGATACTTATATCTTCTAGATAAATCTATCTAATAACAAATAAGTAGCTTCCTCTAGGGTTTTTAGTCGTTTCACAACTTTACTTAACTTAATCCATAATATCACCTAATTCAAATATTCCCATAAACAATTGAATTAAATCATATTATTCCTCTTTAAGAAGAAGCAAATGTTATACCGATACCAAATACCTTATCAACTATCTGCTGAACCACTTATGAAAGTCATTTTATCATGACAGGGATGGTCTAAGAGCCTAAACTACCATGCCCCCAATCTGAGCAAGGTACCGCTCCCCGAACTGGATTCAACAACATAAAAGATAATCATACAAACAATCTTTAGGTTTTTCTTAAATTAGAGTAAATTTAAAGTATGCCTATCCTAAGCAAAGAAACAAGCATGTTATTATGTACCTGTATTATGAAGAGAACCAATAGAAGCACTCAAAGGAGTATCTATCACTGTTACAAGAAAATTCAATTCAAATCAATATAAACATTCTAGGTCATGTGGCATAGAACATAACTAATCATAGGCATAACACTCATGGAAATTCAAATGAATCCAAAACAAAGTCATAATATATCATTTATACATCTAACAAACTCATACAAACCCATAAAATCATTACGAGACAATTCAATAAGCTAAAGGAAGTGTTTAATAAAGTTTTGAAAATGGAAAACTTTAGTGGTCACACTGGTATTCAACGCTGACAGCGCTCAGGCGGTGTAGTCTGCACCAAAAATGATACATTTGCCAACACTGGCAGCATTAACACAAACATCGGTAGTGTTATCACTTACACCAGCGGCGTTGAGCCGGTGTAGACTGCAACTTAAAATTTCCAAAATTTCCAAGAGTTCCACAAGGTTGGCCCATCCCCTTGGATACCCCATAACATCGACGGTGTTGCTCTGTACGCTACCAGTGCTGACCTCTATGCCAGTAGCATTGAGGCAGCGTACATTGCAGCATAGATTTTTTGAAAAAAATTGTAGGCTTCCCTTGTTCAAAAACAGAATTTTTGCCAAAGTTTTCACTTTCAAACTTCCTTTAAACTCATTTCCAACACGAAACCTTAACCTATATGTATTCTAACTCTTTTTAACATACAAAATCTACACTTTCAACTCATCAAACACTCATGTTTGCCATTTCAAACATAAATCATCATCCAACCCTCCCTAAGCTAATCTACTATTCTCTAAACCATCCTAATCCTACTCGTTTCTAGCTTCATGCACTCCAACTCTACTTGTTACTTACTTAGCACACACCAACAACTCCTATATCATCAAAATATTCGTTCAGTACACAACTAACACATATATATCATCAATACTCATTTTAACATGAATATTCATATTCTAGTAAAACCTTAAACTAACAAATATATTCTCAACACAACAAACACATACCTTTAGAGTCTTGGGCTTGGTTTCATGGTCTTGCCACAAGAAAATGATGGGCTTACTTGAGAAAAATTTAGGTGATGTTTGGACTTGAATTGGGTGAGCTTTGGAAGATGAAAAATGGTGTCTTTGGCTTCTCTATTGGGTCACATTGGTTTATCTGATTTTTCACACAATTTTGCATAATTTAGACTTGATAATTATTTAAATATTGAATTTTGAGGCTGCCTAAGAATGGGCTTTAATTAAAATGGATTTGGGCTTGATTTTTTTACCTATAATCAATGCATTTAAAGCTTGTTTATGTCCAAATTTTTTGCTAAAAGTGGAAATATATATTAAACATATTTAACTTCTTTCAAACTAATTTTCATACACTTTATTATATTTATAAATTTATAAACTCAATATTTAGTTACACTAAGATTTATAGATATTTAAACACATTAACACAACACATATATCATATACTAACATAAATCATATTCATCATGCTTCATGATCATGCATGAATTCATTAACACATTTATAAAATATGATTTGGGAAATTATGGCTATTTCATTCTCCCCTCTCTCAAAAAGTTTCGTCCTCAAAACTTGACTTACCTCGTTTGTTACTCAAACAACTTTGGATACTTTTATCTCATCTCATTCTCGGGTTCCCATGTTGCTTCTCTTTTAGTATATCTAGTCCATAAAACTTTTACAAAAGGAATCACTTTTCTTCTTAGCACTTTATTTATCCTATCCAATACCTTGATCGGTCATTCAATGATGCTTAAATCTAGTTGAACTTCTGGCTGATGAGAAGAAATGATGGCATCCTCATTTGATATGCACTTCCTTAGCTGAGATACATGAAAGACGTCAAAAAGCTTAGGAGTAAAGCCAGTCGATAAGCTAATGGTCCCACTTTCTCTAAAATGTCATAAGGACCAATATATCTCAGATTTAATTTGCCCTTAACCTTAAATCTAATAACACCTTTTGTTGGAGAGATTTTGAGGAACAGTTGGTCACCCACATCAAATTCTAACGGTCCTCTCCTCATGTCAGCATAACTTTTATATCTATCTTGAGCTATTTTCATCCTTTGCTTCACCATTTGTATCTTGTCTATTGCTTGTTGAATTAATTCTGGACCTATATAGCTTGTTCTCCAGCTTCATCCTAGTATAAAGGTGATCTACATTTTCTTCCATAAAGAGCTTCATAAGGAGCCATCTGAATTGTTACTTGGAAACTATTATTGTAAGCAAATTCAATCAGTGGTAAATAATTGTCTTATCATTTACCAAAATCTAAGACACGTGCCTAAAGCATGTCTTCAAGTATTTGGATGGTCCTCTCAAATTACCCATCTGTTTGGGGATGAAATATAGTACAAAACTGAAGTTGTGTGCCCAAGGCTATGTGTAACCTCTTCTAGAACCTACTGACAAATTTGGTGTCTTTGTCAGAAGTGATCGTTTTTGGAATACCATGTAATCTCATTAACTCCTTAATATATATATATATATATTATATGTGCCATCTTCTCTAGAGAATCACCAACTCTCAAAGGTATAAAGTGAGCCAATTTTGTTAATCTGTCAATAATTACCCAAACGACTTCATGTTTAGCAACAGTCCTTGGCAATGCAGATACAAAATTCATGGTAATTTCTTCCCACTTCCACTCAGGGACCGACAAAGGTTGAAGCTCTCCACTCGGTCTTTGATGTTCGATTTTAATTTGTTGGCAAGTTAGGCACCTTGATACATAGTTTACAACATCTTTCTTCAGTCCTTCCCACCAATAATTCCTCTTCATGTCCTTACACATTTTGGTGCTCTTGAGGTGGATAGAATATGATGAGGAGTGGGCATTTTCAAAAATTCATCTCTCAACTCATGTGTTTTCGGTACGAAGATTCTAATCCCGTGTCTAATAACATTTTCTTCATCTAATGTTAATTCTTTCCTTCTTCCATCTTTGATGGCAAACATTATCTTCTCACTTTCCACATCTTCTTTTTGAGCTTGCTTAATTTTCTCCAAAATTGTAGGTTGCAAAAATAATTGAGCTAGCATGATATCCACTTTCTCCATTGTTACTTCAACTTTCCATTCTTCTAAATTCTTCTTGAATCTCTCTTTGGGTTGTAAACAAGATTGCAATATCTATTTGTTTCCTTCTACTAAGAGCATTTGCTACAACATTTGCTTTGCTAGGATGATACAGGATATCCACATCGTAGTCTTTGATCAATTCAAGCTATCTTTTCTGCCTCATATTAAGCTCTGTTTGAGTGAAAATGTATATGAGACTCTTGTGATCAGCATATATCTTACACTTCTCACCAAAGGTAATGTCTCCACAATTTCAATGCTAGAATCACAGCTGCCAACTCCAAATCATGAACTGGGTAGTTTTTCTCATGTGGTTTAAGTTGTCTTGAAGCATATGCGATTACCCGTCCATCTTGCATAAGCACACAACCCAATCCTTGGATGGAAGTATCACTAAAAACCACAAATTTATTTCCTCTAATGGGTAAGGCTAAAATTGGAGTTGATATTAATCTCTTTCAATTCATCAAAGCTTCTTTCACATTTATCATCCCAAATGAATTTAGCATGCTTTTGAGTCAACTTAGTCAATGGAGATGCTATCTGTGAAAATCCTTCAGCAAATCTTCGATAATACCCGACTAACCCAAGGAAATTTCTTATTTCAATCACATTTGTTGTCTTGGCCATTTAGTAACTGCTTCAATCTTCATTTAGATCGACAGATACACCTTCCTTTGATATAATATGACCTAGAAAAGATATTTCTTCAAGCAAAAATTGACACTTGAATTTAGCATATAATTTCTTCTCTTTAAGCCTTTGCAAAACAAGCTTCAAGTGCTCTTTATGCTCCTCTCTATTTCTTGAATGAACCAGAATATCATGAATAAACACAATAACAAATAAATCCAAATAATCCTTGAATAACTTGTTCATCAAATCCATAAATGCTGCTACAACGTTTGTCAATCCAAATGGCATAACAAAAAATTCAAAATGTCCGTATCTAGTTTGGAAAGCCGTCTTTTGAATATCCTAAGAAATAATCTTGAGCTGATAATAACTTGATCTCAAGTCAATCTTTGAAAATACCATGGTTCCTTTTAATTGATCAAATAAATCATCAATTCTAGGCAAGGGATATTTGTTTTTTATTGTAACTTGATTCAATTCCCTATAATCAATACACATCCATAAACTCCCATCCTTCTTCTTCACAAACAATACAAGAGTACCCCAAAGCAAAATACTTGGTCTAATGAAACCCATTTCTTGCAATTCTTGCTTCAATTCTTTTAGTTCAGTAGGTACCATCCTATATAGAGCCTTAGAAATAGGAACAGTTCCTGGTAACACTTCGATCTCGAATTCAGTCTCCTTATTAGGAGGTAAACCAAGTAAATTCTCGGGAACACATCAATAAATTCTTTTACCACAGGTATCATGTCAATATTTACCTCTTCTGTACTTATAGATGCTACAACAGATTCTTCCTATAACTCCATTGATTTCATACTCTTAGGCCTTTGCCTTTCCAACACATAAGTGAATCTCCCTTCCTTCAGATTAAAACTCAACTCAGCTTTACTATAATCAATTGTGACCTTCTATAGATTTAGCCAATTCATTCCTAAGATCACATCAAAATTAGATAAAGGCAAAACTAACATATCCATAGGCATGCTCACACCAGAAATTAAAACATTCACATTCCTACATATGCATGGGTGTCTAGTCTCAACAACTAATGGAGTATTCACACACATAACATGATCAGTTAGTATTTCAAAAGCAAGTTTACACTCATTCATAAAATTTTCAGATATGCATGCATGAGTAGCTCCAGTATCTATCAATACATAAGCATTTCGATTTGAAACACTCAAAGTACCTGCCAAAGTATCAACTGAGGGTGTCTCTTCAATCTGCTGTAGTGTAAACACCCTAGCATTTGTTTTCCCTTTCTCTAGTTTAACTCCACTCTTGTTTTCAGGGCAATCCTTACAATGTGAAATATGGTGACCCTGTTGCTTATAGGAAGCATAGAAGACCGATGGTAATCCTGGGCTTTTGCATTCATAAGCTCGATGTCCAACGTATCCATAAGAAAAGCATGCACCCGAAGTCCATTTACACTTTGATAACTCATGAGGTCCAAAGCATCTAAAGCATTTCTTCTCAAATGATGGAGTTGAAGCTTTAAATGTGGATTTCCGATCTTCCCTCTTTCCTAGGAATTGCTTCTTTCCTTTACCTTGATAACCACCATAAGAAGAAGTAGGTGCGGGTCTTTTGCCTAAGAATGCCGCTCTCTTTTCTCTTCTCACTTGACTATCAGTTTGAATTTGCTTAACTAAGAAAGTCTTTGCTACTGTATCAGCTAAAGTATGCAACTCAAATTTCTTCACTTCCCCTTGAATTTCTTCATTTAAACCGTTTTGGAATTTCTGGACCTTCATTCTTTCATCCCTATAGTCTCCTTTAGAAAAACACAATAGCCTTTAGAACTTAGCATAATACTCATCAATGGTTTTATTTCCTTGCCTTAAATTGAGACAATATGCAATCATCCTCTCTTTAATTGAATTTGGGAAGTCTTTTGCAAAGAATGTATCCTTAAATGTTTCCCATGAAATAGGTGGTTTCAAATTCCCATTTATTGGTCTCCACCAATTGTAAGCTTCTTTCTCATCATATACACAGCTAAATCTACCTTATTCTCTTCAAAAGTATCACAAGCTACAAAGGTTTTCTTTACCTCTTCAATCCAACTTTCTGCTGTAGTTGGATCCGTGATTGTTTCATCAAAGTCGAGAACCAACTTACTAAAATCATATAGCTTAATCTTATTAGCTTGATCATTAATAGGTGGATTTTCATTCGGTCTTGCTCCTTGTTGATTATGTTGTTGCATAAAGTGTTGTTGTTACTGAAACACCGTCATTTTATACTATTGCATTATAGCTACCATATCTCTTAACATACCATATGTAGATGTTGGGTCATTTATAGGAACTTGTGAGATTTGTGGAAAAGGTGGCATGGGAGGAGGCGGTGGGAATTGAGTTGGTGGGGGAAATTGTGAAACCGATACCGTTGTAGGAGATGGAGTAGTTTTAGTACTCGGAGTAGTAGAGGAGGTAGGAGCTGATGTAGATGAAGACTGAGATGGCGGAGCATGTTCTCTCTATCAGTTTGTTGTCGAGTGGATCTCCGTGACCTATCCATCTTGATCATATGCATGCAATACATTTATGACACACACATATGGAATTTAAACCATACTTAAAGTTTATTAAATTCACATTCACATTTATAGGCATTAGCAAACAATTAAACAAGCAGCCAAGTAAGCTACAAGTATAACAAACAAATAATAATAAAGCAAGTAAATGCAACTACTCAAGCAAGCTTAACTCTTTTCTATGCTACCTATTTGTGTCTAGGTCAAGTCTCAATTAAACCTTTACATTTAGGCAAACAACTGTTCAAACTCGGCTCTCATACCATCTATAAAGACCCGACCTCATCCTAATAGTTAAAATAGGTAATTACGGATCCCCAACCACATATAATCTGCAGTATTATATCTAAGGTGGTCCTATAAGAAGTGTTTGAATAATTGTTTATCTAAATCTTCAAAATAACAAATTTGAAAACTATTGGCTTTAAAAATCTTTTAAGAAAACATAACATCATTATCATCACATTTCATAAGAGATATAAACTTAAAACATACATGGTTAAGTATAGGTATTGCAAACAAAGGCTAATAACTTGCCTTATAAAAAAAACAAAAGATAAACAAAGCTATAATATCTATTACACATATCTAAAGCTTTATCAAGCTAGTCTATTACACAAAGAAATCCATCAAGGTCTATGGTCAACGTCTAGTCCTCCTAACCATCTAGGAAGTCTTTAAAGTCCATGCCACAGCCCATACTTGCATAAAACTCATCACTGTCATCACTTGAAATTAATAAAATATGAGCCAAAGGCCCAGTATGCAAATAATGAAAACACAAGCATAATGGCATACAAGCTTAGGCTACATGCACATGTCACAATCATTAAGTTATTAGATAATCTTTAGTTAACCAAATATCACTGGAGTATTCAAACTCCAAACAACAAGAGTATTTTGGGGAACCTGAGTAACAATCTCGATGCTTAGAGGATTGATATAAGTAGCTCGGATACTTATATCTCATAGATAAATCTATCCAATAACAAATAAGTAGCTTCCTCTATGATTTTTAGCCATTTCACAACTTAACTTAATCCATAATATCACCTAATTCAAATGTTCCCATAAATAATTGAATTAAATCATATTATTCCTCTTTCAGAATAAGAAAATGTTATACCGATACCAAATACCTTATCAACTATCCATTGAACCACTTATGAAAGTCATTTCATCATGACAGGGATGGTCCAAGTGCCTAAGCTACCATGCCCTCAATCTGAGCAAGGTACCGCTCCCCGAACCGGATTCAACGGCATAAAAGACAATCATATAAACAATTTTTAAGTTTTTCTTAAATTAGAGCAAATTTAAATTATTCCTATCCTAAGAAAGGAATCAAGCATGTTATTGCGTACCTGTGTTATGAAGAGAACCAATAGAACATTCAAAGGAGTATCTATCACTGTTACAAGGAAATTCAATTCAAATCAATATAAACATTCTAGGTCATGCATAGAACATAACTAATCCTAGGTGTACCACTCATGGAAATTCAAATGAATCCAAAACAAAGTCATAATGTATCATTTATACATCTAACAAACTCATAAAATCATCACGAGACAATTAAATAAGCTAAAAGAAATGTTTGATGAAGTTTTGAAAATGAAAAACTTCAGGAGTCACGTTGGCATTCAACGCCGGCGGCGTTCAGGCAGTGTAGTCTGTACCAAAAATTATATGCTTACTAACACTAATAGCGTTAACACAAATGCCAGTAGTGTTATCATCTATGCCGACGGTGTTGAGCTGGTGTAGACTGTAATTCAAATTTTCCAAAATTTCCAAGAGTTCCATGGGATTAGTCCACGCCCGTGGATACCCCACCAACGGTGTTGCTGTGTACGCTGGCAATGCTGACCTCTACGTCAGCGGTGTTGAGGTGGGGTACATTGGAGCATAGATTTTTTGAAAAAAATTGCAAACTTCCCCTGTTCGAAAACATAATTTTTGCCAAAGTTTTCACTTTCAAACTTCCTTCAAACTCATTTCCAATACCAAACCTTAACCTATATGTATTCTAACTCGTTTTAACATACAAAATCTACATTTACAACTCATCAAACACTCATATTTACCATTTCAATCACAAATCATCATTCAACCCTCCCTAAGCCAATCTACTCTTCTCTAAACCATCCTAACCCTACTTGTTTGTACCTTCATGCACTCCAACACTACTTGTTACTTATTTAGCACACACCAACAACTCTTATATCACCAAAATATTCATTCACTACACAACTAACACATGTATATCATCAATACTCATTTTAACATGCATATTCATATTCTAGTAAAACCTTAAACTAACAAATATATTCTTAACACAACAAACACATACCTTGAGAGTCTTGGGCTTAGTCTTATGGTTTTGCTACAAGAAAATGATGGTCTTACTTGAGAAAAATTTAGGTGATGTTTGGACTTGAATTGGGTGAGCTTTGGAAGATGAAAAATGGTGTCTTTAGCTTCTCTATTGGGTCAAATTGGTTTGTCTGATTTTCACTCGAATTTTTCATAATTTAGACTTGACAATTATCTAAATATTGACTTTTGAGGCTGCTTAAGAATGGGCTTTAATTGGCATGGTTTTGGGCTTGATTTTTGGCCTATCTCAATGCATTTAAGGCTTGTTTGTGTCCAAATTTTCTGCTAAAAGTGGAAATATATATTAAACATATTTAACTTGTTTCAAACTAATTTTCATACACTTTATTATATTTGTAAATTTATATACTCAATATTTAGTTATACTAAGATTTATAGATTTTTAAATACATTAACACAATACATATATCATATACTAACATAAATCATATTCATTATACTTCATGATCATGCCTAAATTCAGTAACACATTCATAAAATATGATTTGGGAAATTATGGCTATTTCACAAATTATAGAAGCTTGAGAGTGATTGAGTGCTTGTGCTTCTATCCAATTCACAAGGGGCTATCTATGCTATGAAACTTATACTAAAAGAGTTTACATATCAAGATGGATATACATACAAGAACCAAATAACCATAAAAAGAGTAACAATATCTACAGTCTTAAAAATATCTGCTATATAGATTCTTTGGACGACTCTCCTTAAATTAAAATTTTAAATTTGGCATGAGTTGGTGAGAATGATTTAATTTCCTGCTTAATGTTGTTTCCTTATCATGGGTCTTCGTATTCCAACGTACAATAGCCATTTAGCTGGTTTGACTCATGGTACTTGGTTATATAAAAATTATAACATATATAGCATAGTCCACATTAAGGCACAAGAATGGTACTTAGCATAATTAATGACGTATGCGGGCTAATCTATAGAAAAATTGAATCTTTTAGATTCGACGTGAGAGTGTTTATAGCTTTTGCACCTATGTAATATTATAGTATGACATGAAATTAGGTTCAAGTGTTGCCAATTACAATCTATATATTTATATATGTACAAAGAAGAAAAAGACACACAAAGAAAAAAGTAATTAGTGAAATTTTTATGTTTGTTTACATTGATATACAAAAGTCCTCTTTATACTATCTAAATTACATAATGATAATAAATACAAAATATTCATAGGATCTCCCAAAAATAGAAGCTCCAAAAATATACCCTAAAGAAATTAATTAACAAATCTGCTAAGATTGGATATTCACATAATCTCCCAAAAATAGAAGCTCCCAAAAATAGACCCTAAAGAAATTAATTGACAAACCTTCTAAGATTGGCAAATCAATTCTTATCTTTAATAGCCCCCCTCAAGCTCAGCATGATGATCATGAATGTTGATCTTGCCAATTAGATACTGAAACGAATCATAACAAAGTCCTTTGGTGAGGACATTGGCAAATTGTTGATGCGTTAGAACATACTATGGCTTAAGAAGTCCTTGTTCAATAAAATCCCGAATAAAATGACAATCAATTTTGATGTTTGGTATGTTCATGAAAAACCGGATTGGTTGAAATATGAATTGCGGATTTATTATCACAAAATATGTGAAATGGAAAATTCAATGACAATAATAAATCATTAAATAGAGATTTCAACCAAATTAACTATGAAGTAGTATTTGCCATGGCTCTATATTCAGCTTTTGTTGAGGAACGAGCAACTACAGATTTTTTCTTTGACTTCCAACTAATAAGTCAATTTCCAAGAAATAAAACAAACCCAGATATTGGTCATCGAGTAGTTGGACAAGTTGCCTAATCTGAGTTGCAATAAGCATGATGGTGCTAGAGTTATTAGTAGCATAGAATATCCCATGTGAAATAGTCCCTTTGATATACTTTAGTAGTCTTAAGGCAATAATCCAATGAGGAACACAAGGAGTTTGCATAAATTGGCTCAATACCTGCAGTACATAAGATATATCAGTTCTACTACATGTCAAATAAATCAATTGACCAATTATCCTTCTATACTTGCGTGGATCATCAAGTAATTCTCCAATATTTGCACCAAGACCATGTTGTTGTGGGACTGGTGTGCGCACTACATTGGCACATTCCATTCCTATTTCTTGTAATAAATCAATTGCATTATTTTGTTTGATGTAAGGAGATTCCAGATGAGTATTGGTTAATCTCTAATCCCAAAAAATACCCGAGAGTGACAAGACCTTTTAATTGAAACTAACTGTGAAGATATTCCTTGAATTTTGCACACTTTGCATTGTTATTGCAAGCAAGCATAAGGTCATCAACATAAACTAAAACCAACAATTGAATCGCATTCTTGTTTACAACAAATAATGAGTCATTAGTTTTACTTTACTCAAACCCATAGTTAATGAGAGCATTTGAAAGTTTCCCAAACCATTGCCTTGGGTCTGTTTCAATCCATAAAGGGATTTTTTCAGGCAGCAAACAAAAGTAGAAGTTGGTGGATTGATACGTTAAGGAGGCAACATAAATACTTCATCATTTAGATCTCTAAGTAGAAAAGGATTGTTTATATCTAGTTGATGGAGATACCAACCTTTCATAGTAGCCATAGCTAAAAGACATTTGATAGTGGTTAACTTTGCAACAGGTGCAAAAGTTTCGGTATACTCTACTCCCACTTTATTGAAGCCCTTTGCCATAAGACATGCTTTGTATCTCTCAATGGAACCATCAACCTTATACTTGATGTAAACACCCACTTGCAACCAATTGTTTTCTTTCCCTTTGATAGTTCTTTAAACTCCCATGTATTGTTGTCATTTAAAGCTTACAATTCCTTATCAATGGCCAATGCCTACTCTAGATCTTTCATTGCTTGTTCATAAGTTTTAGGCTCTGCACATTCACACTGTAAACTTACTTTGGTGTTAGTAGATTCCATACCTTGCAATGATGATTGGAATGTATGATCAAGTACAAACTTATTGCTGGAAGCAATAGTACACGTATAGTCTTCCAAAATAAGTTAGAGCTTGTCATATTCTTTGGGGACGTGGTGACCTTTGATTTGTGTTGATAGTTTGTGCATCATTACGAGTCAAATTTGAGTTTTCAGTTTGACTTGGTAGTTACTCTTGTGGTATTTTATCTACATAGATTGATGTAGGTATGCCTACAAACAACTATGAAGGTTGTTCATTAGTTTGATCAAGAGTGTTGTTCTACTGTGAAGAACTACCAAACAAGGAGAACTGATTTTCTTTGAAAGGAAATTTATTTTCATAAAAGTAAACATCACAAGATTCAAGATTTTTATATCAGTAGAGTTTCACACCTTATATCCCTTTTTTCCTGAACAATATCCAAGAAAAACATAAGGTTCAGACCTTAGATCAAATTTGTTATGAGATTTTGGTTCGATGTAATTTTAGCAAAGACATCTAAAAACTCTTGTCATATAAAGGTTGTTTGCAAAAAAGGAGTTCAAGAAGTGATTTATTGTCAAGTCTAGAGCTAAGCAATTTGTTTATTATGTAAACAGCTATAGAAATACATTCCCCCCAAAATTGTATTGGAACATTTAATTGAAACTTTAAAGCTTTTCCTCTTTCAAGAATGTATCTGTGTTTTCTTTTACCACTCTATTTTGTTGTGGAGTGTAGGAGCATGATGTCTAATGCGATATCCCATGTTTAACACATAATCACGAAATGCTCTAAACATAAATTCTAGAGCATTATCAGATTGAACATATTTGACTTTTTATCAAACCGACTAGAAACCATTTGCACAAATTGAATAAAGAAATGAACATATTCATTTTTGGGTTTGAGAAAATATACCCAGGTTGCTCCAGAATAGCCATTAACAATTGAAAGAAGACAATGTGCTCCAATAGTATATTGACAGGATAAAGACCCTAAGTATCCAAATGAACAAGTTCAAATAGGTATCTACTTTATTGTTGAGAATTGAAAAGGAACTATGAGTTTGTCGTGCTCTATGATAGTCATTACGAGGCAAGAGATTTAAATTGCTCAAGTTATGACTAGAAAGCATAGACAAAACAAAAAAAACAGAAAAGGTAGATGACCAAGATGACAATGCCAAAGTTATACATCATTGCTAGCCTTATTCAGAATTGTGTGTGCCACTTTTATTTCCTTAAGATGATAGAGTCCTTCAATCCGATCAACCATTATAATCACCTTCACTGAGGTTTGATCTTACAAGATACAACAATTTTGTGTGAAAATTAGTTTATAGTTTGAGTCCTTAGAGAACTTATGTATGGATATGAAATTGCAAGCAAAAGATGGAACATATAAGACATCATTCAATTTCACGCTATCATTTAAACATAAATCTTTAACAAATTTCACCTTAATCTTATTATCATTGGGTAATGTAATGCTCATACCATCAATTTTTCTCATATTTGAGAGTAGTGAAGCATCAAAATAAATATGATTAGATGCTCCACTATCTAATATCCGACCATTAGATCCTTTAATAAAGTAACATTTCTTATCAACCATATTCACAGATGATGATTTGAGTGTAGATACGAGTTGCTCAAACTGTTGAGTAGAGTGACAATTAAGAGAGTAATTGTTTTGAGATTGTTTCACTTGAGACTCATCTTCAATGACATTTTCCTCATTATTGAATGCAGGAGCGAAATGAACAAATACGATGGGTGTTTTTTTGTGATCTACGCCAATTTGAAGGGTATCCAATTAACTAAAAAGAGTTTTCTTTTGTGTGTCTTAAACATTTGTAGTGGTCACATTTTGGCTTCCTTGAGCTTTCATTTCTTGTGTTGGTATTTGGATTTCCCTTGACGTTGAATGCTGATGCATCACCAACTATGCTGTTCACATCTGGTTATAAATGCCTTTCAACTTCCACAAGCATTGAATATACTTTGCTAAGATTTGGAAGTGGATACATAGCAACAATTCGACTTTTCACATTGTTAAATTGTTCAAAAAGTCAGGCTAAGCATTCATGTATCATTCCCCTTTCTCTTGCCTTAGCAAAAGCTTGTGCCAATCCACGAGTGCAAATAGGAGTATTAAGATACATATTATGTCTTTCCATTAAGGATTTTAGCCTAGTGTAGTATGTTTGAAAAGAGATTCCACGCTGTCTTGTATTCATTATTTGCTTCCATATATCCTGTAATTTAGATTCATTCCCTTATGCTAATCTCTCTTCAAGAACTACCCATATTTGTCTTGCAAAAGAGAGATAAACAACACTCTCATGTAGATCCTCAGTTAGGGAATTGAGAATCCATGAGTGAACCATTGAACCACACTTCTTCCAAGTATGAAAATCGTTGTCATCTTGATTTGGATGGCAATAATTCTATCAACGAATCTTTCTTTGTTCTTTCCTTCCAAAGCGACTAACATTAAAATTTTCCAAGATAGATAATTTAGACCTTTTAGAGGATGAGTGACCAGCACTTCACCTAGCCTGTCTGATGGGTTAAGGTAGAAAGGCGATGTTAGATCAAGAGAAAAACTGGTGACCATCACAGACTTTTCGAATTCTTTAATTTCTGTTTTGTCACATGACATAGGTGTAGTGTTTTAGAACCTTGCCCTGATTTTAAGAAGAAAAAGACACATAAAAGAAAAGTGTAATTAGTGAAATTTTTGTGTTTGTTTACTTTAATATACAAAGGTTCTATTTATCCTGTCTAAAATACATAAAGATAACAAATACAAAATATTCACAAAATCTCCAAAAAAATAGACCCTAAAGAAATTAATTAACAAATCTACTAAGATTTGCAATCAAATCAACTCTTATCTTCAACATATAATGTATATATGCTAGTAGTCTTAACTATGCTCAACATCTATATATCCTAATACAACTATTCCATTACATGGTCATGCAGTTTGTTTACTGCTAATGTGGTCTTTAAAATAAATTTAAGTTTGAGATATACTTCCATTTCCAAGTCCTTTCAAACAACGAAAGTCCAGGCGACCTTTCACTAAATATGGACACTTGCCTTACCAGATTAAGAAAGTTAATTCCGATGGCGAAGTTTCCATAGATAAATTGTTGTCTAAATTTGATACATATGAAATTTATTACCAACCATTCTATAGTACACTTCTTCCTTTGTAGTTTATTGTTTGAATTTTTGTTAGGAAAAATGTCGAATTTCGAATCTAAAATTTGGATTAAAAAAATTAATTTAGTAATTGAATTTTAAAGTGATCAATTTAATATTTAATTAATCTTTTTGGTCTATTGTTACTACCTTATGACCATCATTTTATCTATTTATTGGATGTAGAAATAGTATATTAGTGTTAGATGTGTTAGGGCCCGGCCCTGCAACCCTTGGGAGCTATGTATACTGCGAGGCAAAATATAATATATTTTAAAATTAGAAGATTATTAACATTCGGACTATTTGGTGACGTAGTGATTACGGTAGCCATGTAATATGCTTTATGTTATGAGTTCGATTCCCCGCACTCTTTTTTTTTTTTAAATTTAGCCAGCATGTAAATGAATTCCTCTCTTTAACATTTCTATTCCTTTTTATTTTTTAAATTTTCTTACAGTATCTTTCTGCTTTAGCTGTAGAGCAAGTTTCCAATAAAAAGCCCCTTTCCTATCTTTTGGCCAACATGTAAACAGATTCCTATCTTTAACATTTCTATTCATTTTTCTTTTTGAATTTTTCTTACATTATTTTTTATTTTAGCTATAATATGACAAGTTTTCCTAATCAAAAGCTTCGCACAACATTTTCGATTTAATATGCTATAAAATCAAAATGCTATAAATTAGATTTAATATTTTTTAAATGGCGATGATATTAATAGTAAAGACTTTAAAAATATATGGACGAATTAAGATGTTCCTTTTTTCTTTTTTTACTGTTTTATATGATTGTTGAAAATTTGAAACAAGATACTAGTTTAATATTTATAAAAGGTTTGTAAGATCCACTAATGCATGGGTTCAAAAAGTAAGGTTATATGCCAACAATGAATTGAAAGAAATATGGTAACTATAGTAGGATTCTTTCCTATTCTACCTGTTAATTATTGATTCATCT
Source organism: Combretum micranthum (assembly GCA_024138025.1). NCBI lineage: Eukaryota > Viridiplantae > Streptophyta > Magnoliopsida > Myrtales > Combretaceae > Combretum > Combretum micranthum. The sequence continues at coordinate 383,977 of JAMXBD010001341.1, forward strand.
AATTCTTTAGGATAATGAAGGAAATTTAATCACTAATAATTAGTCAACATTTATCATGGCCCTATTTGAGGCCAAAGAGGCCTTACTCCCCTAAAATTTCATGTAGTGTTTCATTAGTTAGTAATTTGATAAATTTATTGGTTTATTTATATGATTTTCTGAGTTACTAATCATAAAAATGAGCATTAAAGAATATTGCTTACCACACTCTTATATTTTCAATAAAAGAATGAAATATCTTATAGATACAAATATCATCATGTTACATAAATTAAAAATATCTTATATATACAAATAATCATCATGTTATATAAATGAGAAATAGTTTTTTTATATATATTATATGTATGTGGTATTTAGTGAAGATCCAAGAGCTCATTAAAAAGGAAATATATTTTCTATTATCAGCAATTTAAATAAATATTATTCATAGTATTAACAAATGAATATCTCATAACATATATATGGTTATAAGAAAGAGCAAATTTTTATTGGTAATCTATCTAAGGTTAACTCAAGAAAAGGGAAGACGGCAACAAACCCATCCCACCTCCTCCTACCACACAACCCCTCGCCGCGCCGCAAACAACCCCCTCCCAAAAAAAAAAAAGGAACATATCAATCCTAATCTATCCTTGTCAAGAGTATTAATAAAAATTCAATTATAGGTTGCATCTTCCATGTCTGTACTAAGAGCAAACAGTGTTAATAAAGTAGTAAAGTAACTACAAAAAGTTTGATTGGATATTAAATTGATCGCTCCAAAGTTTAAGTACAAAATTGAATTTTCATACAATAATAATTTGATTTATGGAAGAATTTTTAAACCTTGTAAAAAGACCAAAAAAAAAAAAAACCCACACAAAGAACTTGCACAAAAGGAATGATAAATATCATGATCTGTTGATTTAGGAATATCTAGATAGCGATCTTCTATACACCTTAATTTTAATAATACTAAGATGATATCGTATCCATAATTCAAAATTGATAGGATAATTCAAAATTTTGGGAAAAGAGCAATAAAGCATAATGATATTGATCAACAACTAATGTCTCTTTGCCTTAAGTGTAAGGACCCAGATTTACCCAATATTTTAAATAGGTAAACTCAGTTCCCAACCACATAATCTGCTGTATTATAATATAAGGTTGTAATCCAAGATTAATTTGTATAGTTATTTGGCTAAATGTCTTATAGAATAAACTTGACAAAATACTTCATATAAGATTTCTTTAAAACATAACTTTATTATACTTCTCAAAAGGCATAGAAAATACACCCACATATGTAAAAATTAATACAACAAGGCTTAAGAGTAAGCCATTTACAAAAGATCACAAAAGATAGCAAAGACCCTAATAACTATTACATAGGTTCATAATCATATACAAATATATAACTCATCTATTACAAAGGGTTCCTTGTGAGTCATGGTCTCCTCTACTCATCCCATTCATTAAGAACTCTTCAAAATTAGATCCGTAGCTTGTATAGAACTTGTCTTCCACACTTGAAAATATAAAAAGTGAGCCAGAGGCCCAGTACACAGTAATAAAACAAAAGCAGAATGATTCGCATCATTCTAACTATAGTGCAATGCAATATCCATTCAATTATTAGATATTCTTTAATTAGTCAATCACATTGAAGTATTCAAACTCCAAACATAGGGGTAATTAGGGTCTAAGTAATGACTTCGACACTCAGGGGGTTGATATAAGCGTTCGGATACTTATATTCCTAGATGATATATCAGATAAAGAGAAATAACTTCATTTAGGCTTGAAGCGTTACACGACTTCACTTATCTTAGTCCATAACATCACTAATCCAGTTGTCCCTATAAACATTTGAACTTAAATCATGCCACTTCATTCTAAGCGTAAGTAAACGTTACCGATACATTTCCCCGTCAGTTACTCAACATACTATTAGGAAAGTCTTATCAAGACAGGGGTAGCTTAAGCACCTAATCTACTGTGCCTCAATCTAGAAGGTGCTGCTCCCCGAGCTAGATACCGATCTGCCATAGGGCCAAATACGGATTTAAACAGTATAGAGACATCCAATCAAATAAGGTTTAAGTTTTTTACATTAAAGTTGATTAAGATATGCATATCGTAAGCATAGAACGAACTGTTACAGTGTACCTATGGAGGAAATCCAAATGGAACTTGGGAATCCTTCAGAAGATAATCAAACTCAAATCAATATTATATACTTCGAATTACATTAAATCATATCAAATCTTAAACCTAACACTTAAGATTTCAAATATAACTTATACAAAGTTATAACATATCACTTATACATTTCAAGATCATAGAAGCTCACAAAATCATCATTTTTAATTCATTCCATATATACAATATAACTAGATTTATCTAACATCCATGGAAATTCAATTATGAATTAAATCTACAAATGTAATTAAATTATGCTTCATTATATCATTTCATCATTACACCTCAAATATCATTAATCTATCTTATTTTAGTCTAAAAAGATAATCATTTCATATGCAAACACATATTCAACAAGAAAACATAAGTTTTTAACTTGTTTGAAAATTGTATCAGTGAATAGAAATAAAATTTAAGCATTGATACTTTCGATTTGTAAAAATTAAAATGTAAAGTTGTAATCTTTTTAATCTTTCAACAACTTGAATCATCTCAATCAGAGGTTGAATGAAAAAGTTATGGTCAAATAACAAAAAATGTCAAAGCTGCAGGGACTTATCACCCCCTTTGGTCACCGATTTGGAAAAGCTTATGATAAGAGCAAATCACGCCTTTTGGTCACCTATGAGAGGAAAATTTCATGGTCATAACTAATCATGCCTTTAGGTCACCGTGATTAGTTGCCTGACAATCTTTTCAAAAAACCGAGCTCATCACTAGACTATCTCGTGATTTGCCCAAAACTTTTCCTTTGTTTTAAACTTCGCAAAAAATTTGCAAATTTAACACTTTTAACTTCACCAAAACACTTTCTTAGCTCTCTATAACTTGATATATGAACTTCACATCATCTATTATACAAGTCCAACTCATTAAACAACATCATTTCACTTCAATCTCTACCCTCCAATCAATATAACATTCAACACAATTTCAACTAGCTTAACTTCACGTAACCCTTACTACCCTACTCATACATCATTCCATTTTTATCAAACACTTTAACTACTAAACATGCATATATTATACTTCATTGGTAGCCCAAACCTTCATCAACACATCATCAATACCTATATACTTATCCAATTCATTTAACAAACTATACACTATGAAATTGTATTAAATGTAACTTAAACTTACCTCATATCTTTAGGCTTGGTTTGCAAGGCTTTATAAGAGTCTTTTGGTTAGCCAACTTGTAAGAATTTAGATGTGGGTCTGGTCTTGAAGTTGGGGTAGCTTTGGAAGAGAAAATAATGAGTTTTGTGTTTGTTTAAAAGAGTGTCTTGATAGTGGTATGATTTTGGACGAAAATGGGGATATTTTTTGGCTATATTCTTATCCAACTTTGACTACTTTGACTTTTAAGGCAACCCAAAATAAAGTTATTAAGTGGCTTTTAGTTAGGCTTAATTAGAGTTTTAATTTGAGTAAAACAAAAGGCATTTGGCTAGCTTTTTGGGTTTTAGAAAAAAACATCTTCTACACACAAATACTTGGAATATACATTTAAGTCTAATATTACTCATTTCATTATTCATAACATCATTATGTAAGTCAATATTAAATATTTATTATACTAATGCAAACATAAATATTTACACTACTTAAACATATACATTAAATTACACTAGCTTAATCTATATGCAAAAATTATTATTTATTTATTTTACTATGCAACTATAATCACACATATATAATGTGATATCAAGAATAAAAGCATGGCTATTGCACTAAGACATACAAAATATATGAAAAACCTGAATTTTGCAAAAAAAAAAAAAAAAAAGTTCTTATAAAGCCTATAGACATAAAATAATTAAAAGGGGAATAAAATACCACAGATGGTACATAAAATAGACTTTCCCATTAAAAGCAATTATATTATTAAATATCTTAAACAACAACAATGTGGGTTAGAAGGCCTAAACAATTGAATTTCTCTAAAAGCGATGTTTCTCATGAGCGAAGCTGGTGAGTATTGTTAGTTATCTTGATTTTCATTGAAATAGGGTCTTCAAATGCAAAATTCAAAATACAAATCTTATTGAAATTACGAACTACCATTGACCAATTTTTGCCCAATTTTCCTATATACCCATTTGCTAATTCTTCCACTTCATCAACATTCCTACCATAGCAATTTGACACATGTTAGAAGGCTATTGGGGGGAAGTAGTTCCTTCCATAGAAGATATGTGAAAAAGATAAAGTCCTTTCAATAGTGCATAAATTTTTATTAAAAAATAACATTTTTATACTAATGATAGTAAAATTATCACAATAATAATATAACAATAATTCAAAAACAATAATCTAAATATTAAAAACTAAAAAAATCCACAATGTAATTTAAATAATAAAAATAATAGAAACAATATTATATGGTTATAATTAAGATATGTTTCACTTATTATATACCTACACGTAACTATTAAAAAATAAAATAAAATAAGCCTACCAATACAATAAGTTTTAAAAGATAAACCTTAATTATCAAAGAATTTTCAATATTGGCACATCTACATGATATCAACACTCTCTACTAAGCATTTTTTATTGTTTCCAATTCTTCAATTACATCGATCACAGTCCCAAAGCTTTAATAATGTAAAGAAAGTAGCAAAATAAGGAAAACAATGGAGATTACCCGAAAGTGCTGGAAAAAAAAATAATAGAGAAAATCTGTCAATATATCAACAAGTCAACTCATAAAAGTTTGCACAAAGGAAGAATAAATTAGATTGATTCGGTGCATTAACCATAAATCAAGTTGATCCTTTGCCAAAATGACACATGCCAATAAACTAGATGTGGAAACTACAATCACAAAAACTATGCTTTATAAGAGAAAACATGATTATGATATTAGCAATTAGAGATACACCAACCAAGGCCATTAAGCTACATAACCCAAGCCTTTTTTACTAAGAAATACACCATACTTCTCTTGTCACAGAATGACAAATTATATGATCAAAGCATAATAACTTATGGGTATCATCACTTAAGTTCCTCATTACTCATATATATTGTCATCATCCTAAGGCATTGATTGTTACACAAGAAATTTACATATTAGCTCTAAAATAACTTACATTTTGATTGATAAGCTTATTGATAACAATAATAAGAGAAAAGTAAGCATTTAGAATGAAAAATGTGTTTCAAATCAAGCAGCACTATCATGGAGAATAAGGATACTGTTATCTACTTAGTCTTTAACAATGCAAATACAAAAGGCATCATCATCTCTATGTGGCCAATTAATTAGATTGCATATTGCAATGCTTCTATGATATATAATATCTCTGTTAGATAAATCAAGAAAGTCTAAGAGAAGTGGGCAAACAGAACTTAAATCATATATATCACTAATCATACATGAAAAAATTACAATAATGACATCAAGAGAAACATATTAAAGTACGACATACCCAAAGTAATCAACAACAAAAAAACCATGAATTGTACAAGCAGTGTTAATAGTATTAAAAGAATACACTTGTTACTATGCCAACCTACAAATTCACAAGAATGTTGACTCCTCATTCTACAACATAACAAGGGAAAAAATCTTCTTGTTAAAAGTAATGGTAAGAACATATATGGATAAATAATATTTAGAAAGATAAAATAATTAGATACACTTTCTGCTTTGAATAATGAGACGTTTCTGCATGACATAAAATCATAGGCAACTTAGAAACTATAAGATAAACGTAAGATTCATTGAATTAAAGCATGAAGGACAAAGTTTGGTACCTTTAGACCTATCCAAAGAGAGTTATAAAATAAAATGTATGAAAAAATTAAAATGAATCTCCATTTTTCATATGTCAAAGAAGCCCTCCTCATGCATCGATCACAATTAAATAAAGAAGTCCTCTACATGCATCAATACTAAACGAAGAGGGAAAAAAAAAATCAAATGTCAATAATGTGAATGCAGACCTTCATCATATAATTCATTTGGAAAGCCCAATGAATTGTATTTTATTGAATTGTTAAGTAAATAGTAAACTAGATTTTGGAAAATGCAATTCATATTAAATCATAAGGGAAGTCCCTACTACATCATTAAGAAACATTTATCGATTCTCTTTATAGCTATTTTAGTTTGTGAAATGCTTATCATCTCCTTTAAAGACCGGATAAAGCATTTACTTTGTGCTTTTTGAGAGGGGTGGTTGGTGTGAGACAGCAAAAGTGGAAATATCATAATTTGAACAGCTTGGTATTCCTTTTTCACAAAAATCAGCATAAAAGTATGGACTAAACGATTTACTTCCATATCAATCAAACTTGGCAAGATAAATTCTCTCAATCAACTCTTGTAAGGCAAACATTATTTGCATGCACAATATCCTAATGAACATTAGCTCTTCGATGCCAAGCCTTTAAAATTGATGGATTTGTCTATGTCTTGAAATGTTTTCATTACTTGTCATGTGGTCACTACAACCACTATCTAAATATCACCTGTTATCTTTTGACTCGATAGCAGCAAGACAAGTATAAAAGAGATAATCATCAATTTCTTCAACGTAATTGGTTTGATATTTCCTTTTAAGACAATAATCTCTTATAAGATGATTGAATTTTTTACAACTTTGACATTGTGGTCTTCCCTTAAACCTACAATCTTTTTCTTGGTGATTTGTCCTATTATAAACTCAACTTGATGGCTGTCTTCTTCCTTCATCCTCTACTCCTTTATTTCCAAATCTTCTATCTTCACTTTTCCTTTCATCACCTTTAGAGTTTTCAGACCTAAAATTTAGATTGGATTAAAAGGCTTTCCCCAATGTAGAGTTGCCATGCCTATTCAATGTCTTTTCATATGCTTCAAGAGAGCAAAATATTCAGTAACTGAAAAGGTAGCTAGATCTTGTCTCCTCAATAGTAATCACAACTGAGTCATATTTCTCTAGAAACGTGATTAATTTTTTCAACTACCCTTTTATTAGTTATAATTTCTCCATAGGCTCTCCTTTGAGTTATCATTTCATTAATTCTAGTATAATAATCCTTTACGGTCTCAAAATCTCTCATTCTAATATTTTCAAAGTCCCTTCTAAGAGACCAAAGTTTCACAAAATGTACATTTTCACTTCCTTAAACTTCTCCTTTAATGTATCGTATGCCTGCTTTGCGCTGGTAGCACTATTGATTTTTGAAAAAGTTGGATCTACTAACACCAGTTGAATATCATACAACACTTTGCAATCTTTTTTTTAGTGGCTTTGAATTTAGCCAATTTTGTCTCTAATAATTTTAGATATTACCATTTTCTTTGATGTTGCATAAACCCTATGATGGAAAGTAGGTCCTCATTTCGATGGACCACCAATAACTATAGTATAACGATAATATTAGGAGTGGATTTTGATTATTAGACTTAATGACTGCTATAGAAAAATATTTGATACAATGCACGCTCCTTTCACAAATTATACAATAAAATTGAAGCAGCATATTTTCTAACGGCTCCAGCGAGGTGGTTTATTACGATCTAGGTAAGCAAGCCATTTTCTTCCCTTTTTTTTTTTTTTTTTCCCTTTATTCTCTCATTAAGTTACGCTAAACTTGCAAATATATGATTCCACACACACACATATATATATATATATTAATTTTTAATTAGCAGGTTATGGTTGTTGCATTAATTGATCCTGGATTTGTAGGAAGATTATGGCAGACTGTCGGTCAAAATATAATACAATAAAAAATGGGTTTATTTAAAAAATGGCATTTGGATTTAAAAAAAAAAAGTTCAATCAGATATCTAAAATTTAGTTTTAAACAATTTGATACCTGAACTTTCGTAAAATATTTAATTTAGTACTTAAAGTTTGGTTTTGAACGATATGGCACCTAAAGTAAATTTTTGTGTATATTTTTCCTACCTGATTGAACATGCTTCAAGCTGGAAAAAAGTACGTAAAATCTTGTTTTAGATACCAATTATTTAAAACTAAACTTGAAGTAGGAAAAATGTACACAAAAACTTATTTAGGTATTAAATTATTCAAAACTGAACTTCAGGTACTTGATTGAAGTTTTTGCAAAAGTTTGGATAACATTTTTGACATTGTTCCAATAAAAAATTGGATTTATTTTCATTTATCTAATGTATTTTGATGCTTGTCTATGATGGCAGATATTATATTTGTCAATCGTTTGCTAAATTTTAGTTTAGTCCACGTTTGAAAAAAATGTCAATGTTATTTGTTTTCCATTTTTATATCGATCTCTAAACACAATTTAACAATTATCCACCCTGACTATTTCTATAGAAATAATTGAGCGGTTATCAATTCAAGTGGAGTCTTAATTTGACATTGCATCCTTTCGACTTGACTCATTTACAGTCTTAATTTAAATATATGCCCTTAAACGGATAACTAAAAAATCAAGACCACTTTTTTTGCAAAAACTGCACAAATATAAGTCATTTATCTTCTTTTTCTTATTATTAACCAAAAAACTCGGATCTAATCCTAAAATTGTGGCTCCAAGTGGCTACTTTAGTTGGTAACGAGGCCTTTTCTCATACCTGATGAAAGGCATGCATTGCCCCTTCGGTTTCAGCTTCTATCTCTTTCCCCACCATTTCTTTGACCTAAGTGGATCTTTCTTCATCAATTCGACGTCCCATATGTCGGTCCTCATAATGCACATTCCTTTCATGCACATTTATTTTCCATTGCGTGTCTAAAACACCATAGTGATAATGTTTGTTTACGTGATATTCGAGGCCACATAAAACTGTAGATGAACTCAAAAAAATGTGGTCAAGTTTATCTAACAAAAGATGGCCGTGGAATTTTTATATTCCTTTCTTCTCTTCTTTTCAATGATGACACGAAAACTTTCCGAAGCACAACCTCTTTACACAGATTGTGTCAATTAGAAATGTCTTGCTTAATGTACATTCTTGTGGCCTAGCTTCAGGCAAGATGATATTCTTACGCATATTGCTACTCTGAGCCGCTTTATGCAATATTCTTCTAAGGTTCGGTCCCTCTACTTTATGGCTTATGCACCAATCATGAGGCCTTAGAGAAGAAGAGCTCTTGGTGTGGTCCTCTTTCTGTAATTGATGACAGTACCTCTCCATTAGATGTTCTTTACAAGCAAGGATAGAAATCAGCCATAGATGTAAAATATGTATATATGTGTAAAGAAAATAGAGACAATGTTATGGTTTACACTACAACTTTATGTCTTTTTGCAATTATATATCTGAAGTTTTAAATTGTCAATCTACACACCTGATTAGATGTTTAGTTGACACCGTTTATGTCTCGTCTCTTTTAGCTTTGTATTGATGATAGAGATTTTTGGGTTATGTTGCAATATTACTTAGCAGCGGTATATAATACAAAATAAAACATTACAAGTGTTGTATTGTAATTAACTATCCATAATGATAACGATTAGGAATAAATGACATCAACCAAATGTCTAATTAAGTATGCAAATTATCAATTCAAAATATCGTGTATACTTATAAAAAGACATAAAGTTGATGTGCAAACCACAATATTAACCCAAGAAAAAAAACATTTATTAGATATTATACGTTATATATATATATGTATGAGTGATGAGTAAGTATATTTAGATACATGATTGTGGTGATGGTAGTAACTAAAAGACAACCATATTTTGCATGTAACAAAATTTTTTTAGTAATTATATGCTAGTATATATAGGTTGCATGCAATACCTAATGGATTGCAAAACAAGAAGACTATATAGTATAGAAGATCAGAGAACGTTGTGCTGGACATTACAGTCGAAAGGATATGTATTTTTACTTCCAAATACAAATACAGAATGTGCCTTTTATATAGGTATGTAAACTATATTAGAAAAAAATTAAATTTTTACTTATAGCATATGTATATTAAGGATTTTATTTATTCTATGCTATAATTACTATAACTTTGTTATATAAACATCTCTTATTTGAACCTATACAGGTATTACACGCTCTTTATATGTGCATCAAGTGTTCGCATGTTTACCCTCAATTTAATTGGAGATTTTTTTTTTTTTTTTTAACACTACATCCACTAGTAAAAAAATGATCTTAAGAGGCGAAATATTTCGCCTCAGTAGCTTAGAATTTCGCCTCAATAGTGCTATTGAGGCGAAAAATTCGCCTCAAGAATTCGCCTCAAAAAGTCTGCCGTCTTAGGGAAAAGGAGGCGCAGGTCGCCTCACGTTTTAAAACGTGAGGCGACCTGCGCCTCACGCTAGGATGAGGTGCCACGTCCGCTAGTGAGGCGAAACTCGCCTCACTAGCCGACGTGGCAAGAGGCGAATTTCGCCTCATTATAATTGTATGAGGCGAAATTCGCCTCATAAATAGCTGGGAGCCACGTCGGCTAGTGAGGCGAAACTCGCCTCACTAGCCGACGTGGCATGAGGCGAATTTCGCCTCATACTATTATAATGAGGCGAAATTCGCCTCATCTACCAAATATACCATTTTTAATAAAATTTTTTAATTATTCCTGTATAATTTCAGAATTTAATTTATTAATATTTTAATTAAGATTTAATTATTAATATATTATTTCAGAATTTTAAAAAAATGCAACACATATTATAGAAATTATATAATTAATATTACAAATTTATTACCATTAATATTTAACTTAAAAATTATTAATTAATTAATATATTTTTTCAGAATTTATAAATAATAAATACTACATGTATTGGAATAATTTAAAAAAAACGTGTAATTAATATTACAAATATATTTATATTTTACTTAAAATATTGTATGTAAGTTTGTTATCGTAAACAATTGAAATAATAAACGTATTATGATATTATAAATATATTTATATTGATATAAATGTTATAAAATAAATGGTAGAATATATCTAAAATTTGGAAAAAATTGCAAAAAATTTGTAAATATTATACCTTATATTATATTTGATTTTAATATTGTTGAACTTGTAATGAGATATGATAAAATCCTGCAAAATTAAATCCAAATAAATAATTATAAATAAAAATTAAATATACAAATTAAGTAAATAAAATAAATAGAGAGAGAGGATGAATGACCTAGCTTTTAGTCGGAGTGAATGTGAGAGAGGGAAGAAAAATATGAGGGAGCAGAGGAGAGAAGGGGGTATATATAGGCAGTGACTGGGCTGATGAGGCGAATTTCGCCTCATATGTTAAAATCTGAGGGGAATTTCGCCTCATGAGTTGGACAATGAGGCGAAATTCGCCTCATTTGACAAAATGAGGGGAATTTCGCCTCATAATGAAAAATTCCAAACTCCCGCGCCCGCTATTTTTCTCCCGCCTCGTCCCGCTAAAAACTTTAATTGGAAAATTTGCATAATTTTTTTAATTGGGTTAATTACTAAAAATATTTATTAATTTATCAAACGCTGACTAGGATGAGGCAAAATTCGCCTCTTTTGTAATAATGAGGCGAAATTCGCCTCAGATACTTTAAGAGGCGAATTTCACCTCTTATTTTTCGCCTCCCCTACCAACTTTTCTACTAGTGATCTCAGTGTGGATCATTAAAAACAGGCACCTTTTATTCATATTAGAGGGCAAATATTCATCACATCTTTGTATTCATTTGGCTTTTAGACATTAGAATACGCAATCTTTGTTGATACCGTTTACTGGGGTATTCGACAACCACCCTATGCTATGCAACGACACGAGGTACTAACAAGACCAGCGTAAGCGTAACCTATCTATATTGAATTATATATGGTCCCATGTATAGGAGTATGAGCCAAATTTGCACTTCAATGTCAATCAACTTCTATTGGCTGTCCACAGTTGTGACGGGGAGTCATTATTGAGGCCTTAATTAGAGAGGTTAGTCGACCACTAGCTAATGGATTAGGCTATGTCCCATATAACAGTGATGACTGATGACTTAGGTCATGTTAGGTATCCATTTATTTTGCCAATTATTTCTCATAGTCACCAAACACTGCACCTTTTGTAAAGGTTTTAAGTACAAAAATAAATGCACTCTCGATCAAAGTATAAAACAGTTGAATTACGTTAGTACTTGCTCCTTCACCATTTAAACATATGATGAATTAGTATTATAGAAAGCTAAATCTACCATATAAAAATATATAAATTTAACGCATGGGCTTGGTGACTGAGGCAGGAGAGTTTGGTCCATGCTTTGAATTATTTAAGAAAGATTTGATATTGTAGACTGGGAGTAGAGATTATTAAACCGACTGTTTGCTATTAACCTTTTTTCGAAAAACTTTTGGACATAAAGAAGCTCTCCATTAACCTAAATTTAAAATGAGCACATGTTGGATTTAGGAGTACAAAGACTCATTTCAGTCATTAACATTCCACGTGATCAACATATATCGTTAATAGTTAAACTCTATAAATACCTTATTAGTTTTGCTCATTTGCAAATTTTAGAGATCTTAAAAAAAAAAATTACGATTGTGTTGTCAGATTATAATCTTAGAAAATTAAATGGGATTCAGAAAGAATAACATATTCCACACTTTAAAAACCATGAGGTCGATGTTGTAGGTCCTTTTCTTGTCAAATGTGTGTTCGATCTCAATATGACTACTTATTTTTTTTTCCTACCCTCTCTTCCTCAATCAACTTTATGTGTAACAAGAGCTAACCACTACATACACATGATTGCTGCAATTAGAACTCATCATTCACAAATATCAACCATTTTTTTTTAATAATTATTTAGTGCAAATGATTTTACGATAATA